>QLNU02015270.1:103302570-103328662 GCA_006491805.2 Dysdera silvatica | reverse complement strand
CAACGTTGATTTTTTATGTGTTAAGGGAGAATTAGTTACTTATGCCTTTGTATACAAAGCTGTAGGAACATGATTATAAAAGCCTAGTTGCTTTATTTTCCGACTCTTACTTAAATATGAAAGTTAAATGAAGTGCAGCGAAATGACTTTTGAGTAGCTTAATAAAAAGAATTTTAAGTATATACAGTTCTGTAGCTGAACGCAAAACTAGAGTATCATTTGCCTTTGTTACACAGGCATACGCAGGGGGTGCTGATGGAGGTTGTAACCCCTATTGCAATGAAATTTTGCATATTTAATATAGGGATAAGTGAGTTGTGAGTTGTAGCTCTGTAACTCCCCATTGGACCTATAACCCCCCTTATAAACTTTCTGCGTACGTCTATGCATTGTTACAAAATATTATAAAAAACTAGCTGTTCTTAGTTTACTACAATTAAGGCTAGATATATAAATAAGCCTGATAATTAACCAAACATGAGGAATTAACTTTGCATCATTAAATTTATTAATTTATGAAAATAATTTTCAAAAGTTACATTTAATTTTGCTCAAAATTAAAATATAATCTTCAAAGTCTTGCATAACTCACATTATATGGAATCAAAAGTGTATGTTCACTAAGTTACTATAGAATATATATATATATATATAGGGTGTATACAAAATGGCGGGAAAAGAATTCACTAGACGGTTCCTTGTGAAAAAAGGAATAAAAAATGTCCAGTACAATTTTTGCTTAAAATCAATATTTAATAAGTTATTTCAAATCATAGTTAAACCAATAACAAGGCAAAGCCAGCCCATTTAACATCGCTTTAATACAACGACACATGCGTTTGCGCATGTACGGCCCTTCTACGAAGAAAGATGAGAAGCTAAGATTTCACTGGTTTTTAAAAACTTGCTTAGGTCACGTGTTACTTAGAATTCAAGGGGTTGGAACTCCACCCAAAAGTTAGTTCATTTACGTCATAATTAATAGCAGACACTAGATTTGGCGATTTCTCGTGCAAAACCACTCATACCACTGACGGGAAGTATACGGATCGAATTGTGCAGTTTGCCACTAGATTCAACCTTTTTTCTTCTTTGTTGTGGGAAAATATTATAATTAATAGTAACTTTTTCTTATTTTGTAAGTAGCCGCGTCCCAGCGACATTTCTTCGCGTGCCAGTCTGACAGGCTTGCAATATATTTGCTAACAACGGTATAGTAAAGTGAACTCTAGACCCGCGCCTCTGCCCTTGAAATACATAATCCGCCACTGTCCGCGACGTGCACATTTTCCGATATTTTAAACAAAACTAAAATTGAAAGTCATTTGGTTTACCCCGTTCATAGGCGGTACCGAGTTGTTAATGACCTCCTCCCACATCACCATTTGGAGTAGGTTCATGCTGCTTCTGAGTTTGCCATAGGCTATTTCCTTCCATTTGGAAACTGATGATCGCTATTTCATTTTTTAAAGAAAATTTCATATGATTAATTTTTGCCTCATTAATTGTAAAATAATAGATATTTTTTTTTTTCTCAAAGTACTTACTATAAGTTTTGTGGAAAATGAACAATGACGAACTGGGTCCTTTTCCTCTCGGGCTTTCCTTACTGCAGAGGTAATCAGTACGCCACTGCTGTCATATGATATGCGAATACAAAAACAACAGGATTAAATGCCGGGAAAAGGGGCAGATGGCTTCAAAATGGCTATTCCCCTTCCTTATTGCCGTACTTCTGCTCACTTTTCATACAGAAATCACCCACCCCATGATAGCGGCTATGGGAGGTTTCAAGTATTACGTAAGCAATATTTTGGCCATTTTCAACACCACCCCCATTGGTAAGCAAGAATTAAAATTGGCTAACAGAAATAAGTACAAAAGACACCCCCCTCCTCCTAGAGGTGCTTACGTAATACTTGAAATCTTCCTATGACCAAAGGATACATTTTTTATAAAGTTACCAGATTTAGAAAAAGATTGGTATTCAATTGGCTTTCTTTGGCTATGAACCTATCACTAGGCCTCTCCTATCACTATCGATGACCTTCACTAGGTAGCCATACTTCGGAATTCCAATGACGTATTTGGACACGCAACTAAATTTTCAGGTTTGAAGTTAACGAATAAGATCATTTGTGCTTAGCCATGCCTCTCCAAGAATTTCTTTGGTTTGCTTTTCTAATGATGGGCGTATCTGGGGCGTGATTCGTTCATCTTTGGCCTTAATTATCTTATTAAATATTGATTTTAAGCAAAAATTACACTGGACAATTTTTATTCCTTTTTTCACAAGGAATCGTGTAGTGAACTTTTTCCGCCATTTTGTATACACCCTATATATATATATATATAATAATATTGATTGATATTCTTAATCAACAAAAGAATTAAAGACTGTCTTCTGGAAGTTGAAAGTACATCAGATCGAGCAGCGAGGCTTGTTGTTCAACTAACCCAGCGATACCAACTTCAAATAGTACAGGTATATGCACCAACATCAAGCCATACCGACGAAGAGGTTGAAGAATTTTATGAAGAAATCAAAGAGTTACACACCAAAGGGAAACAACATATCAAGCTCATCATGGGAGATTTTAATGCAAGAATTGGACAACAGGAACAAGGAGAGACATCGGTTGGTAAATACGGATACGGGGAAAGGAATGAACGTGGCGATCAACTCATAGAATTTGCCGAAGCTGAAAATCTTAGCATTATTGAAGATTGCAGTGTACTGAACAGATTTAATACTGGAAGTGATCATCGAATGGTGAGATGTAAAGTGCACTTAAATACTAAATTAGAACGACAGAAGCTCATTAGGAAACAAGTAAGTAAGAGGGTGGATTTAAAGAAATTAAAAGAAAATACCGAGGCATTCAAGTTGGAATTAAAAAATCGCTTTTCTGCACTGGAAGGACTTATTGAAGAAGTTGACATCTCAGAAGCAAATGAAAACATTGTTAAGACAATAGTTGAAACTGCTGGGGAAATTGGTGGTGTAACCTGTAAAAAGCACAATAGCAAATTATCTGAGAAGACGAAACAGCTCATGAAAAGGCGAAGAGATATGAAGGTGGACAATCGAAATACCAGTTCCAGGATTGAGTACATAGAACTTTGTAAAACTCTGCGCAAAAGCATGAAAGAAGACATAAGAAAATTCAACTGTGAGTTAGTAAGGAAGGCCATTGAAAATAACAAGAGCCTTAGGGTTGTTAAAGGAAGTTTATCTGTTGGGAAGAAACACATCATTGCATTAAAAGGAGAGGATGGCACCGTAACAAGAAATAGGGAAGAAATACTTAGAAGAGTTGAAGAATTCTACAAAAAACTATATGAAAGTAACAGTGGATTAAACGAAGACTCTGAGATAGTCGAAGGAACAGCTCCTAAAATCTTAAAAGAAGAAGTTTCATTTGCAATAAAAAGTATGAAGAAAGGAAGAGCCCCTGGTGATTTAGCGACAAAAACATCCGGAATTTCCTTTTCTGATCCGGATCTGCGTACCACATATTGAGAAATAATCATAAAACTGCCTTTTATAGCACACTGGAAATGAATTGTGAACTGCCAAGTATATGCAGCAGGTAGAGGACATGAAAATAAACAATTTTTGTTCAGTCACTTTTTCCTAAAATTAGTCGTTTGGCCACTACAGTGAATTTAGTGTTCGCATCCAGCGCATTCAAGGTTACCACATATGGCAAAATGCGCCATTTAAAGAATTTCCAAAATTATTTAACGCCAACGGACGGCGGCCTAACGACTTGTGCCTTGGTGACTTGCCCCTAAGTGCCACTTCCCCTGTATACACGTATGCAAGCAGGAGAAGTAACGCCCCTAGATGATACTTGACCTACATGCATATCTATATAGAGGGAAAGTAGCACGTAGGGGCTCGAAAAATCTGTTGCTGGCCCGATGGAAGACTACATAAATAATATTCCATTGCAGTAAACCATACCCCCCTCACCTAACGCCGATCCTGACTGAAATATGTATTATGAATTATACATAGATTGTAATTAATTTATGTCAGTTTATATGTATTTCAATAATATTAAATAACTTCGACATTTTTATCGACACAGCTGAGATTTCTTTGACATTGTCAATATCGTTTGACCCCAGTTTGGAATAATACAGTATGAGATATTCACTTATCAGTAATTACAACACTTAAAAATTCTACGTTCAGCAGCAGAAGAAGCGTTCGGGCCAGCAGCAGATTTTTCGAGCCCCTACGTGCTACCCTCTATACAGATATGAATGTAGGACAAGTATCGTCTAGGGGCAAAACTTCTCCTGCGTGCATATGTGTGTACAGGAGAAGTAGCACTTAGGGGGGCAATACCAAGTCGCCAAACAGAGACAGGCCGCCGTCCGTTAGCGTTAAATAATTTTGGAAATTCTTTAAATGGCGCATTTTGCCATATGCGGTAACCTTGAATGCGCTGGATGCGAACACTAAATTCACAGTAGCGGCCAAACGACTAATTTTAGGAAAAAGTGACTAAACAAAAATTGTTTATTTTCATGTCCTCTACCTGCTGCATACACTTAGCAGTTCACAATTCATTTCCAGTGTGCTAAAAAAGGCACTTTTATGCTTATTGCTGACTATGTGGTACGCAGATCCGGATCAGAAAAGGGAATTCCGGATGTTTTTGTCTCTGCTGTATTATTAGGTGAATCACTTAAATTCTGTATGGAAAAAATATTTTAATTGATGTAATTGGTTACGCAGCCGCGAGGTGGACGTATACACTAAATTCACTTTCTTGCGAAACCGGTTCCGTTTCGGACATAGGTTCCATTGGCCGATACGTTTCATTTGGTGTTCTCTACAACCTCTAAAAGTTTGGAAACGACCTTCTGGGACACCATCTGCTCTTACATACAGCGAGCGCATACATATATATATATAAAAATAAAAGTTTTCCTCGCCCATTCTTGGCGGAAACAGGCTTTGGGACGGGCAGAGCGCCATGTTCCCAAGCCTCTTTTTACATCACTTCTTAATGTGCCATGTCTAGAAACTTCCTGACAATGTGACACGTGTTTAGGATTGTGGCTTTTTGTATTTCAATGTAGGTGTTTGGGTCAATGTTGAGTATCTCCAAATTCGTCGCAAGCGTTTTTGGTACTATCCCTGTTGCTGAGATGACTAACGGGATGATGAGGATCTTTTCCATACCCCATATATCTCGTACTTCATGTCTGAGATCTTGGTACTTGGTGATTTTCGTTGTGTAGGTTGTCTGTATGTTATTGGTGTTGGGTACTGCTATGTCGATTAAGTACGTGGTCTTATTCGATTTATCGACGAGGGTTATGTCAGGACGGTTATGTGGGACTGTCTTGTCTGTTATGATTGCTCTATCCCAGTAAAGCTTGTGTGTTTCGTTCTCATGCACGGTCTCTGGCTCATATTTGTAGTACGGGCATTTTTCTGTCAGAAAGCCAGCATTCGCTGCCAATTTCTGGTGGACTATTTTCGCTACTTGATCGTGTCTATGTTTGTAGTCTGACTGCGCAAGGATCTTGCATCCTGCCATCACGTGTTGGATTGTCTCCGATGCCGCATGACAGTGTCTGCATTTGTCGCTTTCTATATCTTTTCTCTGGATGAATTTCTGATTGTTCCTTGTTGCGATCACTTGGTCTTGGATGGCTAGCATGAATCCTTCTGTCTCTGGCTGGAGAGTGCCTTTGGCCAGCCAAGAATTTGATGCCTTTTTGTCAACGTGTGGTTGTTGCAGGTCATTGTAGTGCCTGCCATGTAATGGTTTTCCGGCCCAAGTTCTCAGTTTCTGTTCGTTGGCTGTTTCCAGGACACGCTCTTCGGTACTACACAGGTTTAGTGGCGTGTAATTTGCATCTGCTTGTATTATGGCTTGGATGAGTGGCGATCGGGGACTCTTCAACTGGAAGTATTGCCTCATGCTCTGGATCTGCTTGTCATGTAAGTCTTTGAGGTCCGCTTGTCCGCGTCCTCCTTCTTCCCGGGGTAGTGTTTGCCGTTCAATTGCCGTTGCAGGGTGTAGTTGTCCGGCTCTTCTCTGGATGGTTCTCATTTTCCGCTGGAGTTGTTCTAGTTCAGTGTTGGACCATTTGATGATCCCGAAGGAGTAGGTGAGCACTGGTACCGCATATGCGTTAATTGCTTGCGTGGTGTTCTTCCCGCTCAGTTTCGTCTTCACAATGCTTCTAAGTCTTTCTTGGAATGCTTGCGTGAGCTGGACTTTGACTTTCTTGTGCTCCTGCTGCCGTTTTTGCATTATCCCTAGGTATTTGTAGGTTTCGCCCTCGTCCAAGGTCTTCAGTAGTCTCCCGTCTTCGAGTTCGATGCCTGGTAAATCTTCTTTGCTATTCTTCTGTATTTTGCACTTATCGAGGCCGAATTCCATTCCTATGTCCTTGGAGAATGTCTCTGTTATACTGATGAGTTGTCGGAGTTGGGTGATTGTTGGCGCGTATAGCTTGATGTCATCTACGTACATGAGGTGGGAGACTTTATGTAGGTTTCTCTTGTCTTTCTTCAGCATGTATCCGTATTTACTTGTGTTCAGCATCCTTGACAAGGGGTTTAACGCCAAGCAGAACCACTGGGGGCTTAGTGCGTCTCCTTGAAAGATTCCGCGGCGGATGGGGATCTCGGCCGTTTCTATTTTACTGTCTGGCGTGTTTAGCTGTAACCGGGTTCTCCATTGTTTCATGCTGCTCTGTAGGAATCGGATGATTGAGGGATGCACTTTGTATATGCTGAGTATTTCAAGGAGCCACGAGTGCGGAACAGAGTCGAAAGCCTTCTTGTAGTCTATGTATGCGGTGTTGAGTTTTCGCTTTTGTTTTCTTGCTTGTTCCAGGATAACTGAGTCGATGGTAAGCTGCTCTTTACATCCCAGAGTCCCTTTCTGGCATCCCTTTTGTTCTTCCGCCATTAAGTTGTTGCTTTCATATATATACAATTGTATTTTTTATTGTAAATATTGCGATCATTTATAATAGTAATGAAAATACTATAAAATATTTATCATAATATTAAAAGAAATTGACACCTGTTGACTCAAGAACTCACGTATGACTCAGAAGTAGTCATGTACTACTCGAAATGTCCTACTCATATACGACTGAAGTATTCAAAAGTATTCATAAATTTCTATAACGGGTTTCATTCTTAACAACAGTTTTACTTAATGCAGAATCATTTCAGTTAGTTTTATCTAAAATGAGCGTATAGATTCACAAAGGTTAAAAAACTCTTCGTTAGGAAAAACTCTCTTTAGTCTTTCTTAAAAAATAAGATACAAGTACTACTTCGTGTGTTTTAAGAACATTTTTTTTTTACTAAACTCATTTCTGCTGCTTTTGGCCCGCTTCCATATCACCTGCTGTTCGCCGCTTCAAAGGCTGTTGAAACGCGAAGAGCTCCGCGCTTGTTGACGAAGCGACTTCAACGAAGATGCTATCGCCTGGTCTCATTTGATAGACGTTACGGGATAACAATAAAGAACTAATGTTTTACTGAATAAGGGCTAGCTCATTCCTCTCCAATGGAATAACTTGAAATATATCGGAAATTAATATATTCTGAAAATATAAACAAACGAGCAAACAAACTTTATTCCAGGTCAAATATTTAAGTAAATATTTGTAGAATACCTCGTAAGACGTGGCTCCGTTATCAATATTTTGCCTGCACAGCAATGGGAAAGATTTTGATATCTGACGTAGCCCATGCTGTCCAGGTTTTCCGCCAGCAAATTTTAGAGTAAAGTGTATGAGATTATTTATGTAGAAACAGGAAATTATAAATTATTTAAATAAATATGAAGACTTTTTTAAATACAGAGAGTGAATTAAGTTCTTTTAATTCATTAGGGCGTAAATTCCACACCCGAGGACCTAAAGAGCTAATATGTGCAAAAGCAGCTTGGTTTTTGCAAAATTGGGACTCATGTATTGAACTGTATGAGTTTCGTATCCGTACACAGGTCGACGTGGTAGTGAGATATGTTTATTGTTTGCACTTTTAACATGGGTGAACATGAAAACTGCAATTTTAAAAGTAAAAAAATGATTGGCTTTTGTTAATATGTTTGTGAGCAATTTCTTCAGATGAATAATAGTTAGCAAAATTAAGCAATCTAACTAATTTATTTGGTAATATGGATCTGCGACGAATATGACATTTAGTTGTTGCTATCCAGGTGAAAAGGTGATAATAAATGAGAGAAAAAAAAGAAGGAATGGCGTAAGTTGATAAGAATATTTATTAGGAGAAAGTAATAGACGTTGGGTTGGAAATACATATATTTCTGCTGATTCCAGTGGATAAAGAATGGATACGAGACATTCACTTGTGATTAGATCGTAAAATTATACCAAGAAATTTCATTTCTGTTGAAAAAAAATATCATACCATCGTTAATTTTAATTTTCAACTGGCCAGTATAAATACTTTGGTTGGGTGTGAAAAGGAGATATTTTTTTTAACATTAAGAGTGAAGTAATTTAATTTAAAATTTAGTATAATGCGTTATTTATTTAGTAATTCTGAGAATTAGATCATTATTCATAAAGATTGCATTGGTGTCAGTATAACATATTTTCGTAGTATTCATAAAGGACTGTATTATTGGTAGACAGATGTACTAAATAGGTAAGACCCCAAACACTGAAATCGTTACTTTTAGAGTGTAAAGATTTTCCAGATGGCGCTATGAGTAATAATTTTATTACATATGCAGATATATATATGCAGATATAGAAATATCCGGAAGTTTGGAATCCAAAATTAAGATTAAAATAATCAAATACCACTAGACTCCTTCAAGGCCCATGAGGGGAGCACCAAGCTATAGAATCCTAGGCTTGGCCTATAAGCAGGTTTTGCATTGCTATTGCTTATAATTTTTATTGTATTTTTCGGTTAAATTTATAGTTTTAGAATTCACGTACATTCAGTAGTTTTATACCATAATTTTTGCCACCCACGTATTTGTAGCTCAAACTAGAGCTTTTTTTGTTTTAGGAGAAAAAGAGACGCCGTCCTCATCCTGGATTCGAACCAGGGTCCCTCCGTTGACCCCAGAGTGTCTTGACATACTAGACGAACGAGGACAGGAACAATGCTCTCTTTCTCCGTATATAAGGATGTAAGATATTATTACCCTCCGCAGGGATAACACAATTGCCAAATAATGGTCAACACACAAAGCCACCGGGTCCAGTTGTTTGTTAGTTTTCGCTGGGGAATTTATTACACAATAATTTTTGCCACCCACATATATTTAGCTCAAACTAGAGTCTTTTTATTTTAGGAGAAAAAGGAGACGATATAATTTTAACAATTTTAACATTTTTAGTATTTTCAATTTTATTTAACAAGCAGTACCGTCTTCAATGGGATTTTTTAAGGTTGAAGGATCCGTTGTTAGGGATAGTGTAGAGGTTGGGGGCTTGACCATCTCAGAGGTGTATTTTGTACGGTGATTAACTTGTCGCTAGCCTTTTCGCCGAAAGGCGATGTTAACCAAACTTCGACTAGGAAAACTGCTGAGCAATTCGCCGAAAAGCTCCAACTAAAACTGGAAAGGTTGTGATGGCGAGATCACCCGACTGCATTAAACGGTACTGTCAGGGGTAAGGACATCATGCCGCCCTCCACGCCGAAGGTGAAACGTACCCTTACTAGGAACACCAAGCTGCTTATTTACGTCCAAAACTCCCAGAAATATTGTACACTCAAGTCAAGTCAAGGAGACAAAACGCACCGACGTGACGCGTAGTAAGGGTACCTCTCGTCCAATCCCAGATGTCTGTAACTCCAAGTAATGCGCTGCAAAAATATATTGCGCCACTGAAGAAAATTTACTATGCGAGTACAGTGATATATCTGTAATATGTGAATTTGAATTATCAATTCTAGCGCACACTGTAGATTGTGAGAGGAAATTTGGTGAAATAAATATAAAAATAGATATTCGTAATGGACTCCATGTCAGCAATGTGACCCATTTGATGAACATATCAATCAATAGGTCAGAAAGGAAGGAAGGAATCTGATTTGAAGGCTGTATATCTTGCCTGGTATATACACCGGCATCGAAGAATCAACCCAAAATATAAAAATAATTAAATGCCATTGCGTGGAGTTGATTGTTTCTGAACAGATTACTTGTGAACAAATTTTCTGATTCGGTTACTACTTTTTCAATTCGGCTAGAATTGAAGTGAAAATCATCCGAAAAATTACAAGAATATTTTTGGCAGGTTACTCCCTGAATTCGTATACAACGTACTCCGTGTATAGTATACCGTGTATATATACTCCTATGTCAAAATAGTAGTGACCTACTATTTTGAATAATTCCCGAAATAGGTTATTTCGATACTGAATGTTTTCTTTTGCGCATTTTTCACAAAGAAAATATAGATTTAATTAGAAATAAGAGAAAATGTAAAATTGTGCTGCTACGAGCATATCACGATCTGGGAAAAAAAATATCAATTGTTGCGATTATCGGTTATAACGATGGAATTTGTGCGATATCTTGAAGGTTATTATAAACGATTTCCACTATGCATCCCATTAATTTGGCAATTAACCAACTTTAATTAATTGGAATTCTAACTCAAAATAATACTAAATAAAATGTATTAATCAGCAAGGTGAATAAGGACTCGGAAAGCTCCGACATTAAATAAATGAATGAATAAATAAATAAATAAATAAATAAATAAATAAATAATATTTTTAAGTTAATTATATTGAGAAATTGTGAGTTAATGTGTCGATAAGTTGTGTATTAATTATATGCATAAATTTTGAGTTAAAATAATAAATATTGTGAGTTTCTTGTTTCGATAAATTTATTTTATTTATTTTTATTTAAAATATAATAGGGTTTAATATCCAAGTATGTAGTACATCAAAGATAAGCAAACCTAGATATTTCACCAGGACAGTATTAGAAAGCATTTTTGACAAAGCCAGTTTGAGTTTGAATGAGCCTGTGCTTCCCAGAATAGTAAAAAGCAGAATGATCAACAAAATTATAACGTACGATCAATAATGGCGCAAAACTAGAAATTGTGCAATAATTGTTTAGATAAATTTTCAGTAAATTACTTCCGAAAATTTCAGATTCTTTACTAAAGTTTTAAGCGATTTCGAGGTCAGTTTCATAGGTTAAATCACGTTTGATGTAAACATTCAAATAATTAAAAATTAGCTTCTCTTGAATCAATTGCAAGTAAATTTGAGTTCATTTTGGTGCAGTTTAAATTAATTTAAAGTAAAATTAGTTACGTTTATTCTCAAATTATAAGTGTTCGTGAAAATGAAATGGCATTTAATAATTTTAATGACAACGTTACTGAATGAGAACAATATTTAATAATTTTCGTAAGATTTAATTAAACTTAATAGATAGGTGTTGCGAACGCTTGTATCTGAAGATGGTTATTAAGCAGAATACCATTTCATGAATAATTATGATCATAACCATCATCACCATGATTATCAGAAATATCAAACACAATTGAAACCCAATCAATGAATCTACAACGTGTCAATATATTTTATCTAATTTCAAATACTGAGAAATAAGAAAAACAGATATAGGATGGTAATATATATATATGTACACACAAAACAAAAAATTTACATTACATAACAGAAACTGCAAGACGGAGCAGTAACAAAAGACATTCATAGTTAAGGACACTGATGAGAAACACATTTATCCTATTCGTAAAATTTGGGAAACATACATAAGATGAACAATTATTAATTATAATATAAATTATTAAAGAATATTAACATAATCAGATTATTGCCGCTTATAGTAGGGTGTGAAAAGTTTGTTTGTTTGTTTGTTTTTTGGTTTTACGGCTCAAAGACTACAGTGGTCATGCTGCGCCGGGACCTACTGTTTTCCGAGGAATCCGAACCTCTTAAGGCCTAGGGAACCAAACCCCGGACTACAGTGAGCAGTGCGATCTTTATGAGATCTCTGAGTAAGCGTTCTTTTTGCACTGCTGGGAGTCGAACCCGGATTAGCCGCGCAATAGGAGAACGCGTTACCACACTGCGCCACCGCAGGGCCAGGTGTGAAAAGTACGTTGCAAATGCGGAACATACTGTGCTGGAAATAGCTTTTATTCTTTTCTGAAAGTGACTATATTATCATTATATGATGCAGCGTGACTCTACTTGTTTATTTCGAGTAAATTTAGACTTTTGGAAATAGACCGGAATTCGGAGTTCTTGTTAAGATTCCCATTTCATATCATATCCAGGGACGTCTTAACCCAATAAGGGCTCTGGGATCAAACATACTTTGGCACCCTTTTTACACAAATATTGAAATTTTTCAAATTTTTGCAATAAGGATCCTCCTACTTGGTTTGGGGCTTTCGTTCCGGGGGCCCCGTTGACCCACCCGTTAATCCGGCACTGACCTTACTCGTCGATCACTTTGAGGACTCAAAAGTTTAGCAACTAATCTCACACAGCTTTATAAGCCAGTTTTCAGAGAAAGTAATGGGGTACAAGCATGGTAGCTAATATAAAATTGGAAAGATCCTTTTAGCACACTCAATTTTTTCATGGAATTGGGGACACGGAAAGAGACATCACGAATCCTTTCCATCGAGTTAAAAGATTAATATTAATAGAATTATTTCCCGGTAATTCTGAGAATTAAGTCCCAAAAACATTTAAAATCATTTGTCACTTTCTTGAGTTGGTATTGTGCCTTACAATCACTTCCTTCGGCTAAGAAACATCATGGAAAAAAAATGTCAGATTTCCTCGTTGTTTTCACTAAACACATTTTAACAAGTGTGTCATTAATAAATAAGTTAATAATTGTCAACATGATGTATTAATGATTATTATTTTTAATTAATATACATGCTATTAATTATGTTAGGGTATCGATTATTGGAAATTAATTTCCGAAGTTTTGTTTCTTGGAGCTCTTTCTAAATGTTTCAGCTTTTCGTACATAGTGTTTGGTTATAAGCATGAGCACCCATACGAGTATTTCTGGGGGGGGCTAAGAATAATTAACAGTATTTCTAGGGGCTAAGAACAATTAACAAGTACTTCTGGGGACTGAGAAAATTATTACCTCCTTCGCAAGCTCATTTGATTCTCAAAGCTGTAGAGAATTTTAGTGAATGTACAAGAGACCAAAACGCTACAAAAATAATTGATATTGCTTGACAATTCGTAATGAGCTAAAAAGTACCTTATTTTAAAATGTGACTGTAAAACTTTTGAAAGTAAATGCATAGCAGGTTCGGGCGAATAAAATTTTTAAACGGCTAAGGGGGGGGGCTCTAGCCCCTTTGCCCCTCCCATATGGGCGCTCATGGTTACACGACCTAGGTTGTCCCAACATTTTTAATTTGTTGGTGGCTAACCCGCGCACGTTTTTCTTAAAAGATTGTAAAAAATAAAGGGCAGAAAGTTCGGATACATATCAAGAATTATGGATTTTTATCATCGAATACTGAAATTATTATTTCAATATACATTTGTACTTTCCCCATCTTTGGTTTTTTCTGTCCTCTGAAGAACACTTGCATCGGCAAATTGAAACGTTATGGAAAAAAAGAAATCGACACGTTCATCATGAACTAAATTAATAGACATGAATTTTTTATTCATGCCAATTTCCAGAGTTGTTACATTCTTCGATAAACGATGTTAGACTTCTATGGCATTTAACGAAATAGACAATGAAATAAAGGCAAGGCAAATTCACAAAATCTGGGAATTTATGCACACAATAATCATTTATGTGTGCAATGATAAACAGATTAACAGTGGTGAATAAATTAAACATCAAAGCAAATTATTTAAATATAAATGAGCACTATAGAAGGTGTGTTACATTATTTGCACTGTGCGATACACAGTGAACTATAGAAGGTGTGTTACATTATTTGCACTGTGCAATACACAGTGAACTATAGAAGGTGTGTTACATCATTTGCACTGTGTGTTGCATAAACTATATTTTAAGCAGATGCCTTCGGGGACGCTTGAAATGTCAGCATTTCCACGATTTCGATTTATTTTTGTACAGAAAACTCTACTTTGTCGTTTTAGCCCACGTTTGAATATTCTGAAGAAGGCTTGGGAGAAAATAACTCGAAACGTTAAAAAACTAAAAATGGCACCAAGACAATCGCATTTGAAAACATACAATCGTAATGGCCAAACTGCTTGAATGGAGGATACCTAGCTGAAGAGAAGCGAAATTTTCTCCAAGTACGGTAAAACCTCCCTAAGGCGACCATTGTCAAAAGCAGTCGCTCAGAGAGGTGGTCTCCGAATGGAGCTAAATTTAGAATTGGGTCTATGGGGTGGGAGGAACTCCTTTTCCAGAAAAAGTAGTCGTTTAAGGGAAGTAATCGAATAGGTGGTCGTTAAGAGAGGTTTTATTGTATTTCTAAAAGTATGGCGAGAGGATTTTTCAAATGCTTATAATAAATTAAATACTAGGTGCAGAATATCCAGGTGCTTATAATAAAAAATGTTATATGTGTATGACCTATAATTTTCAACTACTTATAAAAGTATTCATAAGTTAATAATCCGTTTTACTAGGTATACGTTTATAATGACGTGTTTATGCGGCCACACAAAATTTTAGGATGCTTATATCAAACCATGTCAAATGCTTACAACAATTTGATCAGAATTCAGATTATTTGTAAATAATTGTAGAAAAGTGATCCTATTACAGCTGATACTCTAATGCTTATAACAAAAATGGTCAGAATTCAGAGCATTTGTACATAATTGTAATGAAGTGATTTTATTGCAGCTTATATTTTAATGCTTATAACAAAAATGCCTATATTATGTCATATTCTACGTGTGATAACTTTATGGTATGATGATACGTTTTTAACTTCATGCGTATGTCCAAGTCTTTGTATTATGATGCACATTGGTTATGCACATGTCATATGTAATGTGTTAGTACTCACTGATAGGAATTACAATTGAATTAGTTATGTCATGTGGCATAATTTTGTAATGTTTCTATTACAACATATTTTTAAATGATTGTCATAAGGTGGCAGTATCATGACATGACGCAAAGTTTTCATGTGCTTATAATGCAGTAATGACATTGGTGCCTATAATAGAACGTTCCTGTTACAACAAAATTTTAAATGCATGTAAAATTTTTTACAATACACTCTTTTTAGCAACGAATTGCTTATGCCGATTAGTGGTGCTTATAATAAACTAGTTTTGCAATGCAAATTTTTCAACAATAATTTAATAAAGTTCATTTATGATGCTTATATGATAGTATGACTATAATACAATAATAATTGAAATGCTTATAAAGTCACAAAACAAGTAAAACGCTTATAAAAGCAACAAGTTAAGATGCTTACAACAGTGACAATTTAAGATGCTTACAATAGTGACAATTCAAGATGTTTACATAGTGGAAATTTAAAATGCTTACAATAGTGACAACTTAAGATGCTTACAATACTGACAACTTAAGATGTTTACAGTAGTGACAATTTAAGATGCTTACAATAGTGACTATTTAAGATGCTCACATAATGATAATTTGAGATGTTTACATAGCGACAATTTAAAATGCTTTTAATAGCGAGAATTCAAGGTGCTTATAATGAAGAAATTACAGCATAATAATAATAATAATAATAATAATAATTCAATTTCAAGCAAGGTACAATTGTATTTGAATTTACATTGTATATTTGGATTGACGGGTGTAGGTAGCTGTAGGTAATGGTCATCATATCTGACAAAGCAAAGGCTCCTTTATGTGTGAGTGAAATCGTCATACAAAATGAAAGTACTAACATCGAATGAACACATGTGCCTTCCAATGAAGTTTATCTCCACATGTATATACGAAATGATATAAGTGAACCTTATGTGTAATATATTATTTATATTACCTATATATTATATAGTATATATACTACATAATATAATATATATACATTACTTATTACGATATTGAACATGAAAATAACAATTTTATAATTAAAAAACTCATCTATCGGTAATGTTTAGATCAGGGTTGTCCAACCTTTTTCGGTAGCGGGCCACTTAAAGAATTTTCACGGATCTTGCGAGCCAGCGGTTTCTTTAAAAAAAAAAAACTTGCTAAAAGCCTGTTCTTAGTTTCTTATTTGTTTGTTCACTTGTGGTATAGAAAGGTTTCCTGTTATCCCCACGGGTTTTCCTTATTTCTAAAGAAGAATCCAAAATTTTTGTTTTGAATTTATTTTATTCCAAACAGCCGTCGGCGAGCCGAATTAACAATGTTAGCAGGCCAGATTGTGGCCAGCGGGCCGTATGTTGGACAACCCTGGTTTAGAGATTACGAGCTATCGCAGCAGTAAAAACTAACGGGCTCGAGGATAGGATTTACGAATCCATAGGCAGTTTAGCAGATCGGGGGCCCTCCACTAATTATTTAAATGACAATTTGTTATATTATTATAGTTTCGTGTTGGGTCCCTTTTAAGATTTCGGACCCCTCCGCATTTTCCTCCTCCTTTGTCTCCCGTTCCCGGCCCAGGAAACTGACGCATATAATTGTACAGGTGGTGAAAGTGATTGTTTTGAAGTGTGGTTATTCACCAAAGACAGAATCTAATTTTGAAAAAAAAAAGAAAAAAAGAGAAAATGTTTTGATCAGCAATGATAGAAGTTTAAGAAAATTTGTCGTACGGCCCATTGGAAGCCAGGAACGAAGAAAGGGTAACTGGTTTGTAAAAGAAAAATCCCTAAAAACATAGAAAAAAAAAGCGGAAATTGAATTTAGGAAAATTTGGATAAATAGACATGAAGAGTTGCTTTAATTATTGACTATCAATGACTATGTTAGAAGTCGTTGTCATGCTTGAAATAGTCACTTGTATATATCATATATTTATAGTCCGAGTGCTAATTCCTGCATAAGCCACATGGAACCCAGAGGAGACTATAAATAATAGTCTTATAAGCATTACATAACAAATCCATCCCAAATACTCGTAAAAGGATAACGTAACAAATAACAGCAAAATTCTTGAAGAAAAATCAGAATTTTTATTAGAGGTATAAAAGATCGATGGTGGTAAAGTCTTGATTAACGGATAGCGCTGTGTTTGATGTGATGTTAAAAAGAAAACAAAGATTTTTAACGTCGAGCTATATTTTAACAAAATTAGTGATGACCAACAAACAGTTCCTTTTAACAAATGGCGGTTTTAACAATAAGAGGTTCCCAACAACTTTTACAAACACATCGACTTTACAGCAGTCATGTTAACAGCAAATGTTGTTACGTGCATTTAAAGAGGGAACAATAAAAATTTCTACCTTTAAATGTATACGACAACGTCAACAGTGAAAAAGCGGGAGCTTATATACAATATACGAACAGTAAGATTATGAAAAAATCTACGACGGTAAAACTTGTCTAATACGGCCACTGATAATTACGTTGAAAAGCGCCCGTTTTTGGCAATACGGTCGCGATAGTGGGAGCGGTAACATTAATCCTATAATTCTAAATATTGCCCATTTCTTTGAGTGGTCGCAATATGGAGGTGGCATGGAAAAGTAGTTTCACTGCACATGCAATTACACTGGGGTGCGGTTCAACATTCAATTATGTTTTGAATTTACTGAGAAGGTTTTGAAAAATAAAGTATTTCAACAACTTACTGATTACAGAAAGTTTACTCAGCCAATTGTATTTACACAGGAGTTTACAATAGTTTTGTAGTTGTTGAATTTATTTAAGGGATTTTGTTTATTCAGGAATTTTGTTTACTCAGGGCGCAATTAAGAATTGTTAATAAATTCAGCGATCAGTTTATTGCTGTGTCTACCCATCTTAGTTATATTTAATTAGAATTTTTAAATTATTTCTTAGAATTTAACGAATTTATTCTTGACGTTAAAAATATTTGTTTTAATAGATATTGGTTGCTAAATTTACTCAGAAGTTTAAGACATTATATATTTCTTAGTTTTTGAATTTACTCAGATGATCTTAGTTACTTAGAATACTAAGAATACTTGTTTTAGCATTTCTCGATTTATGCATTTCCTCAGGCTCAACAATTTCTTTAGAAATTAATCGCTTCAGAAGCATATTTTTCTATAATGTAAAGCATATTAAAATAGCTATTTGCTACTGTTTAATAGATATACCCTCACAACCCCCGCGGCATAGGGACTACTAAATATTAAACTTTTAAAACAAGAGGGAGTTAGGTCATCTATTTTTTTCTGATTAGCTTCACAAACAGAATGAAACTTATAAAAAAGCTATTAATAAAAATGACAAATTAAAAAGTTTAAGAAAAATATTTCTCTTCAAAAATTATTAAAATATATACAACTATCAATTCAATAGAATTATATACAATTTCTTCGATACCAGCATTACCCTTTGGTTCTCTGTAAATTATTTTCGCTCATGTCACCATAATTTCAAATAAAGCCACAGAGTGGGTCTTAGAGATTAAACCCACATTTTAAGAATATCGTTATCCGAAAAATAAATTCTTGGGATGGATAAATAAATAAATAAACAAATTAATTACGAGAGAAAGTTTTTTTATATCATTCTCTTCGTATTCTTATCATCAAAAACACCCCCGCTTGAAATTCTGTACGCGGGCCTGATTTAATGTGTGATATTCTATGGCATTGTAATTTATGTTTTTGGGTACCATAGAACAGTGTTTTCCAATCCTTCTTCAATTCTTAACCCCCTTTTATAGTAACCAAGTAATTCGCGACCCCCTTTTATAGTAATCAAAAGATCCGTGACCCCCTCTGTCTGCCACCGCAACATTTGCATAATAAAAGCATTTTTAACAGAGTAAAGAAAACACATTAAATATAAAATTATATTATATTAATTATATATATTATATTAATTAAATATATTAATGTATATTATAGATATAAAATTAACAACCGTTAGTAGAATATTGCAATGTGTGTAGCCATGTTGAAATATAAAAGCGTTGGAAACATTTGGTATGAAATTCCTTATAAAAATAATTGCAACTAAAAATAGTTGCGGCGACCCCCGAGAAATCAGCTCGCGACCACGTAAGGGTCGCGACCCACAAGTTGGGAACCACTGCCATACATGGTCACGAAATGCATCACACCATCGATGTTTCTAATCACAGAAATGGTGTTTTATACCATGAAATTTAGGCGATTGATAAAATATGTTTTTCACCCAATAACCACTAAGTTAACGGGAATACACAGTTAATGAGCATACTGAATTAACAGGATAGTCTCTCAGTTAACAGGATAGCCAAGTTAAAGCTTAAGAAGCGTTAATTAAAGCTCGGAAAGTTCAGTAAAAAGAGTTAATACAGGTAAAAACATCCTCAATGAAATCAGTGCAACCCCTGGAAAATTTCAGAACAAGTTCAATACAAATCAACAAAAGATTTTAATACAATTAATTCAAATCATGGGAAAGTTTTAACAAAGTTGATAAAAAACTCAAATACGTCCTCGACAGAATGAATCATAAAAGGTATTTAAAAAAAATTAAAGAATGCATCAAAAAGTCATCAATGGAATCAATAAATATCAATGAAACGTTCTCAACAGTGTCAATATAAATCATGAGAATGATCGAATCAGAATTAGAAAAAACTCATGTGAAAGCTCTGAACAGAATTAGCACAACTCACGAGAAAGCTCTGTACAGAATTAACAAAACTCATGAGAAAGTTCTGAACAGAATTAGCGCTACTCATGAGAAAGCTCTGAACAAAATTAGTACAACCCTCGAGAAAGCTCTGAACAGAATTAGCACAACTCATAAAAAGGTGAGCTATTATACCTACAAAGGCTACGTTCGGATAATTGGGGTATAGAAAGTTCAGATAACTGGAGTATAGAAAGTTCAGATAATTGGAGTATTGAAAGTTCAGATAATCGGAGTTCTAATAATTTTTGCAATTTTACTTCAATTAAGATTGAATATAACATGATAATTGAACGATAACAATACTTACAAAGTTAATCGCGTTATTCTTCCGTTAAAATAGTGTGTAAAGGTTATATATTGTTTAGTTCTATAAAGAATATATATCGATATATAATATTTCTTAACTATCGATATATTATAAGCACAGCAGACGAATAAAAATTCATATTGGATTAGAAGACGACAACAATTCTAGGAATAAACCGGGACGTTTAGAACGTTTACCTTTGTAATCTGGCACTATCTTAATCAAGGAAATTAAGTTTTGACATCCAAGATTTCGGTTCAAATTAGAGCTATTTGACAAACGTGTTTTAAAGTGGGATATTGGAGACGATTAAGTTTTAAAACTCCTCTTTTAAATGGTTCAAATTAGAACCTTTGCTTTAGATAAAAAGAATAAAATGTGCCATGCATTCAGACTGGAGTGGCTATCCTCCACCTAAAACACTCTAGTATGAAGCATTAAAAAGTGGAGTGTCCAAGCTTCGTTGTATTGAATAATCACTCTGCATCCTCTGTTATTTCTTCACAAGTTCCCTCATTGGTTAATTTGGATATTAGTGATCATACCAGGGTCAGCGCAGTTATCAAGAATTAATTTTCAATTAACCACGAATGGTACAGTGAAAGAATTCGTAAGGAGCAGCATGTAGCAAAGGTAAGATAAAAGCTTTACCCATGAATGGCCTCAATCTAGCGATCTCTAGGTTTATATACTCGCGTCTTGCCTATTAAACCACATGACGACACAGCTTGAGAAGAAAGACCGCCACTATGTGGCGTTTTGTATCTCAGCATGGCTGGATTAAATCACGGTTAGGCCTGGTGAGAAATACATAATCCTCATGACGTCAGATAAAAACCCTGGCTCCATCTTTGCATATAAATTAGCATAATGGAAAATTTTAGAAAGCAACGAACAAAGAACGCGATGGTGTTTTTATTTTAAGGTTAAATCTCCACGATTTAACGATACAAAAATATAAGGGGGAAACTACCATTGATCTTTTGACCAGCCAGTTGTTCCAAAATATATTCAGCTCTGATCGATAAACAGCCCGGACAGCAGTTTTAAATGTTTGATACCATTCAAGGACAGATAGCTACCACAAGAGACTGTCAAAGAATCACTTCTTCAACGTAAAGCTTGCAAACCATGAAAATCTGGATGAAAAGAGTGAATATATTCGTCTGCACGTAATTCTTACGCTACTCGTGATACATACGGTGCAACAAGTTTATCAAGTTGAATGCAAAATTGTTATTGTTGAAGTATCAGGGTATAATATACCATTGGAGCCGCATTTCTCACATTCGTACTTGAATATTCTTTTACAATTGCTTGCTTATGCGTTCTACAGTGCTAGGGCGTGCCTGGACCTACATAGGTCCGAGGGATCCGAACCACTTACGGCTTGAAGATGCAACCCTCGGATGAGCAGCCATTCGATAAGCGTTCTTTTTTAACACTGCTTGGAGTCGAATCACCGCTACCACTTCACCATTGCAGAGCCTTTTCTGCAATTGATTGTAGCGAGTTCAGATGGATGTGAAAAAAGATTTTCTATCTACATAGAGACAAATCTGATAATAAAGGAACGATGCAACTACGAATGAAGTAAAGGTTTGTTAGCACGCTATTGCTGCGCAAAATGGCGGGAAACTCTAGAGTTGAAACGCGACGGAAGATAATAAATAATTTTTGCGTAAATATTTACATATATCAGGATTTATTTCAGCGTTAGTCTAAACATTTTATAACGTAAATAAACATTTGGTAAAACACATATTTCTTTCTATGATTTTCTTTTTTTCTTTTTATTTTTTTGCTTTAAATTCACCTCTTTGAAAACTACAGCTGATAGAGCAAATTAGCTTCCAGCTCTGTATCAAGAACTTAAAGAACACAGAAAATAAAGAAACTCTTTAAAAGAGATTTTTTTCGACCTGCGTCGTTTACCTGCAATAAAAAATTATTACTTAATATTAAAAATAATTTTCTCATATGTATTTTATTTCCATTTAACTGAAAATTGCTGTCCGTTAGATTCCAGAAAACCTGTTTCCGTTGAAAATTTTTCATGTGTGTTTTAACTATCATAGGCGTACGCAGAAAGTTCATAAGAGGTGGTTATAGGCTCAATGTGGGGGAGGTTACAGAGCTACAACTCATATATTCCTATGTTAAATATACAAAATTTCATTGCAATGGGCGTTACAGCTCTTATCAATAACCCCCTGCGTACGTGACAACTATCCACGTGATTGAAATCGTCCACCTGTCACTTTCTCAATGATTGGAAATGATTTTTGTTTTGTCAGTTTATAAATGGCTGAAGTTGACTAATCACTTCCTAGATGGTTGAAATTGATGTTTCGCAATTTCCAGGGCAACTAAACTTGACTTTTTTGTCACTGTATGATTGAAGTTAGCCCTTTGAACTGTATATGCAATTGAAATCGGCCTCGTATCACTAAGTGGTTAAAATTGATCTTTTGCCACTTTCTATGTATTTGAAGTCCAATTTTTATCATTTTGACAAATATTGTTATGTGATTTTCATCAAAAGATTGAATTTGACCCCTTGTCGCTTTCTGTGTGACAAAATTTGACCTTTTATGAATTTTTCCGCATTTAAAACTAATTGCCCATCAGCTCGTCTATGTTTTTCAGTCTTTCATTTAACATCCAGTAATGCATTTTACAAGTAAATAGTGTGTGTGTTTTGGAAGTTAAAAAGCAAAAATCTATCATAGTCCTGTTTTGAAGAAATTTGTGAGCATATTAAATATACTGATTAGCTCATTTATTTCCTACATCAATGTTAATAAACACCGTTTAATTTTTTATAAGTTAATAGAACATCGGTAATCCTGCGAAATTTTCACATATTTTTAAGCAGCTGATTTTTTAAATTATTCGTTTTCATTTTTATTTTCCATCTCATTTGCATTTCACAAGCACAGATCGTAACTGAGTTAAATCTTTGTTTTGCTAAGCATCGCAAATTTCGTTTAAAAGCACGATGCTATATAAATACATATACTAAACTATATACATAATCTAGTATATATATATATATAAATACATATACTAGACTTATTACATAATACTAGATGGAATAGCAAATTCATAGAGAACGTATCCAGTAAGACGCACTTCATTTGAAGCGAAAATTCATTTATCTAAAGCAAAGGATTCAATTCAGTTCAAGCAATAAACTCAATTTATTTGAAGTAATAAATTCAATTTATTTGAAGTAATAAATTCAATTTATTTAAAGTAATAGGCTTAATTTATTTGAAGTAATGAGCTCTATTTATTTGAAGTAAATAAACTCCATGAGTTTGAATCGATAAACTCAACATGTTTGAAGTAGTAAACGTAATTCATGTAAAGCAATAAATTCATTTATTTAAAGTAAAGTATTCAATGCAGTTCAAGCAATAAAAAATTTATCTGAAGTAATAAACTCAATTTATTTGAAATAATAGACTCAATTTATTCAAAGTAATAGACTCAATTTATTTGAAGTAATGGGCTCAATTTATTTGAAGTAATGGACTCAATTTATTTGAATTAAATAAACTCCATGTGTTTGAAGAAATAAACTCAACGCCTTTGAAGCAATATACTCAATGCATCTGAAGTAGTAAATTTAATTCATTTGAAGCAATAAACTCAAAACATTTGAAGTAATAAACTTAATTGGTTTGAAGCAATAAATTTATTTGAAACAATGAAATGAATTCGCTTGAAGAAAAAAACTAAATGGACGATGAATTTATACGCAAAAGGTTCCCCCATTATATGCCGTTACTTCAGTTCGCTCAGCCTGTTTCAAATTTCGAGTCGTCCTAATTTTTAAAATAGTACTAAAACCAGTGGCGTACTCAAGGAGGTGTTGGTGGGGGTTGGAACCCCCGTTTCTATAAAAATTTCTATATTATATATACATATGAATATATGGAGTTGCAAGTTTGTACCCACTATTGTAAGCCTGCAACCTTCCCCTTATGATCTTTCTGTTTATGCCTATGACTACAATATTTTGCTACTGCATGTCTTTTTTCGTTTAAATAATAATTATATTATTGTAACATCAATTAGGAGCCATTCAAGTATTATATAAGCACATTTCTGACCATTTTATACTCACCCCTTTCCATTATAAGAAAAAAATAAGCAAATATCTGCCACCCTTTTCATCCTTACGTAAGATTTCGGTTCTCTGATTTTTTGGTATAAGATTTTAAGATAAGAACGCAATATGCGATGCAAATTAAAATATTAGATTTTTACTGTAATATCGAGCACTTATTTGTAAGTCTGTTACAAGCACATAGCCAGAGGGGGTCCAGATCCCCCCTTCGGGAAAAAAATTGAAAAAAAAGAGCATGAGAAATAATAATGGATGACGTGAATCCATTACCAAATATGGTCAACACAAGAAAGCCTCCGGGGCGAGAATTTTGTGAGTTTTCGTGGGGGAATTTATTATACTATAATTTTTGCCACCCACGTTTTAATTACAGCTCAAACTAGAGCTTATGTAATTTTGGAGAAAAAGAGACGCTTTCCCCATCCTGGATTCGGAGGGACCCTGGTTCGAATCCAGGATGGGGAAAGCGTCTCTTTTTCTCCAAAATTACATAAGCTCTAGTTTGAGCTGTAATTAATACGTGGGTGGCAAAAATTATTGCATAAGTGAATCCATTTTTGAAAATTTTAGTTTCTTTAGCCACCTTCCGTTTTATTTCAACCCCCTCCCTGTTTTTTTGGATATAATTGGGATCGTTAAATCTGTGATTACATCGGAAATTATCGGTAATATGTTTCTTCGTAGTTATTTACATATTTGCTGCCCGAATTATCATCGGGCCCAAATCTGGTCCGGTCGCTATTGAAGCAAACGTTCCATGAGAAGCTCACAAATCAATCACGGTTGCCGAAATAGCAGAGCTCCGATTGTTACGACGATCGTGGTTGGTCTGTAAGCTCGCTTCAATAGTGACTGGACAAGAACTAGGGCTATTGCCTCATTGTCTCCTGCTACAAAAATCTTGTGGGTGTCGTTATTATGTATTGGGCTTTTTGCAAAAACACATACCCCACGGTTCCAAAAATGAATCTTGCTTCGATCCACAATTTCAAAATGAAATTATAGGCATTTGTGGACAGCTAATTCAGGAAGAAATAGTTAAAAATGTCAACAATGTAGTGTGTTTCTCTATTATTGGAGACGAAACTCTTGATGTTTCTGCCCAGGAACAGTTTTCAATATGTATCAGATATATAACGAAAACCATCCTTCACTGAGTGAAGAATTTGTAACCTTTTTTCCATTAACTGATTTATCTGCAGAGAATGTGGCTGGAAAAATTTTGGGTACTTGCAATTGCTTAGGCATTGATCTAGACAAATTCACCGGTCAGGGATATGATGAAGCTTCAACAATGAGCGGATGCAAAAATGGTATTCAAACAAGAATTCTAAAATTTTACCCAAAAGCGATGTACGTTCACTGCGCAAGTTTCTCTCTCATCGTCATTTCTCACCGAGTCTCTTAATGTGCCTTTAATCTTGAATAGCTTTGGAGTTTTAAATGAGGCAATTCAATTATTTAGACGCAAGCAGGGAACCTTTTAAAAGAAAGCGTTGATATTACCAGAATAAAAAAAAATCGAGATTGGTGGTGTTTTGAAAAACAAGGTTTGTTGAGCGTCGGGTCACTGTAAATACTTACGTTGAGCTTCTTGCTGCAATAGTCCGAAGTTTTTAACAGCTTGCAGAAAAGAACCGGTCATTTTCAAGCACTGCGTCAACACTTCTATCTGCCATGGAGAAAGAAAGCTTTATGGTATTTATGCTTGCTTATGAATATATTTTTAGCCTCACCTTATCACTTTCAGTATACATCCAAAATCCTCAGCATGAACTAGCTTGTGCAGTTAAGTTCAATGAGGATGTTCTGCAAATATTAAAGGCAACAGTTTTCGAAACTCTCATTGATGTCCCGAAACAAACAAAC
>QLNU02015270.1:103283852-103297533 GCA_006491805.2 Dysdera silvatica | reverse complement strand
GTAATTACAACAAATTATCTCATTTAAAAGAGTTCCAATACGCTGTTAATAACTATGTTTTGAGGATATTGTAAAGTATTTTGTTACATTTTTATTGTTAATATTTCTTACGTTGTAAGCAAATAGTGTAATAAATAAGAAGTAGATTTGATAAAATACATTTATTAAAAATAATATATTAATTATATAATTTAAAAAGGTCAGGGAGAAACGGGGAGCCCAGAAGAGGGCCCTCTAAGTGAATAAAGGTTGAGAGCCATTGGTTTAAATAATTAAATATTTATATGTGATTACGTGTATTTTATATTTTGCATCTTCTACCCGCAGTATGTCGTACACCCAGGTATTGCAATTCTGTCAGGGTGGTTGTTACTTTATGAATATATAAATATTTATGACATATAAATTATGAATAAATAATGAATATAATATTTATGAATATATATAAATTTATCATTTTCTGTGCCTTACGTAAGCATGGATCCGACCCCCCCTCTCCCCACTGTCGGAAAAACTAGCAAATCTTAAATTAAATCCCCTCCCACAAAGATACTTACGTAATATGTGAACAGTTCCTTAGCTTAGAACTTTTCATCATAATATATCGGTTTAACTACCATTTTCCCAGAGCCAGGGGCGGACTGGGCTGCCGCCCCCCCCCAGCCGGTTCGCCCTCATGGGCGATAGGACTCGCGCCTTCCGAAAATCCAAGGTATGGGCCCTTTGAGAGGACTCAGCCTGTCCCTGCCATGGCCAGCTAAATTTTCGTATTAACTGGCCAAAGCCTCTGTCTCGTTATGGCCAGTTTGAAGAGCTAGTCTAACAGACATAATTTAAAAAAAAAAAAAGTAAATATTTATGCAAATACCGTAGGCTGAATCTTTTTAAGTTTGCTTCAATCGATTGGTTTTTCGTTTCAAATAATTCAGACCGTCCTTCGAAGAAAGCATATTTCTACTTGGTAATAGATGACAAAAACGTGGGAACAGAAAAGAAAAAAAGAATTTGTCAAGAACTGGCTAGACTCGAATGATTGATCTTATTGGGTTACCATCTCTGTGCTCTTGCAGCCAAGCCACTGAGAATAGCCATGCATGATAATCTTTCCATATTTATATTTTCTCAAAGGGAAATTTACCCTAATTGAAGAGTTGTTTTTTTGAGGAGAAAAAGATTGCTTTGTGATTAGGAAAAGTTTTCCCTTTCATAAACTTAAGTGCGGGAAGCAGACAGTGCGTGGCATTAGTTTAAAGGTCACAGCATTGGAACAGTTAACCAAAAGACTAATAGTTTGAATCAAATCTAAGTACAGTAAAACTAACTGTCAGTAAAACTAACTGTCTAAAGTAACCAAATTTAGGACCGGACAGTAATGGTCGCCATAGGCCGGTGGTCACCAAACACGGCAGATTTTGGTATAAGTACGATTCAGTTTCTACTAGGCTACTTATAAAAGTGGTCACTCTATCCAGGTGGTCAATTTAACAGGTTCTACGGTATATGGGCTATATGTGATCAATTTCATCTCGTCTTAAATATTCTATGTCATAAACTTATATTTTGGTTGGAATATAAAAAATCTGAAGCAATATAAATTAATTTCTGTGATTAATCTCAATATTCCTGTGGGTCGAGAGGAATTAATTTCATTAATTAATTTAAAATTTCGAGTCTACAGGAATCAATTCCCGTAATTAATTTAAAATCCTGAGTCGATTGCAATGAATGTCAGCAATCAATCTACAATCCTAAATTGACAAAAATCAATTCCCGTGATTAGTCTAAGAGCTTAAGACCACAGAAGTTAATTCCAATAATTAATCTAAAATCGTAAGGCGAGGGAGATTAATTGATCTAATCTTCTGGGCCAACAGAAATTAATTCCAGTGATTAATTTATAATCTTAAAGCGACATAAATTAATTTCCATAATTAATCTTGCCACAACTTCTTTCTAATTAGACGTTTGTTATTTAACAAAACTATAGGAAATTAATTGTAAAATATTTAGTGTTTCAAGATTTAGATTAAGGGACGAGGCTTCATTTTCAAATTTCAAGCTTCATTTTTCAATTTCGAGCTTCATTTTCAAATTTCAAGCTTTACTTTCACACCCGAAGCTTCATTTTTAGAATTTATATGTTTCAAATACAAAGTTTTGCTCGGTAAGTCTGAAATTTTGTTTAACATATCGAAAATTTTAATTAGTATTGGGAAGATTTACTTAACATATATTGAAAGATACGATTTCAAAGTTTGAAGTTTTAAATTTATACTCAGTGCCGTATTTATAAATGGGCACGCTGGGCACTTAACCAGGGCGCCAAATCCCTAAGGGCGCAAAAGGCAACGAATTTTTTTTTTTAAATTTCAATTTATTTACCATAGAATTCTGTTGATCAGTTCTCCCCGACAGGCGCCCTCCACTTTTTTTCTTCTAAAATTCTGAAAAACTGCGTGAAACAACCTCAGCACCAAGGGAAGATCCAAGAAGGGGACACAGGGGGCATGCGCCCCCTGAAAGCAATAAATTTACATTAAAAATGATTATTTTCAAGTAAAAAATAAAACTAAACTTACAAGTGAAATTTTCAAGCTTTACGCCCTCCCTGAAATTTTGTTCTGCATCCGCCCTTTCTCCCACCCCACAGTATACAAAAAAATCCGAAAAATCGTCGTCAAATAAACTAAATTTACTTACGAAAATATCGATATTAGAATAATGCACATAAATGCCGCCCCTTCTCTATGCTCCGCGATTTTTCGTCACATTCGTAGGGGCGGAACAACAGAAATTTGTTTCTTCTATTATGGCGGGAGGGGAGGGGAGGCATGGGCGTAATTAGCTACGAAGTTCAGGGGCTAACTTTTTTCTAGGGGGCTAACCTATTTTTAGGGGGCTAGCTAATACCTATATCTCAATGCTTAGCAGAAATTTTCGAGAGGGGTTGTTAGCCCCTAGCCCCCTGGTTGCACCAATGAAGGGGGCGCCAAAAACCATTGTGCCTACGGCGCCTCGTACCATAAATCCCGCATAGTTTATACTTAAAGCTTCATTTCACACTTTTTTTTAACCTAAGGCTTTGTTTAGCAAGTAGGAAGCTTTGTTGTGAGATTTGAAGCTTCCATTTAAAGCTTCATGGAAGCAAAAGTTGATAGTTTAAAACTTTAAAGCTTACTAAACCAAATTGTTTTTTTAGATTTGATACTCTTTTAAAAATTTTGTAACTTTGTTTATACGCTTGGAACTTTGCTATACATTTAAATTTAAGTTATTAATAGTTAAATTAAAATTCAAGTTTTATACTTTAAATGCCCTCATTTATTTTGTTTTAAACTATAAGTAATTAAATTAATAGATACCTTCAATAATTTTCCTGAATTAGAAAGTTTTATTTTAGATTTCGAAGTTAAGAACTACTATAAACTTTAAATAAATGGAAATGTATGTAAAGAATACCGATTCTCTTTTTCTTCCTCCCTAATTATTAAACTAACAAACACAAATACCATTCCTAGTAAGAAACCGTTCCTATCATTTAACAAAATTGTCAAAATCCTCTATTTAAAAACTTTTTATTTCGGATATTATGATGGGTTCCCATTAAATAAAAACAATTGTTTTAGAAGTGAGTATAATTATTATTAAAAAATAAATAATAATAATTAATGGACCAAATATGGACTTATAAATACTGGACAAATTAATAAATATTGTTATTAATAATTAATGTTATATTATTAATTAATGCCATATTATTAATTTAATATTTAATACTAATGTTATATTATTAATTTAATAATTAATAATTAATGTTATATTATTAATTTAATATTTAATAATTAATGTTATATTATTAATTCAATATTTAATAATCAATGTTATATTATTAATTCTAATATTTAATAATTAATGTTATATTATTAATTTAATATTTAATAATTAACGTTATAGCAATAATTAATGTTATATTAATAATTAATGTTATTAATAATTAATGTTATTAATAATTAATTAATAAACATTGTCATCTATGAAAGCCCAGATCGATGTCAACGAAATGGAATATGGATAAGGCAGGAAAAAAAATTTATTAACTCCACAATTCCATTCCCATTCGATACTCAAAAATCTATTTTGTTTTTTAAAAGGCTGAAACTAAAATACCTCAAGACTTCGTCCCCTCCATCACCATTAGACAACTTGCCAACTTCTTTTCTTGTTTTAATGAATTTTCAATGAATCCATGCATCCGTTCGTTCAACGTCATCGAGGAAAACGCCTTCGTCAACAACTTTCAATCCAAATTTTATCACATTTTCCTTCTTAGAAATTGCTTAGTGTGAGTGCGGTAGAGAGGGCCAATTATTCCCAGGGGTTCGAGGGCTGTGGCCCCCCCATTGCAATGAAATTTTGTATATTTAACATAGGAATATATGAGTTGTAGCTCTGTAACCCCCCATTAAGCCTATAACCCCCCCTTATGAACTTTCTGCCTACGCTTATGCAATTATTGGAAATAACTGGGAGTGAATTCCTTTACGATAATTGAAAGATTACGTCATCGAAAATTATATAATAAAAAATTATATAATCGAAAAATTACATAATCGAACGATTATATAATTATCAAGTGGAATTATGGACAAGGAGCAATAAAAGCAAAAGTTATATTTGTTTCTTATAAAAGTTAAACATTATAGAATGCATCGATTACGATTTTTTAAAGTATCGATATTAAAATGGCATTAAAATATTGATATTATCTTTGTGATGATGATGACTATCGCTCTCTTCCCCTGCAAGAGAGCGTCATCGTTATCACAAAGTGATAGCCATCGTCCATTGAGAATGTTTCGAGGAATCGATATTCTAATCGATATTATCGATAATGTCCATATCGATGGTAGTGAATTTAAAATATACATTTCTTTAAATGTTTTAGTCATAGTGCGTGTTTTATTCCATCGAAATTGTCATCGATTTCATGTTGTATCGAACATAGATTTTGAGAAATCATTATTATTGCACATACAAAATAAATTATTATTATTATTAAATTATTTTTACTCTATCAATGTAGTTTGAGTTTGGACCCATTTTTATAATTCGGCCTTTTCAAGAGTTATATTTTGGATTTGTATTGTTAACGGACATGGAAAAGTCCCAATAGATAGGTTTAAGCATAAAAAATCGTAAAACTCCATCTAGATGCTGCTCATGGGCGTAGCAATTCAAATGGGGCTTATGCTGCTTTAAAAAAAAAGGTCAAGCAATTCTTCTTCTTTATGGAGAACAAGATAGTACTTTGTTATCCAATGGGGAGTTTAATTTCCCTGCGACCTTCCTTTTCTTACGCTATTTGTTCTGCTATTCTGCATAAAATTCCGAAGTTTTTTGTAAGATATAGCTACGAAAGCTCATGGAAAGGAATATAAAATACCGTCTGTCGTTTCAAGTGCATTTAAATGAATATAAAATACCGTCTGTCGTTTCAAGTGCATTTAAATGAATATAAAAAAAATATCTCATGAATTATAAACCAAGAAAAAATACGAAGCGATAATGTAGACATGAGGAACATTCTTATAAATATCTAATCTTAAATTTTATGGAAATGCTGGAATCGAATCTTATTAATAAATATATATATAAGTCAGAAGTTTAACTTATCTAAATAAGAAACAAAAAGGAGCTGCAAAATATAGAAACATAAACATACACGAAACATAAAAATATAGAAAGTTTGACAGTACAACAAAATTCTTAAATAATAAACTGCGAATATACGAAAGAATTGAAAAATTTTTGGAATTGTTTTTTTTATAATTTTTACGCATTGCATTGATATGAATGTTTTTCTTTTTATCGATATATTGTTGATAAGTTATCGATTTATTCAAACTCAAGTACCTGATACAAGAAACAATACGAAATTTATATAAAAATAAATGTTTTTAAATAATTCTTTATATTAAGGAATTTTTATTTTAGATGACACTGAGGAATTAATTTTTGCGTAATTAGAAATAATTGCAAAATTAATTTAATTAGTAACGAAATTCTGAATTTTTTGGGAAAACGTTAGTTTGAATAATACCATTTTTGAGCTTCACACAGTATACTAAAATTTTAAAATTTGCTTAATTTTTTTCCCGACTAACCGTTTTTGAAGCAGAATAATATGGTTAAAAAATCAATATCGATATTCTTTAAAATAATATTAGGTTGAGCGTTATTTATAACGATTAAAGTTAAACTCCTAAAACCCAGTTAAATCGATTAAACTGCATAAGATATATCGCTTATAATCTTTTTCGCGAGAACATTTAGACGTTTCTGTACAACTGGCAAGTATTATAAGCCAGATGGAATGTTAACAGATAAACAACAATTAAGAAAGTTAATATAATATCGTTGGTCGATATCTTCCATGCTGTACTTACATGGTGAAGCCTATGTCCTTGCAGAAGACCATCTTCTCACAGCACAGAACGCCCAGAAAGTTTTCGTAAACTGTTCTCCAGTACATATATACATTGTTTACCACTTTTAAAGAACTGTTGCTGTTTTTCATTTAAATTATTTGTCGTGTGGAGAGTTTTGTTGTGTATGAAGTCGATCTCTCATCAAAGCTGTGTGGCACTCATCACCGGGCTGTTCTTTCTCTGTAAGACCTGCTGTTTATCGACACCTAAAACTGTTCATGTTACCAAGCAGAACACAATAGCAAGTCGCTAGGTAGCTCTGTTTTTCAATGAGTAGAACAAGGAGTTTGAACGTTATTGTACGAAAGGGATTGTATTCTGTCCTTTTACCCGTTTCGGTTTGTTAGTTAGCAGAGTTTAGTTAGAATTTTCGTAAGTCTTGTGTAAACGGGCAAGTATGAGCGTCAAGTGTTTGAACTTGGAAAGTGTCAAAAATTAGTTTTTTAAGCAATCTGCAATTAAGTACTCATTTCGTACTATGGCCTCCAACGAAGGCCGCTTTATGTCAGAGGTAGAATTCAGGGGAACTTGGGTTACTGGGGGCTCCACTGGACACGCTGGACAGAGACCTCTGATTGCAGTCCCCCCTACCTCTGAGCAATTGAATTTGTTGTTTGTAGAAGTCTCTTTCCTGGCAAGCTCGTTCTAATTCTTGCCTAAGCCTAGCCATTTCCCCTTGTAAGATTCTATTTCTGCTTTCTAGCTCGTGTCTTTGGGCTAGTCTTTTCGTTCTGCAATTTTGAGCGTATCCTCTGTTTTTTAAAGTCCTCCGCTTCTGTTTTAGTCTCACCACTTCTTCTCGAGGATAACCATGTAGTCTCTTGTTCAGTTCTCTTACTGTCAGAGATATGAGCTGGTCATCATTGAGGATATCAGCTCCGCCGTTGGATCGCATTCCCGATGACATACCAGAGCACAACTGATTCATTGCTGAAGACACTGACCCAATGCTACTGTTACTGCTTGAATTGCTGTTGCTACTACCCCCGTTAACAATGTGGCTATGATGATGGTGATGACTGAGTCCTGTAGTACCTGGAATACCAATTCCAGTTGGTGGTACATGATTAATACCTCTAGTCGGATTCGAACCGACCGGCGTTGGAGGAACAACCTGAACTTCTGGATAATCCCTGCGAATAAGCCACGCATCCATATCAGAGCCGCACTGCGGCCTAAGGTCAAGTGGTTCTTGAGTAGCAACGCCGTTGCCATTGTACCTGAGACTTTGAGTTAACCACATCATACCATCGTCCAGAAGACTGGGAGTCCTCGACTCCATTGATGCTGGAGGCATGATGGGACTAGCAAGGTTTGTAACTGGAACTGATGCAAATGCTGGAGAAGATGGCATACGGTGGCACGCTGCAACAGCAGCTGAAGACGTTCCCGGTGGTGTATCCGGAGGTGTACCTGGTGTCGTTGCAGGAAGAACGACAGGTTTCCGAGGGCAAGGCATCATTTCACCAGCAACAGGAGAAGAATAAATGACGTTGTGATGTCCATGTTGTTGATGATGTTGAGGATGCTGTTGATGCTGATGATGTTGTTGCTGTTGTTGTTGCTGTTGCTGATGAGGATGTTGATGATGATGTTCTATGGCACTATGCATCGTGCCATTGTTGTTACATGGAGTGAGAGTCCCATATTTGGCTCTATGCATTTCCTGCTTCACCACTTCTTCCAGATGTTCGAGGTCGAACTCATGAACATATTCTTCCACCATAGTGCCCGGGCCCCCACCACCATCGGCTGTGTCCATGACCATATATGGAGACGGCCCGGCCGGGTCGGGGGGTTGTTCCCAACCCGCCGCCGTAGTATCTGTCGAATTGGGCGGCTACCCGCCGTTGCTTTTATCCACGAGCTGTCGTCGCTTCCACTAATCGCCGGGAAAATCGAAGTCCTAGGCGCGGGACACCTTCGTAGCGAACGCCGGCTCGTTTTCAGACGAAGTTACCGTCGACTTCGACGCAGGCTCTTTGCGCCGTCCTGGAAAGTTTTTGCGCGCAACTTTTATCCGTGTTGCGGGGAAAAGTTACTCAGCATCGTCTAAAAGGCGCACAAATTGAAACTCGCATTTTTCGAAATCACCCTCAAACGCGTTATTAGCAGCGTACATGGGGAAAATTCCTTGTCAATTCATTCCATACACACGGAAGTTCTTGCTCCATAAAAAGACCCGTTCTTTCTAAGAAATTCTTAAAATATATCCCCATTCGTTAAAACCGAAGGTCGACTTCCAGCTACATTTTCTATTTTCTCGCTCGTGTTTAATTTACAAAATCTGGCATTACGTCGCTAGAAAATGCCCAGCTTTAAAAAACCTTCTGAGATATTTTTTTTTTTTAATTTAAGTTCCCGCAAAGAAAGTGCTTAAAGCTCAGTCAAAACTTTTTTTTTTAAAAAATAAAATACTAATCTTACTTGACGTAGAGAAATTGTCAAATTTATATCACTCCTTGACGAGCATTCAGTCAATTTCAATGTCGAGAGACATGATCGGTATTTATCGATGTTAAACGGGCGATATTGGTCTATCGATAAATTTTTTCAATCTGTGGGCACTTTTTACTTCCTGGTTGACATATCATAATGATGACATCGCAAAGTAGGTGCACAGACCGTTTGGTAACAGTATCTTCCGAAGAAAAAAAACGCTTATTGGTGAATTTTTTGTCGACAACGAACACAAAAAAGGGGGAAGAAAGAAAAGAACACACCTTGTAAAGAAGAACGCCGACGCAAGCAACTGTCCTGAGGTTCCTTCTGAGAAGAAGGGAGGAAATTCGTTCTCTTCCTAGAGTCCATCTTCCAGCATCTTGGGCCTCTTTTCTGCTTCAAGGACTCCCCCACCCCTCGCTGTGTTATTGGGGGCGCTGGCGATTTAAAAGGGAGCAGCAGACCCCCGATTATTTTTTCGTTCACCTCCCCCTTTTTTTTTTGAGTGGCCCCCTTCTTCACAGTGGGGTGATCATTACGAGGGGACGTTATCCCCGTTACGCACGGGTAAGGGGGGAAGATACGTACTCACGTACTACTCACTCCTCTTCGAAAAGAAGCGAGCGAAGGCGAGCATTGCCTCGCTCAGCACTCGTCAGCAGTTTGCTCTCCTACAGCGGGCTCGAGGTTCGGTTTTAGCTGAGTCGGCAGCTTCGGTCCAACTCCTGGATTCAGGCCCGCTGGCTCGGCGATATTTATGAAGACTGTGACGTCATTTTTGCCGTGACGTCACCAGTCCCTCCCCACCCCTTGGCCCAAAGTACACACATACATACAACTTTTGGCTTCCGTCTTTTGCCCCCTCGTACACACTTCTACAAGCCCCGCCCTCCCAGGGTGCCGACACAGCATGACGTCATCGGACGAAGAGAAGCCAAAAAGAAAGGGGTCCTCACTCAGCCCCCAGAAGTTGTGGGACACACAGGGGATCGGCCCCCTTTGAGTAAAGAGCTCCCAGGTCCTTTGTCACCATGCAACAATTTGTTGAGGTGACATGTCGCGTGTCACTTGGACATGTTCAATTGATAACATGAGAATCAAGTTATAATATTTCTTAGTAACTTGAAGTGGTTAGATCAGATATAATTAAAATAATCTGACGTTGAAAAACATGCTTTCACTCGTGTAAATGAACTTGGCTCTCCAGGAGGGCCAATACTACAGGTATGTGCATTTTACATTTCCCGAAATAATCTCTCTTTAACCGCTGCCATAATTGTGTCATGACACAATGTATCCTTTTCTGACATACTTGTTGTGACAGAGAATGATCCAGCGTGTCATAAAAGAAACTACACTTTTTATTTATCTTTATTTATCTTAGTTCAACTACGTACGCTTTAATACTTACTTAAGAGGTTTTTTTAGATAACAATTCTACCCCAACTTCTGCTTCTTCTTTATGCACCCGTTTAAAAAAATGCTTTGAGACTTCTTTGTTTGATCATTTTCTTAAAAATGTGTTTACACTTAAAACCCAATCTCATTGGAATCTCAAAGCTTATTTAAGAAAGAAATTTAAATAAAAATTATTAAGCCATTTACGTACTTGGAATGGAGGAGAATACCCCCCCTCAGGACCGTAGCCGGGAATTAATTTTGGGGTGTTCAAAAAATTGTGCAGCATGCATCGAAACAATCACAAAATACAATGCTGTAGCCGAGTCAAATTAAAAATTTAGTTTCAGGGGGGTGGACAAGCCCCTAAGACCCCCCCCTCTGGATAGGGCACTCTTCCCGTCACTCATTTCAATTCTCAAATATTTTGGAAGCACCTTTCTGTTTGCAGATTGGTAAGAACGTATGTAAACGCACAAAAATTGCGAAAATTGCTATTTCAATTTAACACTTTGGAGATGATTGCTAATTAATAGTTGTGTCTGGAAAAACTAGAAAAAACCACCGTAAATAGTTGGTAAAATAAAAGCTGATTGGTTTCAATTTGCAGGCCCTAATTATTCTTATAGGTACTTATTTATGTCAAATAAGTCACGTGAATTTTGCCCTGCAACCATAGAATGACCTAGGTCATATGGTGTCCGGTGCGAACCCAAAAGTTGGCGCTTCTTCTCCCTGCCAAATATTAATTATTTTCAAAATAATTCCTTTGATGTGTATTTTTTTATTTATTTCTAGGGATCTTCTCAACATGTTACTTATTACCAAAAATACTTAATATTAGTACAACGCGAAAAGCCACGATAACAGTTCAATTTCCTTACAACAAAGATGTAACTAAGCCACAAGTACTTTTTATGATGACCCAAAAATTAAATTATTTAAAAATAAAAATTAAAGCCTTACATGATTTTCAATAATCTGAAATTTCCTCTGTTCAGTAAAGTAAGTTCATTCATTTTGATGGACTTTTTACTTTCCTAATTTCTTGCTTGCAGTGTCAGGTTGTGGTTTCGTAGGAAAAGAGCTTTTCCACTTTTTGTGCGCTAACTTAATTGAACACACTGTATTTAAATTAATTTGTACGAGGATTTAGGAGAACGAGTTTATAAAAAAAAAATTGAATATGGGTTTAAATATCATAGGTTCTAAAATTTTAATACGGTAAATTTTTACAAATTGTTTTTGAAAGTAAAAAAACAAAACAAAAACAGAATTAATAATGAAAAATATATAAATAGTCAAAACAAAATGTGTGTTTCCAAGCTTTTACCCCTGCAAACTTGTATGTCATTTTTGTCACGTTCCATTCATGGGTGATGTCATTTGAAATTGACAGCACAGCTAAAGCAGATAACCTCTCATTTTAAATTTTTGATCGCAAGTAAGTTTTTGTGAACTTTAATTTCTAAAAGCTCCGTTATGCGCTTGCTACTGTAACCTGAATGGTAATCAAAACTCTTAATATCCATACGTTCCAGAAAATCCCTTTCAGCGGATTTTCATTGACAAAGTTGAGGGCTTTTATTTTCGTACCATGACTTTTCAGGAGTAAAAACTTTAAAATGCTCAGCTCAGAACGAGTCAAGTCAGCACTATCATTATAGACGTTTGTGGGAAAATTTTCCACCTTCAAAATTTTCCGGTCTTGAAATTTTAAAAATTAATTTTTCTTTTTAAAAAATGTCATAACTTCTCCCTTTCTCTCTCTCTCTGTGTGTACGTACTTAATCTCAAAAGTTTAAACATAAAAAAAACATATTATATACGTGTTAAAAGTATCATCATCATCATCGGTCATTCATAACTAAATCATAGTTTCTCTCTCTCCTGTTTACATGAAACGGAATCCTTTGCGAACATCAGTTTTTCTTTCCCCATTCTATTAAAATATATCTTACATTTTCACTAAATCATTTTAAATTTCATCAAATATTTAAAGTTACCAAACATTTTCAGATGACACTTTTTTCGCGATATTACAGGGGCTTTTATTACTTTGAAATAACGCATGCAGATAGGTATATGAATTTAAGAAAAAGCTTATTTTTACACGCAAATACTATGTACTAAATAGCCCACATACAAATAAAACTTGAAATATATGAAAAAAAAAATGAATCTATTGCAGAAAAAAAGATTCACAGTGTCGCGTTATGTTTCGTTGTTTAATTAATAATTTTCGGAATTCACATTTTTTAGTTTTGAGTTTCATTTATGTATTTAATACAATGTAATATTTTTTTTTTCGTATTTCTTAATCTAACGTTTTTAAAAATGGCAATTCTAAATTATCAGTATTATATCAACTATCAACCTTTGACGCTCTGGCCGTTGGCGCAGTATAGCCCAGATGCTCTTGCGCCATAAAAAATCCAAACAAACAAACAAACTCTCTGGCCAAATTTTTAAGTATTAACATGTTAAAGTAACAATAACGAATTTAACCAATATTATTATTTCAAAATTTACTGAGCAATCGGCATTTCTTTCTGAGGTGGTAAATATAGAACCGGGGATCACAGTTTGGGAGTGGTATAGGCAGAGGCGCCAAGAGCCAGCGCGGGCCTTCAGGCTCACTTCGAGCGGCCCCATGAGCCCTTCCCAGCGCCCCCCCCCCTCCCAGCATAAGTCCTTGCCAGCTCGGGCCCCTAAACCATCGGCATGAAAAAATTAGGGGGGAATAATATACCTTTCAAAGGCGTTTTGTTTGAAATTGACGGAGGATATGGAACCCTAGTGCCAACATTGGGGGGACGGGTCCCTCTGTCCCCCTAATGGCGCCCATCCCTAGACTGCATCCGAGCCCTCGGACTGCAGCCCCTACTACCCCCTCGTCGGCTCTGGGCATAGGCCTAGCATATAAAACAAATATTATTTAATAAATATTATATTTAGTATTTGACGCGATGGAAAATTTTCAGGAAAATCCCCCATCATTTTCATCGTCTTTCAATGCAATGTGCAGGTTTTTACAGTGAGAGACAAGGACTTCAGTAGTATTCCAAATTATAAAAAAAATATCCACAAGCTTTGGTAATCTCTGAATATTTGGTATCTTCCCCGTATATTCATCGAAACTTTATCAATTATAACATAAAAGAAATCCCCCTTGAAGCATGCCTTAGGAGTTTTTTCCATTCTCTCATCATCTCCTTCATAGTCAGAGATCCTTCTTTTTTCTCCGAAATTTACTTACGAATCCTATCACGGACGGGCTGGGCAGCCGGCTCAACGGCCCGAGGGCCGGTGAGCCCTCATGGGCCATAGGACTAGCGCTTTCCGAAAATATA
>QLNU02015270.1:103271894-103283752 GCA_006491805.2 Dysdera silvatica | reverse complement strand
CCTTACGAACTTTCTGCGTACGCCTATGGACCCTCGTGATATTCAATTAATAAATCACTTAAAAAAAACTTTAAAAAATATTTTTTTTAAGGTTTATTATCTTCAATATTCAGGTTTAGCAGTAATAAAAATGTCTCGGTCATTTGTAAATAAACAAGATTAGAATAACGCTTAAATTTTGATAACTAACCCACATTGTTCCGATTTATGACTGTCAAGTCACGTCGTTATATCCGATACGAATTTCCCTAGTTAGAATCTACGTAGACTACAAAATCGCCGTCGTTATATCAGGTTTCGTCGTTATATACGATGTCAGGGTTTAAGCTGGCTCGAAACATGCTGTCGCAAAAATGTTAAAATGGGAAAATAATTTGTAGCAAAATGCTAAAAAATATTAGTTGCTTTCGCTGCTCGAAAAACCCTATCCATGAAATTATTTATATCAATGATGCGTAACAGGTGCTGTTAAGAATTTTGAAGAGGAAACAAAAAGGAACAAGAAAAGATCGCTGAAGTGCAAAACGGATATTCTGGAATCGAGGAATCCTGTTTTCAGAGAATAAACTGTGGTTAAAAATGCCTGTCGCATTTTCGCGATGGGCAATAATTTTTTCTTCGCATTTTCGAGCAACTCGTCGCATTTTGCGAAAAATGCGACTGCAGCTTAAACCCTGTATGATATCGTTATAACCAATATATTTAGTATGGAGTAGAATAGCAAACCAAACTTCTTGTAAAAATTCCGTCGTTATATGCGGTTGGTCGTTATAACTGATGTCGTTACAAACGATTTTCACTGTATATATAATAATTAAATATATTATTAAATAAATTTAATTATAATTAATAAAACCTACAAGCCTATTTACCACCATAAAGGTGTAAAATAATTAGAAAACGACGGGACAACTGGCGTGTTCAAGGGACGTATTGATGGGGGGTTGTAACCCCCCCCACTGCAATGGCATTTTGTGTGTTTAACATAGGAATACACGGAGTTGTAGCTCTGTAACACCCACTGAGCCCATAACCCCACTTATGAACGTTCTGCGTATGCCTATGGACTGGGCCTACAGTTTCCCGTAGAATCTGAACATCTGCTGTTAAGGGAGCCAAACCCCGAACTACGATAGGGAGGAAAACGGGAAGCAATCCTGGCTACCGTTGGGAATCGAACTAGGGTTAATGGTACTATGGGTGAAGCTTTACGACTACGTCATAGTAGAGTAACGAATCCACTGGCGCACAAAAGAGGTGGGAAGTATTGATGGAGATTGTAACTTCATCGCGATGAAATTTTTTATATATGCATATGAATATATGCAGCTATAGCTCAATAGCACCCATCATTGAAGCCTGTGACCCCCTTATGAATTTTCTGTGTACGCCTATGAATGGATCTGCATTTTTCAGAGGAACCTGGACTTCTTAGAACCCGGAGACTTCAGTGAACAGTTACTCAGTAATTTATTTATTTATTTATTTATTTATTTATTTTTTAAAAGGAAGTTGAGCCCAAATTAATCATACGGTAGATGGATGCGGTACCACTGCATCAATGCAAAACCGATGTTCAGTAAAGACTAATCTGCAATATACAACCTGTCCTCCATCTCACAAAATATTTCCTATCTAGAGGAGAACCTTACAAAAGCAATGATTTATTATTTTTCTGTTCTCTTCTATTTTAAACCAAATTTCTATCATAATTCTTTTAACTCCAATGCAATAAGTTAAAATATGTACCATAGGAAGAAGCACATTATACATACATAGTATAGATTATTATATGTATTATATCAGTATAGCATATTATATGTATTATATTAGTGTAGAATATTATATGGATTATATTAATATAACATATAATATGCATTATGTTAGTATAGCATATTATATGTATTATATCAGTATAGCATATTATATGTATTATATTAGTATAGAGTATTATATGCCTTACATTAGTATAGTATATAATATGTGTTATTTTATTATATGCATTATATTAGTATAGCATATAATATGCATTACGTTATTATATGCATTATATTAGTATAGCATATAATATGCATTATGTTATTATAGGCGTTATATTAGTATAGCATATAAAATGCATTATGTTATTATAGGCATTATATTAGTATAGTATATAATATGTATTATGTTAGTACAGTGCGTTTGGTATTTTAGTGGACACCTGATATTTTTACGTAAATGCTAAAAAAAATACAAAAACTGCGAATTGGCTTTTGAAGAATGCCGAGACACCATAATGTCTTGTAGAAAAATAAATTTTATATCAATATATCGTCACATAAATGGGGAAAATGCAAATTTATGTAACAAATGTTGTTTGTTAATTTAAGGGACACTATCATTCCTGACTAACAGATGGCAGTGCAGGCGCTAAAAAATTTGCATATTGTATTCTTTCGATGCGTAGGTTCGTATAAATACCCGTGTGAACAGGTTTGAGTCTGCGAAAGCAGCGTTTGTAGTCATGTCAGAAAGGAAAATACTTACGGATTTCGAGAAAGAGGAAATTGTGGCTTTTAAATGAAATGGAAAATCCATTTTCAAAATTTGTCAGCTTATTCAGCGTCCAAGGAGTGCTATAGGGGCCTTTTCAAAAAGAAACCCCAAAAGGATCCACTCGAAAAACGGGGAGCGAAGCTAAAACTGAGTAAAAGAGATAAGCGGAACATTATTAGAGAGGCCAGTAACACAGGAAAGTTGGCTGCAAAAATCCAAAACGACCTTAGTTAGCTCCTAGTTAAACGTTGGATAGTATGGAATGTGCTCTCTAATTCCAAAAATTTATCTTTTCGAAAAAGAAAGGGGCAAACCATCTCTCACCCAAGTTCACAAACAGGAACACTTAAACTAGGCTCGACGACACATGGAGTGGAACGATAAATGGTTGCAGGTACTTTTCACGGACGAAAAGAAATTCAACTTAGATGGTCCGGATGCTTTTCAACATTATTGGCACGATTTACGGAAAGCGCCGCAATACTTTTCTTGTAGAGTTCAAGGAGGAGAGTCGGTGACCATTTGAGGTAGCTTATGACGCGCATGCCAATTTTGACACACGAAAATTTTGCTGGCAAGTCGATGATTTACATGCGATATCATTTCATAAATTCATAAATTATTTAAAGTTTTATTTTAATTGATACAATGCAGAATTTTAGCTATGGCCGCTTTTTTCGCAAAGTTGGACGTATTAGTCTAAAATGGAAGAAAATAAATTGTGTCCGTAGCAAAATAGCGAAGGTTATTCAATGCCCCATCAACAAACTTTGTCTTTGTTTTTTAGTGACTTTGATTTGTTATTAAATCAACTATTTTTTCGGCAACAATAGATGTTAAATTACTCGTAAAGAAAAGAATGATTTTCCGGCGCCTGGTGGGACCCGAACCCACGACCTCCTGATTGCCGGTCAGGTGCTCTACCTACTAAGCTACAAGATTCGATTATTTCCTCCTTTACGAGCATATATGTAACACAACAACCATATGCCACACCAATAGCGAACTTGTCCATTTAAAGCCTTATATATGCTCGTAAGAGGGGAAATGATTGACGCCTGTAACTTAGTAGGTAGAGCACCTGACCAGCAATCAGGAGGTCGTGGGTTCGGGTCCCACCAGGCGCCGGAAAATCATTCTTTTCTTTACGAGTAATTTAACTTTGATTTATGTTTTATTGTTATTTTTTGAAACCTTAAAGTATGTTTCTTAAAGTAACCCTTAGAGTAATATCATCGTATCTTAACACTGTCGCGTATCGAATCTGGACGGCACCCCGTATTAGAACACCGTAACATTTACCGGTTTACGAACAACAGCGTTTTGTCAGTGTAGATTGGATATCGGCGTGAACTGATGGGACGCAGTGCTGTTACGCACTGATGTTACGCACTGATGTTACGCATTGATGTTACGTACTGATGTTACGCACTGATGATACACGGCGATGTTCGTTGTGTAACATTATAGGGTAATACGGGATGTTACGCGACGATCTTCTGTTACGATGTCCTGTTGCATGTCTGTACGTACCCTTATACATAGCTCACTCTAGGGACGAGGATAGGCAGCCGAAAGTGAGCGAGTAACTAAGCATTACGAGGCTTGGGAAAGGCAGCCGTCGAAGGCGGCAGTGTAATGGGAACTTGGAATACCATTTACAAAACCTTTGCTTTTTAAAAAAAATAGACATGTCTATATCATAAATTTCCTCCTCTACATATGCTTGTCAGGCGTCATTTTCCGAAATGAATTTTATAAAAGATGGTCAAGAAACCGATCGACTGATAAATGCAGTTAGGGCTGTATGCTACTAAATACGACAAAACATGAACCAGATATATGGCATCTAATGTACATGAAGTTAATGTTAATTTTTGATATTGTCTCAACAAAATTATGCAGTAATAAATTTTCTATTTCTAATCCCTCGTTACGTCAGCAACAACATGAATATTATTTGTAAAATTTCGGCATGCGCACAAAGAAGTTGGCCGCCACTGCCGTACGAAAACGAGGCTCGAGATTCTTAGAGACACCTCCACACTTCCATCGCTCTATAATATTTACATTATTTTTTTAGGTTTATTTTTATTAAAAAATAAAATACTGCGTGTTAGAAGCAACTTTCTAAGCCCCCACCCTCTCCTCCATTTTGGAAAATCCACATGTGAGCCAATATTTCAACCAAACAACGTAAATTGGGAAATCGTCATTCGAGTTATGAATTTAATCTCATTGATGTAAAAACATGCAGCTTATATATATATATAAAATTCATTATTCCAGAGGTTCAAAGGCAACATTTATCCAAGGGAGCGAAATATTTTTCGTACATGAAATTAACTTGATTATTCATTTATATTATTTATCATTATATATTATATTATTTATCATTATATATTATATTATTTATCATTATATATTATATTATTTATCATTATATTATATTATTTATCATTATATATTATATTATTTATCATTATATATTATATTATTTATCATTATGTATTATATTATTTATCATTATATATTATATTTATCATTATATAATATATTATTTATCATTATATATTATATTATTTATCATTATGATATATTATTTATCATTATATATTATATTATTTATCATTATATATTATATTATTTATCATTATGTATTATATTATTTATCATTATATATTATATTATTTATCATTATATATTATATTATTTATCATTATATATTATATTATTTATCATTATATATTGTATTTATCATTATATATTATATTATTTATCATTTATATTATTTATCATCATATATATTATATTATTTTTCATATTTTTATTTTTATCATATTATTTTTATTATTATTGAATTAATTTTTAACTTGAACTAAATAACGACTGATGCGTTTAAGAGCTAAAATATTATTTCGTGTTGAATCAGGTATTGGATTTATTTAAATAAGACTCTTTTAATTTGAACGATATATTATTCATTCTCTTATAAATAAAATATTAAAATTTGCATATGCATATATATGTACAAAAATACGTACACTAAGCAAAGACGATGCTTTTATTCATATACTACGTCGGGCTGGAGGGGTTGCACATGTAGATATCAGTAACAGATTAAGGGCGGTGCCATCGCATGGGGTGCCAAGCCAAGGAAGGCGACAAAATGACCCAAAGTTCGCGAAGTGCAAAAAACATTCTACAAAAATTTTCCTTGTTAATTTTTTAACACTCAGTGTTTTAACTCTTATTTCATCTTTTAATAAACTCATTATTCCCAATCCTTGTATAAATTATTCTTTACTACAATGTGATTATTAAGTTAGTATCTAAGAAAAAGTCCTTTTCCAATAAAATCAGATATGACACTACAAGTAAGAAATTGGGAAAGTAAAAATTACATTAAAATGAATGAATTTATTTAAAGATGCAGAGGACATTACAGATTATTGAAACTCATGTAAGGCTTTAATTTTTATATTAAAACAATTTAATTGTGTGGTTCATCAGAAAAATTACTTGTTTTGTAGTTTAGTTACATGTTATTTGTTGTAAGGAAATTTTAGTCATTATCGTAGCTTCCAGTCTTGTAATAATATTCAGTAGCCCATTGAGGAGATCCCTAGAAATATATATAAAAAAACTGCGCCACAAAAGGAATTATTTTGAAAAAAATTAATAATTATGAAAAGGATGGAGCCAAATTTTGGGCTCGCACTAGGCGCCATATGACCTAACTTCGTTTCTGGTAAATATAAAGGGGACGCGAAGGTCGCATGTATGTAGCAAGGAAGGGGAAGGGCAGTGGAAGAAAGTTTGAGAATCACTCTATTATACGCAAGGACTGTGCTATTGAAATTTGTGCTACTTGAAGCTGTTTCCCGAATAAGGTATTGGTGCAGTCAATAGAAAGTACTTTACGCTCCAAGACTGCACTACTGTCATTTGGAATACGACCGATGACTTAATATGAACTGGGACCCACCATGCATTTAAAAACAATCAAGCTTATTAAGAGTCTAACCCACATCTCAGCAGGTCTGAGACGCTGACCCAAACCACTTGGTCACAGCAGAAAGTGGTAACCATTTCCTCTCAAGTGATTCATTCATTCGGCACTTTTGATTCATTTACGTGATGCTCCAAGCGCTATAAATTTGTTTGGGTTTATTCACTGATGCATGTAAGCGGCTGACATAATTAACCAGTGGTACAAAAGTACGACGGATATTGCATGAAACTTGTGGCCAAAAGTACTGGCTTATCTAAGAGCAATCGGTGAAACATTGTATGAGCACTTCACACATTGATTACTTTACTTATAAGCGCCAAGTTTCTTTACTTAGAAGCACATTTACCACGGTGAAAAAAGATTGGAGAACTTGTTGAGTTTTTTAATCCTTTGCGCATTGTTGTTAAAAGGCAGTATGTGAATGAATCAGCTGCTTGACTCAGTCAACAAGTTTCCCACATCCATTACCTCGTGGAGTCGAAATTTAGAGTTCTAGATTTGAGTGCAGATAAGGATTTAGTAAGAAAAAGATCGTCTTCTTGGCAGTTAGCAGTTCATGTTATCCTATTCCAGATTGAGATAATGGCAAGTTGTACTAACTTTGTTTCCTCCGAGTTAACGACTTCGAAGATTTGTTGGATTTTTATTACTTTTGAGTGATGTATTGTTATGGCGTTTATTATTGCTGCTTGATCATCTGTTCACGCCATACGGAACATGGCTTGAAATTTTATATCCTCATCAAGTTACTTAGGTTGAGAGATATCACGATTTTTCTAAATTATTCATTTCATATGAACCTCTTGAAATGAACTCAGTTGCATTCAATAAAAACGCCTGACAGATCGGAAATCTCTAGTAAAATTTGAAATTGCGAAATTGGTCTAAATACTGGAGATCTCACTTGCATCACTTGTTGGGTATTTCGCTGGCAAAAACTAAACAAGCCGTTGTGAAAAATAGGACTTCCATTTCAATATTCACAGGTTCTACATGTTTTATCCATCCTACTTGTAATTTTGTTTTCTTTTGGAGCTAAAATCCCTGGAAAACCTAAATCTCCTTAGCAATCGTATCCCACTTTTCATTGTCTAAACATTTCATTCAATGCTTTCTTGCTTTCATTTTTTAAGGTTCCTCCAATCCATGTATCCTCCACTTCCGAGAGCATTATATTTTTCTTTTTTCTCATGGGTTTATTCTCCTATCCTTTAGCCATTTTAACCTCTTTCATTCTTCCTATATCTCCAAGCTGTGATATTGCTTGCATAGATGTAAAGTTATATGGGTCCGAGAGTTCCAATAATTCGAAGCAAATTGCAACCTTGCATATGTTACAATGTATAAATGTATATAATATTTGCTTAAACCCCCAATAATTTTGAAAACACTACGTCTGTAGTTGTTTGAGCATGTATGCGTAAAAGACATATATTACCTGTGCAAGTCTATGCAGTCTAGACATCACTGATATTCCTTTACTTGTGGTAATGATCTAGTTCTGTTCTTTGTCTAATATGATCAATGATGAGATTTCTTTTGGCAATTGTTGCAGTACGAGTAATGGGGACATAACCAGGCATCCAAAAGGACGAGGTGTTAGTGTGTAAGTTGATTATCCAATAGAAAACTAAATACTCTGATGTAAATTTATTGTTTGGGTTCAAATATTAAGTGAGTAGTGTAAATATCTGAAATAAATGGTGAGGTGTAAGATATATTAGCAATGGTCGGTCGCTAATATATTTTTGAAAATAAGAACAGGTTGTTTATGCTTAGTTTTCTTAAATGCTGAATTGGACAACCAAATTCTCAACGAAACGGTTACAGAACTTTTTGCGATTTAGCAAACCGATTGTTAAACTTTCGGTAACATACAGCTATCCAAAACGGGTGAATAAATTGGATGGTTATCTTTGATTCTGCGTTTAGTTTTCTATCTAGTAATAAAAAAGCAGTATTTTGCAGCCACTTTTCACTCCTTTACTTCTCCCTTCTCACTCCTTCACTTTCAATTTCCATTCCTTCCCTTCTTCCTCTTCGCTCCTTCACTTCTTCCTTTTTATTCCTTCACTTTCAATTTTCCACTCCTTTACATCTTCCTTTTCATTCCTTCACTTTCAATTTTCCACTCCTTTACATCTTCCTTTTCATTCCTTCACTTTCAATTTTCCACTCCTTTATATCTTCCTTTTCATTCCTTTACTTTCAATTTCCTACTTCTTCCTTTTCACTTCTTCACTTTCAATTTTCCACACCTTCACTTTCAATTTTCCACACCTTCACTTTCAATTTTCCGCTTTCAATTTTCCACACCTTCACTTTCAATTTTCCGCTTTCTTTTCATTCCTTCACTTTCAATCTTCCACTCCTTTATTCTTCCTTTCCATTCTTTCACTTTCAATCTTCCACTCCTTTATTCTTCCTTTTCATTCCTTCACTTTCAATTTCCTACTTTTTCCTTTTCACTTCTTCACTTTCAATTTTCCACTTCTTTATTTCTTCCTTTACACTACTTTATTTATTTCTTTCCATTCCTTCACTTTCAATTTCCTACTTCTTCACTGCTTTCTTTTCACTCCTTCACTTTCAATCTTAACTCCTTCGCTTCTTCCTTTTCACTTCTTCACTTCCAACAGAATTTAGCGCTCGATCTGTCAAGTCACCCACTAAGTTTTACTTAGCACATCAAAATTTGTAGGGTTAAAACAACGTCCTGTGTCTCAGTAACCTAGCGGTTAAGGCAACCCGGGTCTAACGAAGGGACCCAAGTTTGGTTCGGGGCCCAGGGTGTCATATACAATTTGAGGTTATTGCACATTTTAAATATGAATTATAATTAAAAATGGCTGGGGCCAGGGCCATATGAATATATACGGCGGAACTTTTTACGGGAGCAAGTCGTTTGCCCGACATCATTTTCCTGACAAGTCATTTGTCCGACGTCACTTGCCCGGCAATTGTTTATAATTTTAAGAAGTTATGAAATTTAATAATTTCTAAAATTTTTATGCATTTTTACATTTTAATTTTTGTGCGCTTTATTTCTTTCCTCAGAAATTATACAATATATTGTATTACATGTTACATTTACAAGAATTAATTTGCAATAATTTACAATTATTGCAAAAAAAAGGCAAATACGTGAAGATAGAAAGGATAAAATTAGAAATTGTAAGCCATTCCTCCAAAAAAATCCATTGTAGTTCGTTTGGTTTTAACTTTTTGAGATAGTCAGGATCCTGTTTTTACGACAAATACAAGTTTTCTCTCTTTTCGTCGCTGTAGTCCACTAATTGCATCTTCTTATCATTTCTTACTATCTTCTTACTTGATTCTTTTCACCCATATTTGCTATTTTCATATTTCGTTGATTATGGTGCAGCGATAATTATAAAATAATGTGGCAAATGTGTCATCATCATCATATTCAACCATTATCTATCCACTGCTGGATGAAGGTCTCTCCAAATGCTTTCCACACAAGTCTATCCTGAGCAATTCGCTTCCACGTCACCCCAACCTGTTTTCTTATTTCATCCACCCATCTAGTTTGAGGACGTTTTCTAGGTCTTCGGTGGTCTCTTGGAATCCAGTTCAGAATTTCTGTTGTCCATCGTTGATCAGTTCTTCTTGCAATATGCCCAGCCCATCGCCATTTCAGCCCTTTTACTTTAACAATGATGTCCTCTACTCTAGTTTGCTCTCTCACCCAAGTGTTTCTTTTTCGATCTCTCCTAGTTATTCCAAGCATGCACCTCTCCATGCTCCTTTGCGTTGTCTGTAACTTTCGTATTGCTCCAACTGTTAGACTCCATGTCTCTGATCCATAAGAGAGGACTGGCAATACACACTGGTTGAAGACCTTTCTTTTTAGACACAAAGGCAATTTCCCCTTCAGGATAAAACTGTTTCTTCCAAATGCACTCCAGCCAAGTTTAATACGTCTGTTGAGTTCTTTCATAATGTTGCCATCCATTGAAATCAGCTGGCCAAGGTAAATATATGAATCAGCAATTTCTAGCTCAATGTTGTCAACTTGTATTTTTGTTTCCTCTACGAAATTATTGAACATGATCTTAGTTTTTTGTAGGTTCATCTTGAGTCCAACTTCTTTACTTCTAGTTGAGAGCTCCTGTACCATGTCTTGGAGTTCTAATGGGTTCGTTGAAAAAATAACAATGTCATCAGCAAACCGCAAATGATTTAAATATTCACCATTTATTTTTATTCCCTTGTTATTCCAATTTATCTGCTGAAAAATCATCTGTAAAGCTGAAGTAAAAAGTTTTGGAGAAATGGTATCTCCCTGCCTCACCCCTTTGCCAAGTTTGATAGTTTTGGTATCTTTATGTAACCGAAATTTTGCACTTGCATTTTTATACACACGTTTCACCATGTCAATGTACACATCCTCAATGTCTGTTGATCTTAAAGAGTTGATGACTGCTGATGTTTTAATAGAGTCAAAGGCCTTCTCATAGTCAATAAATGCCACACACAATGGAAGTTCATATTCATGTGTTCTTTCAATTAATTCTCTTAATACTTGAATATGGTCCACTGTACTGAATCCACTTCGAAATCCAGCTTGTTCTCTTGGTTGAGCTGCATCTAATTTTTTCTGCAGGCGATGTGTTAGCACTTTTGTGAAGATTTTATAAATAGCAGGTAACAAGCTAATTGGTCGGTAATTTTTCAAATCCTCTTTATCACCTTTTTTATGCAAAAGAATTACTGTTGCAGAATCCCATTGGTTTGGTATGTTACCGCTGTTAAGACATTTGGTAAAGAATTTTGCAAGTATGTCTTCTACATATTCTCCAGCTTCTTTTAGGATATCTAATGTAATACCATCATCACCAGGGGCTCTTCCTTTCTTCATACTTTTTATTGCAAATGAAACTTCTTCTTTTAAGATTTTAGGAGCTGTTCCTTCGACTATTTCAATGTCTTCGTTTAATCCACTGTTACTTTCGTATAGATTTTTGTAGAATTCTTCAACTCTTCTAAGTATTTCTTCCCTATTTCTTGTTACGGTGCCATCCTCTCCTTTTAATGCAATGATGTGTTTCTTCCCAATAGACAAACTCCCTTTAACAACCCTAAGGCTCTTGTTATTTTCAATGGCTTTCCTTACTAGCTCACAGTTGAATTTTCTTATGTCTTCTTTCATGCTTTTGCGCAGAGTTTTACAAAGTTCTATGTACTCAATCCTGGAACTGGTATTTTGATTGTCCACCTTCATATCTCTTCGCCTTTTCATGAGCTGTTTCGTCTTCTCAGATAATTTGCTATTCTGCTTTTT
>QLNU02015270.1:103226596-103253909 GCA_006491805.2 Dysdera silvatica | reverse complement strand
GCCGGGCCGATTGCATGAAAAATTAGTTGATGGAGGCATATGAAGATTTCAGCTACAGTTAACTATCTCAGTAACGTTGCTAAGATAGTTAAATATAGTTAACTATCCCAATAACGTCGTTTTAGTTAACGAATATTTTCGTTTAATGGTGTTTTTACGGTTTTCTCCGTTGCTTGCATTGCATTAATAAGAGTGATTACTGTATATTCATATAGAAAACCTTGTATTTTTATTATAAATTATTACGATTAATTAATTTTACGTTTTCTTGTAGCAGATTATGCATAATTAATCATGTAATAATTAATCGTGAAATGTACTAATGACGCAAATTATGTCACACCATTCATCGTGAAATGTATGGATGCAACCGATCATGTCAAACTATTAATCGAAAAATGCACCGATGTAATCGATTACGCCAAATCGCTAATCGAAGAATGCACTGGTGCAATCGATTAAGATAATTAATCGTACGGTGCCCTTCTGGGAAAACTAATAGTAAGGGGAGTTGAGTGAAGTAGTACTCTTTCTTTCCAGCCAATAATGAGCGGCGGTATCAAATGTTCATTAACCAAATCTGACCAATCACCGTGCTTCTTGGGTATTGGTGCACCGTAAATTGATTACCATCAATTAACAGCAATTGCTGGGTATTTCATTTAATGTCTTAGGTTCTCTGGCTGATTCCACGCTATTAAGCGCCAGAAACGGGAAACGGGCGACCATAAGGCTCTCTCATTATGGGGTTGTTTTAATTACGTCGCTTCTAATGACTTATTGTGTAACTGTAAACCATTGGAAAAGAGCTCAAAAACCAGGCTTTTAATTGGTCCTTAATTAACAACATCGCCGACATAATTCCCGAGTTAATGATTATTTTATAAACAGAACTGCCGAGTGATTAAAGCAACTGGACGCCCATTTAGCGACTTTGGAGCCAAAAAAGTCCCTAAAAAATTGTCGCCAGTCCCCGCGCAAAAAAAAAAAAGAACAGTTTTAAAAATCTGTTTCTGGCCATTAAGCCCCGAAAGAAACCGCTCTGCAAACGATGTTTTCAGCGGTTTTAGTCCGCAAGAAGGTGCTAAGCGTAGGGATAAGCGTGGGGAAAATTGCTGATAAAAAATAGTGCCGAAATGAATTATAACACAATTAGTGTCCCATCAAATTTGCATAGCTCAGAAATTAAGACTCCAAGAGTTTAGCGGGCGAGAGATAAAAACGGCAGTATTTATTCCCGCTGAGGGGGGAAAGCTGTAAAAAATACGTTTCCTCCTCCAGATCTCTACCGCGATTGACCTTTCTAAGCGTAGGGAAATAAATTTTAAAGAAATCCCCGAAATGAGTAATTTCCCCTAGTTTTCCCGCGAGAAACCAAAAAACCAGCTTCGTTTGGTCTTTTGTGAGTAATTTCCCCGCCAGTTAATTCCAAAAGGGGCCTTATCTGGAGTATTTTACCAAAGATATATTCCTCACCTCTTCCCTCTCGCTCGCTGCGCCCCTCTCACATTTTTCCTATTTAAAAAAAAAAAAAAAATTATGAAAGCTATTTTGATTGCCGATACACTCTATTTTATTTAACTTTTATGGGGATGTAAATTTGCTAATTTTTTGATTAAAAATGAGCGTATTCAAATATATTATCTATTCTTAATTTTGCGACAAAATATCGTAATCTTTCATAAATTCTCGTAAAATATATCGTTACGGTAGTGAAATTCTCGTAACTACCGAACCCGCTCTTAATAGTGTGAAGTAGTGTTAACTTAAAGACAAAATAACCCAACGTTGAATAGAAATTTAATGAATAGGCTAAGTTAATGGATGTGTTTCAATAAATAGTCATCAATTGAATATTCTCACATTACAAATACCCTTATTTACAGACATCAAAATGAGTTAAAACTTTTCAAACTTTTTGACAAATATACATTCAAAATTTCACTGCAATACATTAAATGTTATATAAATATAGCTGCAAATGAATCTGGATTTCACCGTGGATAATAGAGCTGTGTAAGAAATGCCTTATCAGGGGCGAGGAAAGTGGGGGCATGTCCAGGAAAAGGGGGAAAGAATGTCCGCGACTCCGGAAGGAATGAGTAGAATTATGTATAAGTCTGTATCGGGTCTTGCATGATTGGACACGTGAGGTATTTGGACATCCTTCAACTAGCCCCGAATTTTTATTTTCATGCTCGCAAAGAGGGCGGATGTCGGTAGGACATCTTTCTCCCTGATCTTCTTCTCTCTCTCTCGTGTGAGATCCCGAAAGTCACGGATCACCCCTCTTCCTTCTTTTCCCCTGTCAAAGAATGAATGGGCGGACATTTTTCTTTCGGGTTCTGGACTTTGCGTTGAGTTTAAGCCAGGACAAGAGCCAAAGTCCACTTGAGTCTTTGGTATTTATTTCGGAGTTAGAGGCAGCATAGTTGACCGGAGAAGACATCAGAGTGGTAGGGACAAAGGGTATTTTTTGCTGGTGGAGGGGACAGAGAGTAGGAAGAGGAGGATGACGTGATGGAGATGTACGATGGAGCTTCAGACCTAGCAGTTAAAGATCGGATGAGGTCTCCTTTAACATGTGGTAAACTAAACCAAAACGATACCTTCGACAGGTGAAGGATTCCCCTTGCACTGACAGCACCTATTCATGAATCATGTGTCTTCTGATGGTGCCTTTTAAAAGAACCTGCTAGCATTATACAACTGGAAATTATTTCATGTTTTCCACAGTTGGATTTCGTGACAAATTAATCAAGTCTCATGGAGTAAAAAGATGGTGTTTTCAAAGTCCTTTCTGCACCTCTTTCTCGCTAGGTGTTGAAGGTTCAGATCGCTCTCGGGACACTGTTGCTGCTATCTTCAGTGGTGTAGGAAATAGGGCTCAAGTCCTCCCATTGAATATCAATAATTATTCATTGTTCATTCACATTAATTCATAATCATTATTCCCTTTAACACCGCATTATACGATCCTCTTTAAAAGTATTTCAGGTCTCCCCCACCCCCAATAATTTTGGAATATTTACGCCAATGGACGACTTAGTGTGATTGGTCATAGCCGTTCTCTTGCTACGATACATGAAAATATGTTACTCTTTCTTCGCAGATATACACGTGTACTCTCATTTTTATTTCCATTTTAAGACTGTATATTTTTCAGAATAATACTTCAAAACTTTACCGTTATTAACAAACTACTTTTCGCAACTACAAGAGAAGATTTATATATTCCCTTTAGTGCTTCATTTTCTCAGCATATTTATAAGAGCATCATTTTTAGAAGTTTAGTCTTATCAACATGTTGCTTCTGCAGCTTTATCAGTATCACCTTTAGTACTTAAGTTTTATCGACATATCCGTTTTTACTACTTCGAAGTCTTTTCGGCTAATATACTCTACAATATTCGTTGCTGTTCCACAATGTTTTTTATTGTACTACAAAGCCCAGTGTCCAAATCTCCAGGGGCCTTTGGTATCTGCAATATTTAAATTTGTAAAGATCCTTGTTACAAAAACGGTTTGTAAGTATCCTTCATGACCTCTAATTGTCAGTGTGTCCAAATTTGAAAGCACATTCGGTATTGCGCAATTCTCGGATGTAATTCCCCAATGTAAGCGAACTTGGGATTATCCTTCGCCTTCTGACTACTTATCACGCGATTTCCACGGGCAACATGGAAGTAAAAAAAATTTGCTCATCCCGCGGTTTTCGCGGGTATGCAATTTTTCCATCTATTTAAAAGCGCATCCCGCTTCTCCACCGTTTAACTGTCGGTAATGCATTTTCTACAATATTTAGACTTCTAGTCGTAGTTTGGTCAACAAATGGCGTTATTGTCGCCTAAATTTTCGTATTTGCATAGAGTTCACTAACTGATTTTGCAAGCGCTCCCTTTGTTATCGTTTTTTATATCCAGAATATGGCTTGTAGGAAACGTTCAGCGAGTGATTTTTATTAGTATACATGCTTTATATTTGTATTCTATAAAGTAAACCGTAATTTAATCAAAATTCATTTTCAAAATTTTTGGTCTTTATATGATTACTCTTAAAATTGATTTTTATGGAAGCCTGTACTTATGCATGAAATTTATATTAAAAAAATCTTATTTACAAAAATGTGCTACATATTTTAACTCTCAAATACATGTAGATTTGAAGCCGTAATAAAAATATGCAATTTTGGAATGTGGCCTTTGATAAAAACTGAACAGTCGTATACACACAACAAACATTTTGAAGCTGCAATCCCTGTGGATTTTAAAATATCTAAATTAGTAGTTCCTTGATAATCCTAATATAACCTTTGATAATCCTAATATAATCCTTTCGATAATCCTAATATAATCCTTGATAATCCTAATATAACCCTTTGATAATCCCAATATAATCAATCCTAATATAACTTTTGATAACTCTAATATAATCCTTGATAACTTAATATAATCCCGATAACGCTGGGCCAAAACTTATATCTGCTTAAATAAAATTATACTTAAAAGCTTAAATTTGAGGGTATTGATTTTCTACCTTAAGTCACTACGCAATGCCTAAAATTAAAAGAATTTTTAATATGTATGTTTCTCAATATTTAAATTACGTTCGATATCAAAAACCGTAAGTATTCCGAATATCGCATAATAAAATAGCAAATATATGTTCTTGATATTGCATTACATCTAAGTTACTCTACCAATACCAAAAGTCTCAAATATCATTGATGTTTTGCAATATCCCACTACACACAATTATTAAACAACCGTTATTGATACGCCACAGTATACGTGCTGCTCTACATTACACAAAGCATAAGGTAACGCAAAAAACCATAAGGGAGTTACAGTCTTATAATGGGGGTGGTTACATAGCTACAACTCCATATCATCATCATCAACCATTTTCAATCCACTGCAGGATGGGTATCATACATATATGCAGGATGGGTATCATACATACATGCAGGATGCTCTGTTATCACACATACATGTAGTACGTTAAAAGAAATACAGAAAAAGCGGTATTAAAATTACGACGTTGGCAAGCTGAACATACAGTTTGACGAAGGTTCCGAACTTTGATTACCACAGTCGAAATTCTTGCGCTAACGCGGGACTTGTTGCGTCACCCTCTTCCTCTACCGCGGCTACTTCGAAGCAACGCTCTACCGCGGCTACTTCGAAGCAACGCTCTGCCGCGGCTATTTCGAAGCAACGCTCTACCGCGGCTACTTCGAAGCAACGCTCTAACGCGGCTACTTCAAAGCAACGCTCTACCGAGTGCCAGTATCCTCAGCAGAGGACGAATGTGGGACAACTCCATGTGTTTATATGTATATATACAAAATTTCATCGCAATGGGGGCTAAAACCCCCCATCAACAACCCTTTCTTCCTACGCCAGTAACCCCAAGTCGCAGGTATTATTTATTTGCTATAATACTACAATATTCACAATCGTAAAATGGAAATCATCATCGATATTTCACAATATCCAAGCTACTTCACAATACTTGAAGTCTCAAGTATCAGTGATATTTTACAGTAATATAATACACGGAATGTTTAAAACAGAAATCGCCATTGGTATTTTACAGTATGTATTCTACTTCACAATACTTAATATTGCAAGGATACTCGACATCTGAAGTTGTTCAGAGTTGCCAGTGTAATTGATGTAGTCTAACGATTCCCAGTCTTCTCTCCCGCATACCTTGATTAGGCACACACACACACACACACACACACACACACACACACAAGCACACATACACATTTTACGTATGAGTATCTTCCTCTTATAACCCCCACACATACTTCAGCGCCAAAAAATTATTTTTGTTAGGCAGTTAATGTTCTTTTCTTATCTCAATAGTTAAACGACTAAAATTAATGACATTTATAAGCTTTTATATTTGGTTTTACATTTTGCAATTTATTTTAATTTTTTATAATTGCAGCCTAACCTCAAAACAGATAAAAACATCATGATAATAATTTTTAACCTCATTAACTAATGATGAAAGTTCAGAATTATTATTCATTTTGATATACAGGTCTTCAGACGTGGCTGTTAATGATTTCAGTGCAACTCCTGAGCTTGTTTCATGGAACGGAGTTTTTTGGTTTTTTTTGCGAATGCTTTTCCTTGCAAAAGCCACCTTACTTCCGTGTGCAAAAGCACTGGCGTACGCAGGGACGTGTTGATGGGGTTGTAACCCCCAATTGAGATGAAATTTTGTGTATGTACATATGAATATGTGGAGTTGTAGCTTTGTAACCCCCCCTATTATAGGCCTGTAAACCCCTTATGAGCTTTCTGCGTACGACTATGTGCAAATGTAATGCGGTATAGAGGTTGTCTATCTCTTTACATAAAGATACAAGTAATTTGGAGTTTGTTGAATTAGCCTTAATAAATTAACACCTTTCACAAATTTATTGAGTACTTTCTTCAATGGATGTATTCCTCATTTCGCTAGGAGCCTATTGGAATTTCGGATTGTCTCTTCGTAAACCGAAATCCTCTAATAGAACTTCTTGAACAACGTTATATTCTGATATAGAGCGAAAATTTAATCACACAATGCATATTTCCATCAGACTTCGTCGGTCTTCTTCAAGAAGTTGTAAACAAAGCCGTGTTGCCACTTCTTGGAAGCGTCGTTACGTGGCTGGGGTGTCTGCTGACGTCGATGCGTGAAGGGTGGCCATAGTGAGAGTAGTAGGGTGGACCAGGCCAGGCTGAAAAACGGCATACTATTTTGGTCATTCACAATGTTAAATTTCAGAGAGTGGTTTTTCATAGAGAGTGGGCTTCAGAGAGAGATTTTCAGAAGTGGCACAACACGGCTTTGTTTACAACTTTCTGAAGAAGACAGCGAAGCTTGGTTAAAATGTGCATTGTGTGAATAAATTTTCGTTTTATACACAAAGATAATTGTTCAAAAAGTTTAATTATTTAACTTTGCAAAATTTCGACAGAATGCGTTCTAAACATTATAATTTTGTTTTTACGTTTTCAGGTTGATCCTGTGTTTTCGGTATTTTTCGCCATAACAAATATTATTTTCGCATACCCTCAACCTGTCCGTCACACACCCCAGTAGTACGCGTACCACAAGCAGGGGCGGACACAGACTTTCATTTTTGGGGGGTCAAAGACATAATTTGCCATGGCCTTAGTATAACACCCTTTATTTATAATAAAGTTGGAATTTTTTTCCAGTGAAAAAATTGGGGTCATGACCCCTGTGACCTCCTCCGCTGTGTCGCTCTTGACCACAGGTGGGAAACTGCTGTACATTATCTGAATTTGAAGATATTCTTGTATCCATTAAAAGTTACTTCCTTGGCACCTGTTAAAATACTTTTAGAACTAAAAAACCTCATAATTTGGCATCAAGTTATTCAATAACTTCTTAAAAGATGTCGTTTGTTCACTCGTTAGTGATGCATGTGGGTTTTTGTAAGATTTTTTTAAATTTTTCCTCACAATTATACGTTCTTAGAATTTTTTTATGGATATTTCGTTTATCGTAAAAGGAAGAGAATGGAGGTCAGTATCTTTCATTACAGTTCCTTTGATCTTCCGATAATGACATCGTTATCTTTTACCTTCAAGGTAAAAAAAAAATCGATATCTTTATCGGTTAATCGTTTGTGAAATAAATCGTCTTAACTATTTATCTTGTAACTATTGAAAGGTATTTGTAATAATCCGTTGCCTGCTAGTATGTTAATTAACTATTATTGCATTAAATACTAGTAAGAACACTTTATAGAGCTTATTTTTTTTTTATGTTAGATTTTTCTATCACTTGTCGACCTGCATTATTTTAGAGTTGGACTTCGCGTAAGTTTTCTATATACATGAACAAAGAAACAATTTTGTTAATGACCATATATCTACTCCCAGTTTCAGCATTGCGTGGACGGCCTTAGTAAATTACTTCCGCCTTCTAATTGCCGCACTTTTTTTTTTCTTCAAAATTTTCCCTACCATTTTTCTGCTTCTATACCAGGGTTGTCCAAATTTTTGGGCAGCTGGCCACTTAAAACAGTTTCGCAGATGTCGCAGGCCAGCAGCTTCAGCGAGTTCCATAAAAAAAATTAATTAATTAATTAATTACAAAAGCCTCTCTTCAGAGATTCTTCCGTTTATTTTTTTGTTCGGGAAAGAGTCACCCATGCGGTTTTTCCTGTTTTATGAAGAAAACATCTTAATTTTTTTTTCATTTCAAACAGTTGTCGGCGGGCTGGAATGTGGTCCGCGGGCCATATGTTTTACAACCCTCTTCTAATCATTTTCCAGGTATGTATAAGTGGCCCTACCGGCGAGAAAAAAAGTAACGTGAATTAGCAATACCCTGTGTTCATTCAATATTCGATTCCTGATAATGAGCAGCAATTTTTGTTTGAAACGCGCTGATGTTCACGCTTTATGTAACGCTCTATTCAATATCAAAAACTAAGTTCAACAACATTGTTCCTAATATGCAATGTATTTTACGTGGCGTTACATTAGATTTTTCGCCGATCATTATTAGGTCAATAAAATATTATTATTATATCAATAAAATATCCTTTATAATCCCTGCACGTCCCAAAGACGCTTTATAACAAATATGGTCGTATATCAAATGACATTTTATATCAAATAACGTTTCACATAAAATAACATTTCACATCAAATAACATTCTGGAGCAATTTTGCTTTGCTACTGGAGATGGTTGAAATATTAGTTGTTTCGTATTCTTTCAGCGTTATGTTGTACATCAAATTATTGGGAAGTTGAAAGGAATAAGTTTGATAAAAGCAAGATGTGTAGTAGAGGTAACAAGTTTAGAGGGCTCGGCCCTACCCCCCAAAATATTTTCGATAGCATTTTCTCGCTTTCTCATTTAAAAATAAAAAAAATAATAATGTGTCCCCGAAAATTTACCCGGTTACGGTTCTACGTGCCGGTAAATATATGCAATCATCTTATAAAATAATTAAGTAAGAAGTAAGAACAAAAAAAAAATTATTTCTTAATTCATACTGTTTTGTTCATTGGCGGTTTAACCCCCCCCCCCCTATGAATCCTCAAAGAAAAAATTCAATGCCACTGTCCAGGGGGGGTCATGGGGCCCATCGAAGTGATCTTGGGGGGGGGCAGTGTTGGTTCTTGGCGCCGATGCTTAAGAACACCTACACCAAATTTGGCTCAGTTTGATCCAATAGATTTTTCGTTATCAGGCCCTCTTGTTAAAATAACACCTCTCTCAACACCTCTTGTTAAATTATGGTCACCCTTTACATTAAATCTATATGTACGTCGTAATATCACAATTGAAAGCATTTTTACTAGACGAGCATTTATCACATCCGCATGCTCGAATTACCAAAATGGACCGAAGTTGCGATTGGGGTTTGACGTCACTATTTTAAAAGTCACGTGCTTATCACGGCCCAGTTTTCATCACAATTGACTCCAGTTTTTAGAGTTTGGCACTTGGTGGTGGTATGAACGATTTGGGAACGATCTTCCAACATAGGTGGATGCATTATATGTCTCGGTTGAGCTGAACCCTAACATCAATATATGTGATTTCTTTTTAACGGAACAGTAAGGTGAATCTCATAAATTCCATGATTCAATGAGTTTTGTATTAGCGACAATGACATATTTTTCCTTTTTGAATTGATTGACAGATGATCAATCCGTGATTTTTTCTGACATTTTCTGACGCGTCTCTGCTGAAATCCTAACGACGTGTCATTCAATGCCTCGAACTACAACTGCTGCAATCTGTAATAATTTCATTTCAAATGTAAAATATGCGCATTATATGCATATTATTCATTGTTGTCCGGAACAGTAAAACTAACCAGTTCGAATGTGTGGTCGTTATTCCATTGTTTATTTAGTATATCAGAATTTTTTTGAATAGTTAAAAAAATAATAAATGCAACATTTCACAATTTATTTTTGTTTAAATTTTTTTTAAATTATTTCATTTTTAAGTGGATAACAGAATTAGGCTTCAGCCTAGGGCCTCCAAAGTTCCAAGCCGATACTAATTTTGTGTGGCTACCAGTTTTTTAGTACGTAAAGGACTCAAAGGGGAACTTCAAAATTTTGACGTAATATCAGATTTTCTATTATTACCTAAGTTGTTTTAACCGGATTTGATTGCAGACATGGATGCCCATATGGGGGGTCGGGGGCTCGAGCCTCCCCCTAGCTGTTCAAAAGTTTGAGTTTCCCCGATTCTGCTATGCATTTACTTTCAAAAGTTTTACAAGCACATTTTAAAATAAGGTACTTTTTAGCTCATTACTAATTGTCAAGCAGTATCAATTATTTTTGTAGCATTTTAGTATCTTGTACATTCACTAAAATTTTTGACAGCCTTGAGAAGAAAGTAATAATTTTTCTCAGCCCCTCCCCCAGAATTCTCATATGAGCGCTCATGATCAGATATCAGATATCAGATCATGATATCAGATACAGAATTTATGATTATGTATAATATACAGGATTAGTAAAATCATATAAATGCTGACAGAATTTTTTTTAAGGTTGACAGGGTAGATAAGCATCGCTAGTTGCTTATGTACTCTGTCAACCTTCAGCTGGTATTTTGGCACGCTCCTTGCTTATGTACTCTGTTAAGCTTCAGCTGATATTATGACACGCGCGTGCTTATTCACTCTGTCAACTTTCAGCTGATATTTTAGCGTGCCAAAATACCAGCTGAAGAAGCAATAATTTGATATTAAATTCAAAAAGATATAAAGAATAAATCGTCCACAAATGTTAATATTATATATATATATATATATATATATATATATATATCGCATTTTGTTACTAGCTTTCTAGCGATTTTTTGACTATAATCGGTTTCATTTTTGCCTCGCTTTTCGCTGTTAAGAGAGAAGTTGATTTGCTCTTACATCTTTCCAGACATTCTCGTCTATTTCGGTACACAGTTACCCTATCTGTCAATTTCATCACACGATCTCTTGGTGGAGTTGATGTTTAGATGAAGAAACAACAAAACCGAAAATTGACCTTCGAAGAACCGATGTCAATCGCAACTCAATTTCTTCTGACAAGCTTTAATTTCCTTCGTCTGAAGCCCGTAATCTAAGTCAACACATTAAATATTTTTCAAGCTTTTCCTTGCAAAATTCTTGGTTCACGACGTCCACATCTTTATTTGGGTTTAAGTTAAGAAATAAATCTTAAATCATTTAAGATGGAGCCTGCCTGTCTGTCATTCATGTAGAATCATTCATGGAATGAAAAAAAAGTGATCCGTTCTGATTATTTGAATCATATGGAAAGAATCGATCATTGAATTACCAAGTGAACGATGTTACCTACCTCTAATAGCCCTCGTATCGCATACAAAGAAATTTCCATAAAGTGTCCATACATTTAGCTCAAGAAAAATTTCCATTTTAGGAAATAATCGAAGAATATATCTGTGGTCACAGAGAATAAGTGGTCAAGTTAAAAAAATGGCAAAATGCACTGTGATTTCATTGCACAGGGTTTCGGCAAATTAGTTATTCTTCAAACCATTAAATTTAGAAAGTTATTTAAGTCACATTGATGTCAACCAAATTTTTTTTTTCATAAACTGTACATACAGAAAAATGCTGCCTTGAAAAATTGCGATTTTATACTTAACCAGGTATTCTCTGTGACTACAGATATAGAAAACAAAATCGTCAATTTATTAGATTGAGTATAGATAACATATTAATCATTTTAAGTGTAAATTGATCATAATGAAGTATAGACTGATCACAACGAAATATAGATTGATCACAATGAAGTATAGATTGACCACGATGAAGTATAGATTGATCACAATGAGGTATAGATTGATCACAATGAGGTATAGATTGATTACAATGATGTATAGATTGATCACAATGAAATATAAATTAACCATACTGAAATATAGATTGATCATGATGAAGTACAGATTGATCGTAATGAGATATAGATGATTAATTTGTCAAGCATGTACGATAGATTTGTCAAGTGTGTACCATAGATGAGTCAAGCATATACGATTAATTACATCTACAATACCTCTCTAACTAATTAACCCTTTGCCCTCCATCAGCGCTGCCAGTATGCAATTGCGAACTATTCATTTTAAAACAAATATTAAATTAAAACTGGTTAACATTTGACAGACCAGACATAAATGCCTAGCCTATCTGTATTTTATTAAGATTGCTCATGGAGTCTACTGAACAGCTAATAAACTCGAAATTGGCTGCCCTTCCACTCCAGTAGAAATGCGCTAATCTAGAAAATTTAGATTTCAACTAACCATATCCTTCTGGAGCGATATATAGTGGCGAATAGGACTGAATACATTCTTATGCTTTCTTATACTTGCATACATCTTATATCTATGCATTCTTATACTTGCATACATCTTATATCTATGCATTCTTATACTTGCATACATCTTATATCTATGCCTTCTTATACTTGCATACATCTTATATCTATGCATTCTTATACTTGCATACATCTTATATCTATGCATTCTTATACTTGCATACATCTTATATCTATGCATTCTTATACTTGCATACATCTTATATCTATATTCTTATACTTGCATACATCTCTATGCATCTACTTGCATTCTTTGTACTATGCATACATTTATCTATATCTATGCATTCTTATACTTGCATACATCTTATATCTATGCATTCTTATACTTGCATACATCTTATATCTATGCATTCTTATACTTGCATACATCTTATATCTATGCATTCTTATACTTGCATACATCTTATATCTATGCCTTCTTATACTTGCATACATCTTATATCTATGCATTCTTATACTTGCATACATCTTATATCTATGCATTCTTATACTTGCATACATCTTATATCTATGCATTCTTATACTTGTACGTAACGAAGGTTAAATACTGATATTATAACGGAAAATCCAGAACTAGGTATATAATAAAGACGTACGACGCTTTGAAGAAACTCACTAGACCTAAGCTGTGCAGTACACTCTTGATTGATTCCTCTCCTTGTAATTTTATCAGCATTCCTTTCGTTCCACGAATTTCTTCAAAAATTGCTTCCATCCTCCGTAAATTTAATTTCAAGGTCACTTTTACTCCAATCAATAAACTCGGTTATTCCAAACTCAAGGATATTATTCCTGATTGCAATTATTTTGGAATTTACTCCATTCCATGCCAGTGTAATCGTGTTTATATTGGTCAAACACGTCGGGCCCTTCGATTTCGGCTTAAAGAGCATGAAGCCTACGTGCGTAAACAACAACTGGAAAAATCTGCTTTGGCCAAACACGCCTGGGAAGCTGGCCACAAATTTTCTTTCGACAAGGCCCATCTAATAGAGAAAGTTTCTTCACCAGCCGACCTCAATTTCTTTGAAGCCTTCCATATTCTTTCGCATTCCTCTTCTACTGTTAACGATCAGCTTCCGTTCAATTCCATGTCCTCTATTTGGAGAAACTTCATTCGTCCCATAGCAATACCCGATGTCTAGCCAATACAGGAAATGGTTGGCCACTTCTAGTTTTGGCCAAACGTTTGGCCAAAGCCGTAAAAATGAGAAATTCGGGCTTTGGCCGGCCAATTCGCGAAATGCCTGATAACCAATGGCCAATTCGCCCTTTTCAAACTGTTAGTACCCTTTCATACTTTTAATACATTTTTCACCAGGTGCTTGAAATGAATAAAGAAATAATTCGCTTCTAATTGGTAGATTAGACATTTTAAAAACATTACACAGAAATTAAAAATAGGGGATTTTCAAATTTTTAAAATTTATTTCGATTTATGGATACCTGTACAGATTTACAGGCTGTAAAATGCATTTTGTGGGTTTTAAAACTCTTGTTTAACTATGAGACCATAGTCGGTTATAGACTTCGGATTAAAGGCTTTTGACAGATTCCTTTAGAGTGGACACTAGGACCATATTTCAATGGACGGAAATATCTGTTTCCTTGGTCACAATTGAAAGCATTATCTCTCGGAAGACCTCCATTTATTTGGACCGTTGACCACCCGTTATTCCCATTTCCGGTGAGTCCACTTGACCACTGGCCATCCGCTGTGCAGTCCATTCTGCGGTCTTCAATACGATATTGATTTCAAAAGGATGAGAACCGCATTGCTCGTGCAGCAATACGAAACTTATGAAACTAGTTTTCAAAGGAAAATTTGAACATCTGTATTAAAAAAAATGTACAGTGTAACTCGAAGTTAAGTAACACTCGGATAATGAATTCCCGGCTAAAACGAAAAAAAAATATTTTGGTTAGTTTGAGCTTTAATACATTATATATAAGTAGTGTCACGAATAGAATTAACTAATTTCACCCCCATCTAATTTCATCTTTATCTTCATATTATTGAGTTTAAGTGCCTCCATTACTTTAAAAATAAAATTTCACGATGAATTATAGTCAAACTCAATTATATATCGAATAACAAGGGATTTCTTTGCTCTAGCCATTATTTGCCATAGGGGAGGAGTGGGTCTTATCGAAAGGCGCATACCTTGGATTATCGGAGGACGCGAGTCCTTGCCCATTCTGAGAAGCGAGTCCTTGCCCATTCTGAGGAGCTTGTCCTTGTCCATTCTGAAGAGCTTGTCCTTGTCCATTCTGAGGAGCTAGTCCTTGCCCATTCTGAGGAGCTTGTCCTTGCCCATTCTGAGGAACTAGTCCTTGCCCATTCTGAGAAGCTAGTCCTTGCCCATTCTGAGGAGCTTGTCCTTGCCCATTCTGAGGAACTAGTCCTTGCCCATTCTGAGGAACTAGTCTTTGCCCATTCTGAGGAGCTTGTCCTTGCCCATTCTGAGGAACTAGTCCTTGCCCATTCTGAGGAGCTAGTCCTTGCCCATTCTGAGGAGCTTGTCCTTGCCCATTCTGAGGAGCGAGTCCTTGCCCATTCTGAGGAGCGAGTCCTATTGCCCACGAGGGCGTACCGGTCTGGGGGCCGGCTGACCGGCAGCCCAATCCGCCCCAGATCCATTACGACCGTCATGCGATACAATCAGAATATTATACACTGAATCAAATGAAATGAAATGATCTTATTTGTTATGTTGCGTGCCTATTAACCGAGCTCCATTTTATTTATAAAGTGTACTTTAGATTTCATTAGTATTCAGATTGCTTCCAGATTGAAAACGATACGTACCCCTACTGCTCATCCGCGTAGGAAAGGGGGGGCTCGGGGGGCGTTCATGCCCCTCTCATTGGTTATCAAGATCCGTTATTCTCTTTGACTTTGTATCACATGATCTGTTTAAGAGTCCTTGAGTCCCATAATTTTTTAATTGATACGCCATTGTTATTCTGCTGTCATGGTAAATTGAAGACACACGTAATGATCAAGATTAATAAAGTATTTTACAAGCACCGCAATAAATATTAATCTCTTTTAAAATGTCAATGGTTATTGATAAAGCATGTTGATTTACAAATTATGCGTATTAACTATTGACGGTTATATATGAAGGTGCAAGTTTTGATAAATGGTTATATCAACGGCTCCAACCTTACGTATTTTGAGATATATGAAAATATTTTCACTATCAAAATGACACTTCTTCGGCGTGGTTTTAGAATACTAAAGGCTCTATGGGGGAAAAAGCACTGAGACGCTGAGTACACTGTGTACCTATAACGTTCAGAATCACTGAGTTATACTGAGTAATGGTCAGTGCCGTAATCAGGATTTAATTTCGGGGTTCACACATTTTTACAGCATGTATTGATGCAGCGCCGTAGCCAAGTCCAATTAAAAATTTAGTTTCAGGGGGACCGGTTCCTATTATCCCCCTGGATACTGCCATGATAACGTTTATCGAATGACGATATAGCAAGGGAAATTCTCATGTTCTTTGGATATGCGCTTGGGCGTGACAGGTTCGACTGGACCTTATGTATAATAAATAGGTCAATAATAATAATAGTAATATTAATAATAGTAATAATAATAATAGTAATAGTAATAATAACAGTTCTCAGGTTTCTGGGTGAGACTTGAACTGAACCAAGAACTCCAGATCAAGAGGATAGTGATTATCTCCTTGATGCTGTGTAATATAACAATATATAATGGACGTAATAATAATAAATTTTTATTCAACCCGATATACAATATTTCGTGATACATAGCTTAAGCAGTATAAAAATTATGATGCTGTGTAATACAACAATTTATAACGAACATAATAATAAATTTTATTCAACCCGATGTACAATACTTAATAATGCATAGCTTGAGCAGTATTAAAATTATGATGTTGTATAATAAAATGGTATAATGGATATAATAATAATAAATTTTATTCAACCAATGTACAATACTTAGTAATACATAGCTGAGTAGTATAGTACCATGATGCTGTAATACAACAACAAATGGTTACGGCTAATAAATTTTATTCAACCTGATGTACAATATTTAGTAATACATAGCTTGAGCAGGCTAAAATTATATGTAATATAAATATAATGGACGTAATAATAATAAACACTCAACTACGTACAATACTTAGTAATACATAGCTTGAGCAGTATAAAATTATGATGCTGTGTGTGTAATACAACAATGTATAATGGACATAATAATAATAAATTTGGTTCAACCTGGATGTAATACTTAAAAATACATAGCTTGAGCAGTATAGTACTATGATGCTGTGTAATAAAACAACGTATAATGGACGTAATAATAATAAATTTTTATTCAACCCGATATACAATATTTCGTGATACATAGCTTGAGCAGTATAAAAATTATAGAAATGTAAGAGAAGATCTATATTAAATTATTTTAAGTTTTGAGGTTAGAAATGGAAGAGAATATAAAGCCGAAGCTTGTTACGAGATTCTCCTCCAGAATGCGGTGATGTTGACAAGAGAGAGGGTAAATTTTCATATTTCTGAATTATGCTTATTTTAAAGAGTTCAGTTGTTGTATATCTTTGGCAGAAGGACGTGAAAACCATTGTAATAAATGTGAAAAGATAAGCCTGAAAACAAAACAAAAAAAAAACTTACCAAGTACAATAATCTTTCAAAGTATTGATAGGATATGCAAATAGATCGATTTTCTGTAACTGGTATTAAAAAAAATCTAAGGTTTACGTTGGAGGAAATGTAGAGATCTCTATATGTAGAGATGTCTATGTTGGAGATAGTGTAAAAATTCACGTTGCATGGAATACGTTTAGGTTTTAAAACATGTAGGAAATGTAGACTTGGGTTGCATTAAATGTATGGGATATATTGTAGTTGAAAGTACTGATTTGAAAATTACCATGGGCGGAAGCTTCAACTTTATTGCGAAAATATGTATTAAATGCCAGAAATTTAATTTATTTATATTGAAGATTATTTTTGTCCTTTGCATTTATTGATGTATTCGGAGGAGGTCATCCAAATCAGAGATGATAATGGAAGGAATGATAATTTGATAAAATATTCATAAATGCTCTTTAATTAGCGGTTAATCATTGGACAGAAAATATGTTCGTAATACAGAGGTGACTGTAAAAGAAGAGGATGGTATTGTGAAGGTGTTTTTCCCTGGGGAATTTTGATCTTACTCTAAAAGCAAGATGACCCGATCTGAGGGTTGCCATTTAGCAGTAGTTTTATTGCAGTTATTGAAATTTTTGTGTAAATTTATAGCCCCCTTAAAAAATTTCTAGATCGGGCACTGTTTAATTCTAAGTAATGAAACAGTTAGTTCTTCAATATCATAATGGATTTAAAATGAAGATTCAAATATATATTTAGAAATAAAAGAAATAAAAATGGTGCAAATTGAATCAACTCGAAATTAAAAGTTATGAATGTACTAATGTTCTCAATTAAAATTGAAAATCATGAAAGTACTGAATTGAAATTGAAAGTTATGAAAGGGCTCAATTGAATTTGAAAGTTATGAAAGAGCTAAATTGAAATTTAAAGCCATGAAATTACTCAACTAAAATTGAAAGTATAATAATACTCAATTGAAATTGAAGGTTATGAAAGTACTTAATTGATACTGTAAATTATGAAAGTACCCAATTGAAATTGAAAGCCATGAAAGTACTTAATTGATACTGTAAGTTACGAAAGTACCCAATTGAAATTAAAAGCCATGAAAGTACTCAATTTAAATTGAAAGTTGCGAAAGTACTCAATTGAAATTGGAAGTCATGAAAGTACTCAATAAAAATTGAAATATGATAATATTCAATTGAAATTGAAAGTTATAAAAGTACCCAATTAAAATTGAAAGCCATGAAAGTACTCAATTTAAATTGAAAGTTACGAAAGTACTCAACTGAAATTGGAAGTCATGAAAGTACTCAATAAAAATTGAAAATATGGTAATATTCAATTGAAAATATGGTAATATTCAATTGAAATTGAAGGTTATGAAAGTACTTAATTGATACTGTAAGTTATGAAAGTGAAAGTCATGAAAGTACTCAACTGAAATTGAAAGTTACGGAAGTACTCAATTAAAATTGAAAGTTATGAAAGAGCTCAATCGAAATTGAATGAGAATTGAAGAATTTGAAACTATTGTAATTAATTAAGAGTGACAAATTTTAAAAGTGTAAATAGTTTTACACGATTTTCATAAGTAAAGAGAGGCTGGACGTATACTTAGAAATATTTTTTATATTTATATCTCATTAAAAATTTCACATAATCTCTTTTCAAACCAGTATTTAGCAATTTTAATAAATTATACTGCAATGTAGTTAATTCGCTATAAAAATCTAATTTCCCATCTATATTTCTATTTAAATTCGAATTTTTTAAATAGTTTTGAACGTATTTCCTTTATAATGCTTTCAGAATTTATATGCATTTGTATACAGGGTGGTCCAAATTATGATTTCCCTGATTAGATCCCTCTGAAACCCAAACTTATAAACGTAAACATACAGATTCTGGTATACATTTGTAAGTACACATTATGGCATAATTTCACTTATTTGTTCAAGATACAAGAGCTCTAAACATGGAAACTTTAATTATAACCACCTTGTATATGCATCCACTTTCCTATTAATTTATCTATCTGCATAAAAATAATAATTATCACGTATAAACAAGCTTAATATAAGTTTGCATTCAAATAAAAGCTTTATCTCCTTCAAAATTATTGCCGGGTGATAAAAAGCCCTGCTAGCGACCTCGCTTCTCCTAACAATCTTAAAGCCCAAAACTGCAACGATCTTTCAAACTTTTTCTCTAAATTTAAAACCAGGACTTTGCTTTCGTCGCTGTCTATGCCTGTAAAAAGTGGCCTATCTCGTGGGCTCTTTTTGTACGTCTTCTTTTCACCTAAATAAACGGATTATTTTTCGGGACAGTTGTCGAGGACCTTTCTCTCCTTTAGGAGAGGAGTGTCATAGAAAAAAAATAGTCAAAGGAGATTAACGCAAAAATCCAGTTCCCCCGTTTGTTTCCTATATTTATCTTACAGACAACTAATGTCACATGTCTTCTTTTTCTGGTTTCCTTTTCTGTCAATTTCTTTGCCTTGTTTTTAATTCTTGACATTCGCGTTAACAATACAAAAAAAAGAGGCTTACAACTGCAGAAGTTACAAAGTAAGGTTTAGGTTTGTTTTTATGTAAAGTTTTCGGTTAAATTTATTTGAAGTTCTGGACTTTGTCATGAGAATTGTTTGGGGTTGTTTCAGTGATAAATTATAATTTATTTTGACGTAAAATTCCAACTCATTTCAATGTAAAATTTTTATTTATTTTGACGCGAGGTTTTCATTTACTTCAACGTAAAAAATTATTTATTTTCACATAAATTTTCAATTTCATTCAACGCAAAATTTTGATTTATTTTAACATAAAGTTTCAACTTACTTTAATATAAAGTTTTAATTTATTTTGACGTAACATCCAACCGAAGTCGTAACATAAAATATTGGTTCATTTCCATGTATTGTTTGCTTTTTTATTTTATAAGTATATAACCTATCTGGATGAGAATCTCGTAACAAGAAAGCTATTGCTTTCTGCTCTTCTCCATTCATAATCATTAGCTAATGTTCCTTTAATTTCGAAAATATCAATGTAATATAGAAATGATACACACCACATGTATCTTCAAAATTTTGTCCCGAGATTGAATAAATTTTTCTCTTAAAGTAAATCAATAGTCTTCTCACAATGCTAATTGCAGTAAAATTGTAATAAAATTGTAGTAAAATTGTAATAAAATTGTAGTAAAATTGTAATAAAATTGTAATAAAGTTGTAATAAAATTGTAATAAAATTGTAGTAAAGTTGTAATAAAATTTAATAAAATTATAGTAAAATTGTAATAAAATTGTAGTAAAATTGTAGTAAAATTGTAATAAAATTTTAGTAAAGTTGTAGTAAAATCAAAGCATTCATTTTTAACAGTATAATGGAATGTGAATGGGTAAATTGTTTCATGACCAAATCCGACAGTCATAGATAGTTAAAATTTATCAAAGAATTATATTCCTCCGCCTAACAATATAGTTCCGTGATATAATAGGTCTACTCTCGATTACTGAGAAATACCGGACTGAATTTTAAGCGACAAAATAAAATAGTGTACTAATTTCGCTTTTCCTTGTTTAAAAAAAATTCAATTGACTTAATTTGCATGAAGGTTGTTGCTCTCCTGCTTTTGACCAATGATGAAATCGGGTACTAGATGTACTTACGTACTTGTTAATTATTGATCAGTCTAATTAAATTAGTTATTTGCGAAAAAGTTGGCTCTAGCACGGTTTTCTAATGGGCGGAGGGATTCCCACATTCGGTACCTTAAAATTTCAGCCCGCATCTACATAGGGACTGCATTTCTAATTTGCTTATAACTTAGAAAATATCCGTGCATTATTTTAATAGAACGCCGAAACGGTGCGGCAAAATAGGAAGAATTTTATTTTAAAATAAAATGAAATGTTGCAATACACCTTATAATCCAGAAGACGCCAAATTAAAAAGTTGGCCGCCAAAGAGGAAAAGCAACAGACATGGCGAAATGATACATCACTTTCACCGAGGTGCGGTGAAAGGGAAAGGGAACTGTTCCAATTGCTGGAAGAGTTGAAACAAGCCGCTTCAATTTGCCCCAGCTATTTGAAACGAACGTCATGACAAACCTTGGATGTTGTTGGATGTATGAATCAGATTGGGATATGACTTACACGGAGTGGATTCAACCAAAAAATGTCAACCCTGTTGTCCATTTCAACATTCATCCGCAACTGGCTTAGTAAACACTTCAGCTATCATCGACTAACCTTACTTTTTACAATGCAATAGACTAAGAATTCAGCCCCTAACTTGGCTCTAGTACAAATACTTAACAATGTGTAGTAAACAAGCTTAGCAAAAGAAAATGTTGAAAGAAACATTGTTTCAATTTAATTGTAAGGTCTAGATTCGCCTTCTGCTTTTGCACAATGTTTGTTTCGCATGAAATGGTTTTCGGAGGTTTTCCTGGCAATTGTATTTGTTTGTATAAAGCAATAGGACTGTTTTTCTATTGTTATATATATGGAATAGTATATGCTCCATGCCCCAAATAAAGCGCACTTAATTCCAGTTGATTGCATGTCATAAACAATTATAAATAAATTATGTGTGCATTTAATTCCAATTAATTGCACATAATTTATGACAGCGGTAATGAATTGGAATTCAATGCACATTATTTATAACATCGTAATTAAATTGGAATTAAATGCATATTATTTATATAACGCTGGAAATAAACTTAAATTAAATACACATCAATTATAACATTGTAATTAAATTGGAATTAAATGCATATTAATTAAATTAAAATTTCAGATGTTGTGTTTGATTATATTTTCATCGAAAATTGATAAAATTTACCAATTGATAGATAAAATATCGATGTAATCGATAAAATTTTATTGGTTTAATCGATATAAAACTGTAATTACTATGGTCAAAGCGAAAATGAAATTTCTGTATTTGATTCTTCCCCTTTTCATTAAAAAACTTTTCTAATTCCTTAAGTATAACTATAAAAATACTTAAGTATTGACTATAACAAATAGACTGTCACTATAAATTATAAATACTACTTAAGAGTAAACTATAACTATTACTTCAGTACTACGGAACGTCGTAGGAAAAGAAAGCGAAAATTGTGAACAGAGATAATCTAAATAAAATTCAAAGAAAATGAAATTTTAAACTCTGATCCGGTGATCCGAAATTTCATAAATATATCAGTAATAATTAAATAAATAAATATATCTGATATATATATATATATATATATATATATATATATATATATATATATATATATATATATATCTCATAAATAAATAAATATATACTGATATATTAAATAAATATATCAGTAATAATTATTCTGAGTAACAAATCACAAAGTTTGTTTATCAAAAACTCTTGTAATAGCTAAGCTAAGTTGTAACAAACAGATGGAAAATGACAAGCAGGAAATTTAATATTTTTATTTTCATTTTCCCCAAAAATCGATGTATTTAATATAGAAAATGAAAATGAAACTTTCCTCAATATACAATTTGATTTTTTCCACAGAATACTATCAGAGGCAGGGAGCTGCATATACGTACTACATATGTTTTCTATAATTGGCATAGCTTTCATTTGACATAAGTCAAGAATCTTAAGTCTCTACCCCAGCCACGCTGCCAACTTTTCCTTATAACCGTTATTACATCCTCACAAAGAGAAAAAAAAAAGGAGAGAAAGAGACGCGACAAAGAAAACTTTCTTCACATTTTTTTGTGTCTGGATGTTCTTTCTATCATTTCTTTCTTCCTTTTTTTTTCCCATAGAAATGCGTATATGAAATGGAAGGAATGGCAGTTTGTTAGTCGCTCCCCCTAACAATGTCAAGTTTGGTTTGTTGTCTGATAAATATATCTTCACATATTTATAAAAAATAGTGGTCCGTTGGTATGTTTGTTTGTACGTGTATATGTAAACATGAATGAATGATGCCATTATATCTAAAAAAAAAAATTCAACCCTTATCTTATATAGTTAGTCGAATTGCTTAACGTTGATAGTTTTATTTTACTGCTTGCTTGAGTTGTACGGCGGAAGGACAGTAAGCGTCATGCTGCGCCGGAACCCACAGTTTTCCGAGGAATCCGAACCTCTTAAGGCCTAGGGAACCAAACCCCGGACTACAGTGAGCAGTTGGTCGTTAAGCTTTTTTTTTTTTTTTTTTTGGCGCAGGTGGGAGTCGATCTCGGGACAATCTCACGATAGGCGAATGAGTTATCACTGCACTACGTAGGGCCTTTTCTTTTTTCTGAAATTCATATAGAAAGCAAACAAATTCCTTTCGCAATTCAGGTACATTTTATTTTAAAATTAATCTTACAGGTTGTTAGTAAATTAAACAAGGTCTTAATAAATTAATCAAGTTGCTAGTAAATTAAACAAGTTGTCAGTAAATTAAACAAGTTGTCAGTAATTTAAACAAGTTGTTAGTAAATTAAACAAGGTCTTAATAAATTAATCAAGTTGCTAGTAAATTAAACAAGTTGTCAGTAAATTAAATAAGTTGTTAGTAAATTAAACAAGTTGTTAGTAAATTAAACAAGGTCTTAATAAATTAATCAAGTTGCTAGTAAATTAAACAAGTTGTCAGTAAATTAAACAAGTTGTTAGTAAATTTAACATGTTAGTAAATTAAACAAGTTATTAATAAATTAAACATATTGGCAATTAAACAAGTTGTTAGTAAATGAAAAGTTATTAATAAATTAAACAAGTTGTTAGTAAATGAAAAAGTTATTAATAAATTAAACAAGTTGTTGAGTAAATGAAAAAGTTATTAATAAATGAAAAAGTTATTAATAAATTAAACAAGTTGTTAGTAAATTAAAAGTTATTAATAAATTAAACAAGTTGTTAGTAAATTAAAAAGTTATTAATAAATTAACAAGTTGTTAGTAAATTAAAAATTATTACTAAATTAAACAAGTTGTTAGTAAATTAAACAAGTTATTAGTGAATTAAATAAGTTATTAGCGAATTGAACAAGTTATTAGTGAATTAAAGAAGTTGTTAGTAAATTAATAATAATAATATCCAAAAATCCTTACTAACACTTATCCTTTAGTGCAGCCTTTCACAGAAATAGCGTAAAATAAAGAAAAAGGGCACCCACCAAAAATAACACCAAAAATAGACCCTACGTGAAAAAAAGATGCCAAAGGAAGATGGAGAGGACACTTTGGAAACAGTTATTGAATTGTCGAAAGGGAGTTGCTGTATATTGCCAGGAGCAATGATAGGGGAGGAGGTGAAAAATAAAAAGTAACATTCTCATTAAGAGCATGCAGCTCGTTTGCGGCGTCGTTTCCCGCCCACCAATTAGTTTTCCGCCCCACAGAAGTACGCCCAGGGAATAGGGGGTTCGGGTTCAAATTATTGGGAATACATCCCCTCCTCTCCTCGCTCTCCTTCCCTCAATATTAGATAGGAGAGAAACATAAAGCCTATCGTGAACAAATTGGGGTGAACTGTATTGGCCCCTCGATGCTTCTTGAATAGACATTTTGTAGAATAGACATTTTGTTTTTTTCAATATCATGTCTTATACTTAAAGGTTGTAAAATTTTAATCGACGTTTTAAAAAGAATTTTTTTTTAGAAGTTGTTACGTAAAATAAATATGGAGAGAAAGAGTCATAGAGAGAGGAAGGGATATGTGACGTATAAAAAATGAATGAATGGATAGTTGAATCGTTTCGCACATCTATCATAAACGAGCAACCTTGTTTAGTGATTTGGTTATTGGACGACAGACCGGTAACATAAAGGTCCCTCCAAGTGCTCTCAACACGTTTATTCTGAGCAATTCATTACCATATCTTCTGAATCTATTTTCGTATCTCATCCGTCTACCTTATCTGAGGACGTTTACTGAGTCTTTCATTGTTATTTGGAGTCAAGTCAAGAATTTTGGTTGTTCGTCATTGGTCAGTTAGTTGTGAAGTATGTCCAGTTGTGCAATCGCCATTTCGGATTTTCACTTGAACAGTGAATCCACAATCTCTTTTGCTCTCTAACCCAAGTATTTTTACCCGATCCATCCTAATCATTTCAAACACGCACCTCACCATTATTCTTTGGGTTGTATGCTATATTTGTATTGCTGTTTTCGTTGGATTTAATAAATTTGATCCATGCGAGAGGACTTACACACACTGGTTGAAGACCTTTCGTTTTAGACATGAAGGCCATTTTCATTGAGGATAAAACTGCTTCTTCCGAATGTGCTCCAATCCAGTTTAACACGATGGTGGAGTCCACTCATGATATGGGTCGTTCATGGATATCAGTTGGCCCAGGTAACGCCCTTGGTGTGGAACCCTTCGATTTTTTCTTAAAATTCTTCGGCATATTCTTCAGAATGATTTTATATTATTGCATGTGCTTGCATTATTTGAAGTGCGTATCGTTGGGTTATTTAAACACCATACACAGAGCAATCCATTCTGTTGTTTTTTTAACTTCTAAACGTAATCTTTAATTTTTATATTAATTAAAAAGCCAACGTCACCTATTCCTCTATTTCCCGCTTCCTTATGGTATGTATGTCTACGACATGTTTAGCTTTATGTATATATATAACTATATGCATGCCTATATACAGTTAGAGGGATCTTAGGTACCGGTCCCCCCAAAACTAAATTTTTAATGGGACTTGGCTACGGCCTTGCATGCTGTGATTGTATCGATACATGCTATGAACATTTCTGAACCCATCCCGAAATTAAATCCTAGCAACTGCTTTGACTATATATATATAAATAACTATCCTATATAAATATTACCAAGCACTGCTTTAATACAGGAATCATAATTGTTTATCTTTTATGTCAGATAAGAATTTCCAATACATTTGTGTATTTGATACATTTGATGTAATACGCTCACAAATTCACTGCATTTCAAATTACACATCCACCCATAGGCGTCTTCCTTTGAGTTTTTCACAATTTGAAATGTTAAACTGGTTCACTTAGAGCAATCCGAAGGCATAAACACCATGGTGTCATTCACTAATTGCCAAGTCTTTTCTTTCACTAGCTACGTAGGCAGACAACATTAACGGAAACTTTAATAGAGATGGCGGTCGTCGTAACCGTATTAAAAATTCAAATGATGTACGAAAGTAAACAGAAGAACACCAATCAAAGTCTGAAGCAGAGAAAAACAGATGAGTTTGGAAATTCGACGCCATCTCCCTAGACAGCAGCGTGATTTGCCAACCTCATCTTCTGCCAACTATTGGCGTTGTCTGGGCATAACCTCAAAATTTGGGCGTCAACCTGACTGAGGGGCTCCTGTTTGCCACATGGTAATTGCGAGGTCATCGATGTTTCTTTTGGGAGACCTCAGTGTCACAGATTTGTTCAGACCTTGCCACCCACTTCTATGATTTTTTCTGGAGAATCTCTTCAAAGTCAAATGCGTCTTCTCCGTCAAAAACGGGGAACGGAACATTTTGTTGCTCATAACGGGGTATTTAATGTGCTGATGTCTGAGTATAAACAACGTTTCGAAATGTCCGAATCTGTCGCATAGGAAGTCTTTTTATAAGATGTTTGCCCCCCCCATATATGCATACACCTCTGTAAACCGGCTCACAAAATTGAGCATAAAATCTTTATACCGCCAGGGCCGTCTTAACCTATTCGAGGAGGGGGCTGAGCTCGATTGATTGTTGGAGCTCTTGTATTTATATGAACTTTTGAATAGCATTTTCAAGTATTTAAGCAGTAAGTATCCAATTATTTAAGGAGTAAGTTTCCAAGTATTTAAGCAGTAAGTTTTCAAGTACTTAAGCAGTAGGTTTCCAAGTACTTAAGCAGTTAGTTTCCAAACATATAAGCAGTAAGTATCCAAATACTTAAGTAGTAGGTTTCCAAGTCTTTAAGCAGTAAGTTTCCAAGCATTTAAACAATAAGTTTCCAAGTACTTAAGCAGTAAATTTTTAAGTATTTAAGCAGTAATTTTAAAAATATTTAAGCAGTAAGTTTCCAAGCACTTAAGCAGTAGGTTTCCATATACTTAAGCAGTAAGTTTCCAAGTATTTAAGAAGTAAATTCCAAATACTTAAGTAGTGACTTTCTAAGTATTTAAGCACTAAGTTTCCAAGTACTTCAGTAGTAAATTTCCAAGTACTTAAACAATAAGTTTCCAAGAATTTAAGCA
>QLNU02015270.1:103206152-103226496 GCA_006491805.2 Dysdera silvatica | reverse complement strand
AGAAACAAGCAAGTGAAAGAAAATCGCCTAAGGTCGATATTTAAATTTAGCGGGTTTCAATTAACATTAATTCGCAACTCTCTAATCTGAAATTTTCTAATACGCAACTCGCTAGTCCGAAACTCTCTAATTCGAAACTGTCTAATTCGAAACTGTCTAATCCGCAACTCTCTAATTCTCAAGTAACTCGGTAGGTTTTCAACGTTAACAATAGCCATCATTATTGCATTTACGGAAGACTTTTACCTTACCCTTTTTATTGGGCACAGACAGATAGACAGGAAGGCAGGCCAGCAGGCAGGCAGAAAAAACAAAAGCAATAGCGGGTTCAATATCTATTGAAACCCGTTAATAAAATATGCACTAAATTTTATTAACTAAGGGAGCATTAAAGCGACACTGCTAACCACATGTCACTAAATTTTTTTGACGCAAACTTATGATGCATCCTATATTTGCATGTCACATTTTATTGTACGTTGCTTCGCTTGATGGAAGTTGTCACACGTTATGCCCCATAACAAACGAAGTTCTTTTCATTACTTTCATTAATTTGCCTGTTAGATGCATTTTTTTTTATATTGGTTATTCAGATGTCACGTCTGAGTAATCGGTCCGGATCCAACTTTCTTGTACATAGCCTAGTACCGGGAAGTAAAGCATGCAAATACTTGTACCTGTTTCTTAAAATTTAAACACTGATTTTGTATTTCTGCAGATTGAGGCGCCGTTGCAAATAATCGTCCGTATTTCCGTAGAAGAAGAGTCATACGCCGTGGAAGTGTGAACCTACAATCATTCTTTACTGAATTAGTGAACGAATTATGATTGAACGATTCTCGCTATCCATTATCGAAGATCAGAATCAGTAAAAGAACCATTTCCCCATCTATATATTGTGATGCACTGTACATTAGAAAAGGTGTGTGGAACGGATTAGATAATAAGTGTGTATCTCATTTCATACGATTGGATTTTTTTTATATCCGTAATTTTTAATTTGGAGCAAAGCCCGTTTAGATTCATTTAACTTTAAGAGAAAAAAAATGGCGGTTCATCAGACGAATCAACCGGTTACAGTCTCAATACTCTGACGACTTATTCACGCCAGATTTGTATGGCATCCATATTCGTATGTGGAAACCTACGTACCACTAATTAATAAGTGCCATAATATATGTGACGTAATGGCCACTCTTCTCAAAAACTTATCTGCATACTTGCTGCCATAATATACGTTTTTAAATACTAGATCACTGTGATTTATTGAAGTTAAGGACCGAAATATATATATGGATATTTTGAAATATATCGATAAAATGAAACTCGATGAGTTGTATCTATAAAAGAATATCGATAATTTACATTTTTAAAATAATATCGGTAAATTAAATGAATAAAAATGAAAAATTAATTTGTGTCCATAAAGCAATTCGATGACTTATGGTATTTGTAATTGCATCGATAAAAATTAATTGTTTGTGTTATCATCGATGAATCAAAATATGCACAATAATATCACTTTAATCGATTGTACTCTCCGCGGCAATTAATCGTAAACTATCTTAAACCCAAATCACAAACATCTTGAGGTTTGTCACTACGACGAAGACTAACGATAAGGAGTGTCACTTCTAGTTAGTGCTGACGATCAAGTCCTTTGTGCCAACTACGCGAATATACTACACGCCATTTAAGTAACACATTAATTTAATAACCTAAATACAACTAAGGAACAATTCCCAAACTTCTGAGTCCTTACTACAGCAAAATATATTGTGAGTTAACTCCTTTTGAGCTGTAACCAGAACGAGAAACTAGTGGCATCAGGTGGTGATAACAGGCTACCAGAAGAGTTGTTGTAACCTTTTCTCCCATTCTCATTTACAATCTTCCTGAATAGCCCTTATTACAAGTAGTAAGCATGTCACTATGGGGACTCCGCGAAGCATGAAACGTCCCACCTTTGACGTCATCCATTACAGAGGGTGACGGAAGTGAGAAATGCGTCCTCCAAGCGGTGGTCAGTGAGCGTTTCTGGCCCCTTGACCTCCTGACGGCGCCTGACGGTGAAGGGGCGCAGACAATGAGAACCCCCCCTCATCCCCCAGTGTACCCATCATTCGAAGAGAAACATCTTTTGAGTTCCAGAGAGAAATTTCTGAAGAGATTGTTTAGAGTTATGGCTGCAGACGACAATTTGTGCCGATTCGGGAAAAGTCCTTTTGTCCAAATGCCTTCACTCGTTCCGAGCTTCTTGTAGAACGGGAATGAGATGATTATGATGAAATAGTTGTTGAGAGTTACTGGATTCTTGTGCGGGTCATTCCGCAACTAATGACCTTTGATAAAATAACTACTACTGTATATTTATAAATAAAATAACTATTTACTGTATGTTTAAGCAGACCACAAATGTTTATTGACTGGAGGAATAATATATATATGTACGTAATAATGAAACTGAAATTATTATTAATATACAATGGCAGTTAAAAATTTAGATCCCGCAAACGACGCAATCACTCCACTAAAAATTTTCGTGGTTTAAAAACGAACCAAGCGACATTTCCTCAGGTTATTCGAAACGGATATTTACTTAAAAAATATCTGGCAACACGTTGTTCAACACAAGTTTATAATATATAATTAATAATAACCAATATATAATTATTATTGGACTCAATAATAATTATATTAATTTAAATTGTATAAACAATTCAAAAGATATAGTTAAAAATGAATACATTATTTTGAAAAAAGGTGGCAAACGAACCTAAAAGAAGCAACCTTATATTTGAAATCCGAATTTGAAACGAAATATATATTATGCTTTTTCATGGGATTTTTTTTTTTTATTTAGTTATTTATTTTTATTTATTTTTTTTTGGTGAACAAGGATTGCGATTATTTGGATAAGACCCCTTTTTATATTCCAAAGTATAAGTTATGGCAAACAAATTAATATACAAAAAAATTATTTGTCAAGTACTATTACAAAATAAGTCCATTTTCATTAGATATTTTATAATCTACAATTATGAAGTCAATCTCTCCCCTTGTTTTTATTTGATAAATATTTCAATTTGATAAATATTTCATTTACGCACACAATATGAAAATTAAAAAAATTAAATACCCGAGGAAAAAATATTAATTTATTAGATATTTTGGTGTTGATAAAAAAAATTATATCCTATTATATAATTTAAGAAAATCACCTGGTTTTTGCATTTTGCTTAAAACTGTCAAACTAACTCGTGATAAAGGCGAATATTCCGCCTTAACGTAATTACTTGTGCTTAGAAAGTAATTGCTTAAAATTTTCCCTGACTTTATTAGGTATTTTTTTAAAGATTACCGAACTCATTATGCAAAATTGGAAACCGTCGCCTTAAATGCCATTCTCTGATTTAATTTCGGCCCCAAATATTGATTTTTCCAATTAATTGAATTTCTTCCCCCTGTTTTCTTTATTAATTTTTGTCATTGCATCTCGAACATTTTTTACAAACGGTGTTTTCCCGAGTTTGCCAGTATTACCAAACCGTATACAGTAGGGGCGCCAGCTCTAAGCTTTGGGGGGGGACAAAGGGCCCAGGCCCTTTGTCCCCCCCCAAAATAAATACTTGGGGGTCATGCCCTCAAATTGATGGGAAATGAATAAAAAACCGCCGAATAAAACTGGACGTAAGAAACGTTTGTTTGTTTGGCTTTTTTATGGCGCAAGAGCATCTGGGCTATACTGCGCCAAACGTATGAAACGTAACATATATGTTAAGTGAAACTGCGTAGACTCAAGCCCCTATTGAATGTTAAAGCACATTATTTTCTCACATTTCATTATATAATCCTCTTTAATGCCACATGAGGACTCCTCCACGATTTTTGAGTTGTTACGCCACTAGTTAAGGGTTTATGTTTTTCTGGTTCTGGTTCTGGTTCTCTCACTTCACTTCACACGCGAGTGATTATCTTCAAGGCCCCAATATTTTCTGCAAGTTGACGCCCTTGCCAGTAACATAACAAATAAATTAAAATATAACGACTAAAAGTAATAAAAAATACGTGTAATGCTTGTAGTTAAAAATAAAATTGCAAAATAATACTCATAAAATATTATATGTTATATTATGCTCATAATATTGCGGAATATATTATTTGGCCGCGTTTTGTGGCTTTTTTGTCTTTAGCCATTTTGAGATTGAGATTTCTATAAGGTAGTAAAGACACAACGTATTTACAATAAAGGAAGCGAGATCGGACAAACACAACACATTTACAATACAAAACAAAGAACGGCAAGTTTAATTAGGAAAACAGTTTCTCTAGACAAAGGTGTGTTTCCTTATAGACCACAAATGATTAGAAAAGTACATTTGACACTAAATATGAATTTTAGTGAGAGCTTGAGTAAGGGGTTTAGAAAGGATCGCTGGTTCCCGTTTGGAGAATGAAACTATTTATGGTGGTTGAGTATGTAAATGATTCTATGAATGAGGAAACTTAGGTACAATATAAACCCCATAAAGGTCATTACATTGCTTGGTGTCTAAATTTAAGTGTTTTACAGTGCAAAGACAGCTATGGTGATATTGGGCTAGAAGCTAATTTTCCAAGGTGCAGGGATCTTTGTCGCCTATAGGCGTTATACCCCGGAATACAGAGCTGCGGTAAAAAGATTCGGCAAGCGTTTCTTGCCAATGAGATTAAAAACTTGGTTCTCCGTGCGTCAGGCAAGCGTGTTATGTTATGCGCATATAACAGACGAATAAGAAGACATGGTCTGATGTTGAGCAGGATGCGTCAAGACGTTTCAGACAGATGATGTTGTCCTTCATCAATAATCGGCTGGAGTGAACCCCCAAGTAAATTTCAGATGGAATCCAGACACCTGTATGAAACGTGCGAGAATGAGATGGGAGCAGGAGGAACATGAAGTAAAATATTCAATGTAGCATTCATGAACTGCCTGCATAAGACCGGTGGTAACATCCGACAATCATGTAGTTCTTACAGCGACTCTCCAAGCTCTTCAGGAGACTTTTAACCAGATCTTGAAACCACTGATGCATTTGCACATGGTACACATTCAATTTAATTCCATATGTTGTAAATTATGCAGGGTTTGTAGATGATACCTTAATAATCTCGTCTGGCAAAGGAAGACCACCTGCTGTTCTTGGACTATGAAAAAATCAACCGAACTTCAGTTTTGAACACCAGTGTGTAGTAACTTAGAACGCAAACGAATATTTGAAGCAAAAGTATTCAAAAATGTTGAAGTCACTCAAGAAAAGTCAGAAAAATCAAATATTAGAAGAAAAAAAAAAGGAAAAGGGAAGATAAGAAAAGGAGAATCTTGCGAAGATCCTAGCTTCGTTAAAATGGCAAAGGGGAACTTGCAAGGGTGAAGAAATCTCGCGAGATCATGCGTGACCAGTTTCTGTTCTCTTTTCTGGAGATTCCCAACTCAAACAAAGAACGGAAAAGCCAAAAGACATTGTTTAAAAATGCATGATTCCATACCCATTAGCAAGTTACTCCTATTCTTGCTCGTGTCAATACGGTTGCCTCCACGAACCATCCAGCTTTTTTCTTTCTCCAGCTTTCTCTTTCTCAGACGCTTGAACCAATACCGAATCCTCGTGGTATCCAAGTTTCCCATCACAGTTTTACATTTATAACTGTTTAAATACACTTCTTTCCTTTCTTGATGGTATGGCCACGCTTCGTTGAATCCTCCATTTTGCTTTAAACCGATCCTTTCTGGGGAAGAAAGAATATTACACTTTTCTTCATGAAATTCAGGATTCTCATTTTGTTAATGATCTTATACTTTGATTACCTATGAGTATACCGTTTCTATATCTTCTTCTTCTTCTGCTTATTTTTTTTTTTTCAAATTTTTTTCTTTCTAGGAAGATTCGGAACAAATGTACAGTAAGTACTTTAAGATTCCTTATGAAAATACATATGTTAACATTTTGGGAATGTATTTATATTTGGAAACAATATGGAACATTTAGACAAGATATTTATTACAAAAATACATGGATGACCTCTTTGTGGTCAAAAAATATCGATGAGATCTTGATAGTCAAAATATATCGATGCGATCGTTAATGATGTATTTCATATCACGATGGAATGTATGATGGTAACGCTTCGATTGGATATAACTTTCTATAAATTTTATCAAATTTTCAAATTAATATAATATGAATTCAAATTATAGCTTGCTATAATTTTTAGATCTCTATTTAACTTTAAACGTTAAGCTAACGTAAATTTTTAAACCATTTTTACCGCTCAAAAGAATGTCTAATATTATAATTTATATTTAATTTCAAATAGTAATGACATTGTAGAATTTTTCCTTCTATTTTATTTTTATTTACTGTCGATGAAATTAATCAATTGCTGTTGGATACTGTTAAGCTGTGGTCCGTTAAGCTTTGCAATTAGATCAATAGATTCTTCGCTCTAATAGTGAGCAAGCCTAAAGTAATATTGATTTATAAAAAAAAAAAGAAGAAAAATTTATTTTAAGATACAGTTTCTTCGGTAGCTACTGATGAATCAATGAAATTTGTGATGAAGTGGACCAGAGGTCCCTGGAGGCAGTACAGGGCTTTTTGATGAACTAATTCGGTGAAAAAGTAAGGTCTTTGTTTGGAGGTGAAAAACAAACGCAGAAATGAAGAACCTTTTTTAAAGACAAGCATTTAATTTAGTGTACAAGATTTTAAAACAATTTTAAGTCCAGCTACCTAGGGTTTGTGTATAATAAATTTTTCAAAATAAGGTGCTTTAAAATCTTGAACGTTGTATACGATTGGAGTTTTTCGAATTCGCAGAATGTCTAAAAAAACTTGCAACTAAAGGTTTCAAATCTATACATTAAAAAAAGTATTTATAATTTGATTTGCTTCTCCACTATCTAAGGGAATTTAAAAAAAATTTAAAATATATATATATATATATATAGCTACTAACTAAATCAAAATATGGGAATCGATTTAATTGAATTTGTAAATTTAAACATTGAAAACGATATTACAACGACATTAACTTTATGTTAAATAAGGTATATACAGGGTGGCCAAAATAAAATTGGCCCAGAAGTTGTTTTTAATTCTGATACTAAATTTATCTTTCTTAAGGAGCAGGAGAACTGCCCTTCGCAGAAGATGCTGGAAGTGGCCATCGTTATAGGCCGTTAGGCCAATCCGCCTGTCGTTCAGCTTCGTCAGTCATCGAACTAGTTTGTATTTTAGCACTTTGAAAATTAGAATATGTTGTTTTAATTTGAAAAACCCAATGTTCCAAAATCAAAGAGGTTACATTATTAATTTACGAGATTAAAAGGAATGCACATTTTAATCGTTGCCAACCAATTAGATTCCTCCTTCCATTTGCTGCAGACATGTACTACTGCTGTTCTTGACCAATAGAAAGCTGTTTTGCACCTGAGATGTTACAGTACTGCCAACAGTAGGGTACATCCCTACATATAGGGATATATGAACGGTTTTTCCCTAAATGTGGCTTGAACTTGTGCATCCTGTTTTGGTAATAAATTCCTCTCTACCAGAGCAAAGAAAAGACTGCAGAAGCATGAAAATCAGTGATCAATATACTTCTGTATAAAATTAAAATATACGATTTCGAGACGTGTTAGTATTATTACAAACAAAGGTAAAAATATACTAATGTAGGAATATTTGGTAAACTGTAGGGATTTTTATTACTGGCAGTAGTGCTTTCATCCTGACAGATCGGCAACAGTTATTGTTTACATACAGTCCTTGTAGTATATAGCTATCTTTTTAAAGTATACACTGATATTTAAATTGTTAATTTCCATTTAAAATTAATTGTTACATTCATCTTGTGAACATTCCTGAAGAGGATGTAAATAAATTTTCCCCAATTTATTGGAATAAAGTACGAACGAAACAATACAGAGTTTCACCAGGAGATTCCATAACAAACAGTTATTTCGACACTGGCGTAAGGTTTAAAAACACGACGTTTCGGGAGCCAACTGCTCCCTTTGTCAAGTGAAGGCAGAATGAAGAGTTCGTGAAAGTCCTAAGCTTATATACCCGCATGTTGGGAATCCCCATCTGACGCCATTTGGTGCGGAGCATTTCCAGCTGGGGAAACCCAACCGCACCCGACGATGTCAGATGAACACCCCCAACTCGAGGTTTTGCAAAAATCCTGTAAGGTTCTGGTAGAGGTTTTGCGATGTTTATTGCACGACTCCTCAAACCGTAGGTTTCCCATGATTCCAGAAAAAGTCTACTCCCCAGATTCGTCACATTCTGATGTAATATTTTCATCGAATGCCAATCTGGTTCGTGACCCTCCCTGAAGACATGTTCAGCCAACTGGTTTGAATCGTCTCCCCTAGCTACCGCACGCATATGCTCCTTCCCTCGTAGACGTATCGATCTTCCCGTCTGTCCAACATACACCTTGTCACAGTCTCCACACGGTATTTGGCTTTGGCATTCGATGAAAGTATTACATTAGAATGTGACGAACCTGGGGAGTAGACTTTTTCTGGAATCATGGGACAATTTATTCTATTTTTTTCAAAGTGTTAAAATGTTAATCCTAAGTTGGCTCCCGAAACGTCGTGTTTTTAAACCTTACGCCAGTGTCGAAATAACTGTTTGTTATCAAGTACGGAACTGCACACGATCTTGATCTACAACTAACTACGATAACGTGTCAAAAGTTCTGTCAAATTTGCGTTGTATCACCGAAGTTGAAGATCCTCCAGAGAATTTTGCATATCATCGCCGGTGTTATATGAGGTTCACCGATAAGTAAAGGATCGAAGCTGCTATTAAACGAAAGAATGCTATTGCCACGGAACATTTAAATGAGGTTGAACTGCTAGTTAAACGTTCCAGGAGGAATGAGCAGCCACCGACACTTCCACCAACTTCAAAGTAAATTCTTTCTAGAGTATGTATTATTCGCAGAAAAAATAAAACTGACAAATATTGTGACTAAAAAAAGAACCACAGAGAAGTTAATTCAATGTAAGTCCATACAAATCTGATATTAAAAGCTGCCACTGAGAAAAATGATGAAAAAGTTCTCATTGATATATGTGACAAAGATCTCATAGCTATTGAGATGTACTACCAGGATAGTTGCTATAAAGAGTACACAAACTTTTTATATAAAACGTCCAAATCTGATGTGGTTCCCGAAGAACGTGAAAATTCCCTCAAGATCTTCTGAACTGAAGTTATTGAAAAAAGAGTAATCGAAGGAAAGGAAATTTTTCGAATGAACAAGTTAAAAGATATGTTTCATCGCACTGTGCAAGCAGTAGAAAACGTAAAAGTTGATGATTACCAAAATGGAAATCTTAAACGCAAGCTGCTAAAATTTTTATCCAGATTTATGTTTTGTGAAACAGCCACAACGGAATAAATGCGAAATTGTTTTTTATAAGCAACAAATATGTCAAATGCTGTCTTCAGAATGTTCCTCAACAGAAAGTGAAACAGATGTTGAAGAAATCCATCATACCACTTTATGTGATGCCGATGTTCTCCCGACATTGTATTCTTCAGCCATTTCTCTAAAAACTTCATGAAGAAGTGCACCAGACCTGCAATGCTCTTGGCCTGCAATTTCAAATGACTTGAATTTACAGAATGCCGAGAAAATGAATCAACCCGATGAATTATGACTAAAATTCACTAACCTCTGACCAAATATTAATATTACTTTTGTCAGAAGTCAATCCTCTCAGTAACGGTCAGTGTTTCTTTCAGGTTATATACCTCCTGGAGGGGTTAATAATTCCTCCCCTGGAGACATTTTATGTTAACGAGCTAAATGTTGTTATATTACAAAATATGTACGGTAAATGGGAAAACTTGTCCCTCCTCCCCCGGTGAAAGAGACCTGAAAAAAAACCCCCGCTGTTAATGATGTCAAGCAAGCAATAACAAGGTCCGTTCATTTAAATTTATCACATATTATTTCATATAATTTATAAGGTTAACTATCCTTTAATAACTCCTTTTCCATAACATTTTAGTAATTGGCAAATTGGAGAGGCTCAGTAAAAGATCCAAGATTCATGGAAAGGGTTGACAGTCAAAAAAAAGTTTCGTGTCCCCTATTCTACTAGAATTACTTACTAATTATATTGCTTACTAATTACTTACTTACTAATTATATATTAATATATTTATATATAATTAATATATATATATATTTATATATGTAATTATATATTATATGTTATTATATATGTATATATATTTAATTATATATATTATATATTTAAATATATATATTATATGTTAATTGCATTAATATATTTATATGTTACCATATATACCATATAAATATATAACCATATAAAAGTGAACATATATATGCGGGAAAATATAAATTTCACCAAGAAATTAAACTTTTTAAGAAATTTAAGATTTTTTTATTAAAATCTTCTAACTTACAAGTAAATTCATATTCTGTGCACTTATTTAAAATAGTCTGATATATATGATTACCACCATTTTGTATCAATTTATTTTTTTTTAATTACATTTTATTTTAATTAAAGTATTTTTGCAACATACTTTTCTGTTCATGATTTTGTTTAGTTAGATTCTAGTAATATTGCCTTTTTTACCAATGTATATTCCTTTCTTTTTTCTCCTCTTGGAGTAATTAATGATAAGCATTTTCTCACAACTTGTTTAAAAATGAAATTATTACCAGTGCTTTAAAAAAATTACTGGGTGAAATTTTTATAACATGTGTCCAAACTTTTAACAATATTGTTTCAATAAACCACACTCTTACCTGTATGTGTTTTGGTAAGAAAATTATTGTTGTATACATGATAGTTTAGCCTTGTCTGACAAAAAAGAAGCATAATTAGATTAAAATTATTTTCCTTGTTTGTATTTAAATAAACCTACCCATAAATATCCTGGAACATGTTCTTAGGTCAACTGCTACCCCTTTGTTCACGGGCGTATTTCTCCAATGAAGTGTTAACTCTCCCCCCTGCCTTGTGCATGGACATGTTTCTCTAATGAGGGATTAACTCCCCCCCAAACTACCATTAAAGAAAAACGTAACAGGAGCCTTATGGAAGCCTCTTTACATGGCTTCTCTAGGGCAAATGGTAATTTTTCTTACCCCCTCCCCCAAATAGTGCGCATGGACCTGTCCTGGAGCATCGTGCTTTTCAATAGAGTATGATGTGGTCTAACTGTTTGGTATGGAAATAAATTATCTAGTTGTGTGAAAGACGAGAACTCATTTCCAAGTGCTTTTTCCAACATGCCCAATGGTCTACTAACATCGAAGCAGCGATATGCTCGATTTAGCAAACTGTGACAAACGCGTAGTAGCTCTGCCCAAGGGATGGTAGTAATGGCATTTTCAATATTCTGCTGTAGCTCTTCCAGTGAGTGGGGATTATTTGAGTATACCTGACTCCTCAACTTTCACACAGGTAAAAATCACAGGAAGAGAGATATTGGTGGCCAGGGGATTTTACTGATTCTGCTGACTGTACTCTCCTCACCAAGTACCACATGAATTCATCTCATGGTTGCACGTGATGTGTATGATGTTGCTCCATCTTGTTGAACGTATCCTTACAGTTGTTCATCTTCTTCTGTGAGTTATACAATAATTTTTGCCACCCACGTATATTTAGCTCAAACTAGAGCTTTATTGTTTTTGGAGAAAAAGAGACGCCGTCCACATTCTGGATTCGAACCAGGGTCCCCGCGTTGAGCCCGCGGTGTCTTGACCTACTAGACGAATGAGGACAAGAACAAACGCATTTTTCTCCGTATATTAGGATGTAAGATTCTATGAGTTGATCCAGAAATGGATAAAACTGACTTCGGACATGCATGACTTAGCGTGAAAATTAAAAAAAATCCGGGCCAGTTTTAATTTAGCCACCCTGTATATAGCTACAGTTAATAGCAGTAACGACATAATTATTAAAGTATATTTAATAGATTATTTAACGATGCACATGGGTTTAGGCTTTTTCCTTCTTTTTGGCGCTATAGTCCTTGGAGGACCTGGGTCTCCTCAATGATTATTTTCCTCCCCTATCCAATGTTTTTCTTCGCCATTCTCTTGCGCCCCATTCTTCTCATATCTTCCTCCGTTCCATCAAGCAACTCTTTCCTCTTCAAGCTTAATTTCCTGGTATTGAACATACATATTGAAGAGGGAGATTGTATGAAGGAAATGTTAAGAAATTTCAAATGAACAACACTAAAATAATAAGGATCCTAAAACATGGGGGCATGGTCAGTAAGCCAATTCGATCGACAGAATTCTACGGTAAATAAATTACAATTATAAAACAATTCGTCGCCTTTTGCGCTCTGGGCAAGTGCCCAATGTGCCCATTTATAAATACGGCACTGACCAGTGACTGAGTGATCAAAGCATCGGATCTAAACTAGTGTTTCAGCACCTTTATAAGGCTATGGCTAGGCGAATACTCTTTGTATAAGATCAGCACTCTATCCCAACTAATTTACTCGTAAACACATTTCCATTGTTTAACATTAAACTATTGTGAGTATGAATGATTAATTATGGTATAATCATAAAGAGGATGAGTACATTCCTTCTATTAATATGCACTTTGCTTATACACTTACTTGGTGATTGGTTGCGGGTATTTGAAATATGGATATTATTTCATTCAGTTTTAGGCACAGGGGAGGTACCGTATATTATTTATTGGCTTGTGGGCACTTTTATAGCCGGTCATAATAAGAGCGGTATATCCTTTCTCGAATTCTAAAGGGTATCTATGCCTGAAAATTCCCGACCATTCGTGAAAACCTACGTACTTAAAAATGCACTGCTTGGTCACTGGCATTTGCTGCACAGATGTTTTTTAGATGTTTTTGGTCTGAGCTTTCCGGCACGTTCGCGAATATTGTTATCTTCAAAATATTTCCACGATAAAATGCACTCACTGAAGGTGCCAAAGGTCATGGGATACCTCTCTAATATGGTGTAAGGCCTCCTTGAGCTTGGTGAAGGACAGCAACTTGACATGAATTGTACGCAATTGGTCGGCTGCGGTCATCAACGGAATTGTTCAACCATGCCGTCTCAATAGCCGCTCATAATTCGGTGTCTGTGGTAGGTACTGGATCTTGTGTACAAAAAGGCTCTTTCAATCATATCCCAACTGTGCTCCATGGGGTTCACGACTGGCGATCTAGATATATGGACCAGATGACACCCAGCATTGCCATCTTGGAACATCCCATTGTAATTTGGGTAGATTAAATCCACAAAAGGCTGAAAATGGTTACCAAACAGCTGAACATAGCGATTTCCTATCAATGACTGGTTTACATCGACCAGAAAACAATCCTCCCCACACCATTATGAACCCATCAGAAGCTTGCACAATGCCTTGTTAACAAGTTGGATCAATAGCTTCATGAAGTTTTCGCCACACCCAAACTCGACCATCAGCTCGTAGCAGCTGGAAACGTGGTTCATCGGACCACGCTACTTTTTTCCAGTCATCTATGAACCGATGCATGTGGTCTCAAGACCAGGACAGGCGCTGACGCTGATAAACTTCTGTGAGCAAAGTAGGATTTAAAAACACAAATTTTGGGACAAAATTGTCCCTTTTATCAAGTGATAGCAGAAAAGTCCGCCTGTCTTCACTACAGAAGGCATTCTGTCTTCACTACAGAAGGCATTCTGTCTTCGCTACAGAAGACATTCTGTCTTCACTATGGAAGGCATTCTGTCTTCATTGCAGAAGGCATTCTGTCTTCATTGCAGAAGGCATTCTGTCTTCATTGCAGAAGGCAGTCTGTCTTCATTGCAGAAGGGATTCTGTCCTCATTGCAGAAGGCATTTTGTCTTCCGTACAGAAGGCATTCCGTCTCCACTAGACAAAAAGAGCGGTTGGTCCCCGAAATATTGTACGTCTTAAACATTATGCCAGTATTGAAATAATAGTCGTTTAGGTGCACATTGGGCTAAAAGCCATTGCTTTGCAAAGCTCGACGCCATCTCCCATCCTATATATTTTCTTTCTTCTACAAACTAAGTAGTATTTTAAGGGTCCTAGACCCTCCCGGACACCAAAAATATCTCCAACCCAAGCTCTCATAAAATTAATGGACTGTAAGCAAACAAAATTCTGAATGTAGTTGGACACAAAGGACATAACATAGAAAATATAATAATATTGGTTATGCTTTTCTGTCTCTAGTTGGTTTGCTTGACTGTACGTAGAGGTTCTTCCATTCAAGGGCTCCAATTTTTTCTCCAAGTTGGCACCTCTTTACCCTACTAAAGTCTTGATAATTTGTCATAAAATTTTAACTGCCATTTTCTTCCGTCAACGTACAATAACGAGGTAAATTTTGTTAGTCTTTCTTCAATCTTTAAAGGGACGTAGGACTTCTAAGAAAGATTCACACTAGCCTTCATTTTCTACAAGTCTCTTTATTCTCTCTTTATTATCTCTTTATTCAGCTCACCCCATATTTGACTCTTTTCTTTATGCTCATCACTCCCCGTTCTTCCCTCCTCCATGTTTCTTCGTTTGTCTCACCTTTTCTTGACTTGAGAGTTCCAGTCTTGGATTTATCTATAATCATCGTTTGGTTTCTTCCTAGGTATAAACCATAGCCAGTTGCAATTTGCTAATATAAATGGACATTATGACGTCACACAAAGGTTCTCAGAATCGCCAACGACTCAGAGAGCACATCAGCTCTTCTCCTTTTCTCCCTCTCTCTCCCCCTTTGTAGAACCCATCTGCTTGTCTTTTCGCATCACATAATCCATCTATTGCTTCGTCAATTGACGTGAATAGATAATTTCAAACGATTGTAAAAATAATAAAATAAAAATTTAAGAGTATAAATTCAAAATTCAATAATTTTAAAATGGTTAGTTTCACTATTAGAGCTTATTAAAAAGTATAATGTTCTATGTTATTAGGAATATTAATAAAATAATTGGCGTATTCCTTGATTTCAAAGATTTTAATTTCAGTCGTTTTCTTCAATAGCAGTGTCATTACCTATAAAATGGCTTTGAGCATTAAAAATCCATTAATGGATTTCTCAAGACTTGTGGCAAATATGCTCAAATTAGGTAATTTAAAATATTTTGAATTTTAATAAAACGCTTTATGCATACAAAATCTTATATTCCATCAAAGGAACTTCCATTTTCCTAATATCGAAAATTCAATCACCCCAAAAGTCTCAAACCTGACTAATGGTTGCTTTTTTTTTAGGATAATGCATCTCCCATAGATCTTTGTCAATGATCTAGAAACGTTATTTAAGGAAAAGGTGTACGTCAGGGGTCTTCAACTCGCGGGCCACATGCGCCTCGCCGACGTGTTTTTTGTGGCCTTCTGGTTCATGAAAAAATACAAATTGTTTCACACAAAAATAACATCCTTGCTCCCTCTGAGTCTGAAATTTATCAATTTTATTCTGTTCACATTTTCACATTTTATAATATATATCTTAAAGCGAACTGCACTAACATGCAGTTTTCCAGCGTACATGGGCATTAGGAGTAGTTTTTATTGATTTTCAGTGCAACAGTGCTTTGAAAAAAATTCAACTTGAGGCTCAATGAATTGCATGTATTCTGAATGTGTTGATAAGAACATCTTCCCAACCATCTGACTGCATGCTCTGAAAACGATGTCACTGTTCGGAAGCACTTACGTCTGCGCACAACCCTTTTCGAGAATAAAGTTGGTAAAATCAAAAGTTAGGACCAGAATATCAGACGTCCACCTTGAAAACGCCCTTTATGCTGAAATATCGAAATTAAGACCTGATATTGAAAGACTTGTTAAAAATAAGCAGTCTCAAAAATCACACTAAAAGGTTAGATTTCCCTTTATACCGGATACGCATTTGTTCAGTCCTTATATTTCAGATACAGTAGTACGGCCCGCGGCCTAAGAAGAATAAATATAATTGGACCTTGGACTGAAAAAGTTGAAAACTCCTAGTGTACGGAAATCTAATTATTCGAAAATGTAATAAAAACTGATAAACGCATGATTTCTCCTTATTTTCGACAATTCCAATTTTTTATAAACTGATTTCCTGTTCGTTTTATACTCCATTTCACTTTACATTCTTCGAAGTAATCATCTGTTCATTTCGAATAGCTCTTGTTCTACAGCAGTCTAAACTAAAACTTCGTTCATTTTAAGTAGCTTGCCTCTTGTCACATTGTCTAAACTAAACCTCCGTTCCCTTTGAGCAGCCTGTTTCTTGTCATATTGTCTGAACTAAACCTTCGTTCACTTCGAGCAGCCTGCTTCTTGTCGCATTGTCTATACTAAACCTTCGTTCACTTTGAGCAGCCTGCTTCTTGTCGCATTGTCTGAACTAAACCTTCGTTCACTTTGAGCAGCCTGTTTTTTGCCACATTTTCTAAACTAAATCTTGGCTCACTTTAAGCAGCTGGCTTCTTATCGCATTTTCTAAACTAAACCTTCGTTCACTTTGAGCAGCTTGCTACTTGCCGCATTTTCTAAACTAAACCTTCGTTTATTTTGAGCAGCCTGCTTCTTGCCGCATTTTCTAAACTAAACCTTCGTTCACTTTGAGCAGCCTGCTTCTTATCACATTGTCGAAACTAAACCTTCATTCACTTTGAGCAGAGGGTTTCTTCTTGCATTTTCTAAACTAAATAATTTCTGTTCGCATACTTTGAGTAGTAGTTTTATCTTTATATCTAAAATATATTTCTGCTTACTCTGAGTAGCTCTCGTATTCTTATCACGCAATTAAAAATACTTCTTTGTTCACTTTCGACATCTCTCTTTGTCTCTTGTTCATATAATACGATCTAAAATAAACATTTACTCACTTTTAATATCCTGCTTCTTTCTATCACATTATCTAAAGTGATTCTCCGATCACTTTTAGATTTCTTATCGCTGAACACTGTCTAAAATGAACTTCTGCTCACTTCAAGTCACTCTCGGCTGCTTATCTATCAATTGCGGTTCTTCCTTCACTTTAAACAGCACTCTTTCACTTATTACACTGCTCAAAATGATTCTTTTATCAGAATGAGTAAGAATTTTACAATAATTACCGTACCTTTTTGATATAACCAAATTAGCTTTCTTTAAATCACCTTCAGTAGTTCCATTCAATGAGAAATATTTTCATAAACGCTTAACCGAGAAATATTGACCTGGTTTTATTTGTATATATTTTGTCTGGTTTATTTGTACATTAATTTGTATAGTTTATTTTTATATAAATTTGTCTAGTTTATTTTTATATAAATTTTCCTAGTTTATTTGTATATAAGTTTGTCTAGTTTGTTTGTATATAAATTTGTTTACGTTATTTGTATACCCGTTTTTATTTATCAATTGCAGATTAATTTTTGTAGCGTTCATTTGGAAATGAATTTGCATCATTTATTTGAATAATAATTTGTATTTTTATTATATATGGTTTATTTGTATATTTGTTTGAATAATTATTGTTTTTGTTAAGTGAGCATGAATTAATGCATGCATTAACGCATTCTATGCTTTAATGTACAGAGTAAAGGGTAGTATTTGATTTAGCGTGCAGTTAAGAATACCCTTTAAGCTCTTATAGTAATTTTACGATCTAGTAATTGATTGATTGATTGTTTGGCTTTTTTATGGCGCAAGAGCATCTGGGCTATACTGCGTTATTTTAAACGGGGCCTTTCACAAATCTATTAGTAATAAAACTAATCTCTCAGAATTAATCTTAACTTACAAACGATCAACTATCTTTGGTAATACTGTATCGTCATCAATCAACGTCGTTTAGGAAAGACAAATTAGATAAACTATTTTGCTGGCGAATCTATGGATTTTAATGAGTTCATTAAGTCCGTTTTTTTTACATTAACAGCAGTGCTTGTTTTTTGAAGTTCACTTTTTGGTTGCTTTCTATCACAAACCATATTTTCTTATTAATTGATTTAAATATTATTGGCGTTTGAAAGACGCATGAATACACTTCAGTGAAATGTGAATCTCATCTCTCCCTGGAACTAAAAATCCGTTCTACACGCTATTGGCACTGAATAGAACACGTGCAACAATGGAGTTCAAGTATAACAAATATCTATGATGAGGGAGCTGTTCAATGAGTCTTAAACAAGAAAAGGGGGAAAAATCTAGTACGAAAAGGGAACTTTTAGGGATTTTTATCTCGTTTGCTCACTGGATCAATCTGGGATTTGAGAGGGATAAAGACTAAAGGCAACAGTCCTTAGATGAAATAATGTCCTGTTGTAATCTTTCTTTTTCCCATTTTAAATCCCCATTTTACTGAATATTTACAATGAAATAGAGAATCCATGCTATTTTTTTATGTGCGTATAATTTAAATTTAAATCGCGGAGATCACATGAGTGTATTGCAGTAAGTCGACAAGTTTCACTTTTTGAGAAACTTTCTTCTTTAACGAGGGAGTCCCATTTACTATCAAGAGACTTCTTCTTCCATGAAAAAGTCCTTTTTCTTGTTAAGGAACAACCTGATTTATGCGGAAGTCCTTTTTATTGGCAAGGAATATCCTGATTTATGAAGAAGTTCCTTTCGTTATCAAGAGGATTCTTCTTTAATAATTTTTTTCAAGTCTCAAAGAACTTCCTCGTTCATTAAAGAGTCCCTGTTATTGTAAAATAATTTTCTGTTGAATGAAGAAGTCCCTATTATTGTAAAAGAATTTTCTGTTGAATGAAGAAGTTCATTTCATTATCAAGAGGCTTTCTCTTTATTAAGAAAGTCCTTTTTAATCTTTAAGAACATTCTTTTTAATGAAAAGATCTCTTTTATTGGTAAGAAACTTTCTGTTTGATGAAGAAGTCCCTTTGTTTCTAAAAATACATTCTCCTTCAACAATGAAGTCTCTTTGTTTGCAAAAATACATTCTCATTCGACAAAGAAGTTCCTTTGTTTGCAAAAATACGTTCTTTTTCAACAGAGAAGTCCGTTTTATTATAAAAATACCTCACATCCAAAGAAGTCTCTTTTATTGTAAAGGAGCTTCCTGAGGAAGTCCCTCTGATAACAAAAAGCATGAATTTCGACGCCATCTTGCTCATATTAAAAGCAATGGTCTCGGCGTATTGGCACTGGCACGGAATAAAAAGTATTTACGTATTAAATTTTGTTTTTTTAGAGATTTCCTATTTCAAGTGCTATCACGGACGGCCTAGGGATGTATATGTCCCCTTAGAAAACCAATAACGTTCCAAACATTGAAAGTATATCTTAGACACGTCTTCCCCATTTGGAACAGAAATGGATAATGGTCATTAGAGAAAACAACTCGCATTTCCATATCCAAGCCATTCTTTGACCAAAGGTCATAAGTTTACAATGGACGTTTCCCCTCGATCCATTTTCCACATCTGGAACAGTGGCCGAAAACTGGAACATATCGCCGGAAAAATGGATATTTCTTTTACGATGTATAAAAATATCTTTCAAAGGAATTACCACCGACTTTTGAGCAAATGCTTGGGAGGGTCTGCGGAAAGTTAAAGATCAGCTGAAAAATATCATAAAAGAAAAATCAAAATAAAAGAGCCTATTTTCATAATGTTTGCAATAGGTTTCATAAATATTTTTCACTTCTATGGAACTATCTTGAAGCAAAGTAATGGAATTACTAACACATTATTTACTATTGAAAAAGAGTTCACCCACTGTGGGAATAAAGCAGCTTCTAGAGTGTTTCTGAAAGTTTGGTCCGCGGACCATTGGTGGTCCGCGGAGGTGTATCAAGCGTTTCGCAGGATCATCACAAAATTTAAGAAAAAAAAATGAACTAGAAATTGCAGGCGTCGCTAGAATTTAGGTTCGTGCGAGATTTAAGGAATTTCTCATAAATATTACCTGTTATAAACCTTACCTTTCGGCGATTCGTGAAAGGTTTGACTCCTCTAAATACACCCATGCTGTCTACATTGCTTATTATTATTTAATTAAATTAATGATGTCATTTTCATTGTAAATTTGACAAAATAAGATCGTAGCTGACACTCTTTTCATCAAATAGCATTAGTCTAAAAATTATTTTGTTTCAGGTGAGTTTGGCAACCAACCCATGTTTTAAGAACATGGTCGGATATTTTAGAGATTTTCTGCCAAAAGATAGTATTTAAAAAAAAAAGAACCTTAAAATTTACAACAAAAAGAGTGAAAATTAACTACAAATTATATTTCAAGGGATTAATAAATTTTTCCTGCCGGAGCTCTTTATACACGTATATAAGC
>QLNU02015270.1:103182086-103199092 GCA_006491805.2 Dysdera silvatica | reverse complement strand
TATATATAGTGATGGCTAACATGTATCGGCGTACGCAGGTCCCCCATTGCAATGAAATTTTGTATATTTAACATAGAAATATGTGAGTTGTAGCTCTATAACACCACCCCCCCATTGAGCCCATAACCGCCCTTACGAACTCCCTGTCTACACCTATGCTAATATGCTTAAATACTCACCATTTCAACGAATTTTACATGTGTTATAATGTAAAAGGTGTTTGAATGGGCACTGATTATTACATCAAAATAAAAGTGCCCTTACGATGGTTGTCAGACAACCCGTGGGAATGTGGAAGCGAGGGCTCCTGCATAAAAGATGACGTAAAAAAATACAGAAAAATACATTTTCTCTTCCCCATTTCTCTCCTGTAAATTTCTATTTATCACGGATGAGTTAAACACTCATTCTTTTTCTTATTTCATTCATTTTTTCCAACTTAGGTCCGGTGAATTGGCAGCAGTCTATCGGAAGTCGTCATCAGATGAGGGATTATCTCCCGGAAGTGATACGTCCAGGAAGAGAGGACCGGAAGCTAGCCGAAGAATAACCGGAAGTCTCCAGAAATAGATATCAACCAGCGATATCTATCGACGTCTTGAATTAACTGATGAAATGAAAATCATTTCCTCTCATCTTCTACCTGTTTCCTCTCCCTTTTCAAATGTTTCTTATTCTATCACATACATTTGTCTTAAAGTAACTCATTGAAATTTTGCTTTTCAAAGCTCTTTGTTATTTTGTTTTGCCTGTAACTAGTTTTTTCAAGTAATTTCCTTTCAGTTAATATATATTTGGCCATTGATTTAGTATATTTTGAAACATTTATTCACACCTTCAAACGTTTAGTTAATATATATTCTGTGAAACGTTTAACTGTACATAATAAAAGTTGCTAACAACATTATGTGAATTCTAATTCTTTGGTTGGTTGAATTATTATAACATACGGATAGCAAGCGCCATTTGAGCCAAATAAGGAGCGATGGAATGTATGGTTTTAAAGTGAACACAAAATAACCTAATAAAAAAATGCGTGGTTTTGAAAACCAAGCTACATAACATTGTCACAAACCGCTAATGTATTTTACGTTGTGGCACATCAATGCTTACATTAATTTACTTATATCCCTTTATTAACGTTAATATGCCTTTAAATATTTATCTAATGTATCTTTAAATATTTAGATAATATACCTTCAAATATTTATTTAATGTATCTTCAAATATTTATTTAATGTACCTTCAAATATTTTGTTAATATATCCTTAAAAATTAACATGTCTGTAATAAATATTCTGTTAATATATCTTTAAAAATTAGCATGTCTGTAATAAATATTTAGCACAAATATACGCTTCCATTACATCCTTAGCAATTCTTTTAAATTAAACCTTTATTGAAAACTCGAACTTTTCATACAAAGACACAGCTTTATAGATACAAAACGCAGGAGAACAAATTTATAACGAGCCTTATTTAGCGAGTTTCTGGATTTAACAAGGAAAATATGAATTTATTTTTTTTTTGTTTAGTATATTGTTAAGTCCAATGTATACACAATTTAATCGTTTTTAACGAACAAGAATGTTGCTGATTCGGGATTTAAAGAGAGAAAAAATGGCAAGACTTTTAAACAAAATATAGAAAATTTTAGAAAAAATCAGAATTCGAAAAGAAAAAAAATAGTGATCGAGAATATCTAATTAAGGCGAACATGATGAAATAGTTTCCAATATTTGAAACTGGCTAATTTTTGAGAAATCCCATCCTTTTCAGAATACATAGAAGTTCATAATAAACACTTTTTGAGGTAATGGTTTACACTATTATTATGATTATGTATTCATGATTGATTATCATACATGATTATGTATTCATGATTGATTATCATACATGATTATGTATTCATGATTGATTATTATACATGATTATGTATTCATGATTGATTATTATACATGATTATGTATTCATGATTGATTATTATACACGATTATGTATTCATGATTGATTATTATACATGATTATGTATTCATGATTGATTATTATACATGATTATGTATTCATGATTGATTATTATACATGATTATATATTCATGATTGATCATTATTCATGATTATGCATTCATGATTGATTATTATACATAATTATGTATTGATGATTGATTATTATAGATGACATACACACCCCAAAAAAGAAAATCTTTTGATGAAAATTAATTGAAGACAGATAATTGAAGTTTAAGCATATAATATAATAGGTCTTATTTTAAGCATCTAAAAATTACTAATATTAAAAGATAATAATAAAAAGATTACTAATATAATTTTTTCATATATCATGTTTTTATTTATCTTTTTAAACAGAACTTGGCGGTAATAGCATACGTTATTCATTACCCCCAAGCAAATTTTAAACTCACATTACTCGTATGCATGTTGCTACATGAACACGTTACCCATTTAGACGTTATTTACAAAGTTAATTATGAATTCTATAAAGGATATAGCGAGCTCAAGCCCTCATTATATGCTTTCTGTTGTATATGAAATACGTTTAAATTATCTGTAAACCAACAACAAACTACAGCTAACTAAACTGGCATTTAACCAGGGAAGTCGAGATTCATAGCAAACATTGGGACATCAATTTAAAACACATATTTTCATTTTTGCCTTAATCATAAAGAATTAGTCAAAATTGTGTTTTTCCTAACTGAAATCTTATAGGAGGTCAAATTAACCTTTTACAACATTTTTGTCGATTGAGGGCGCTACATTCTGATGACGGGGGTTTATAACGCGGATCAGAAGAAAGCTGGAGGGTTGCTTTCGTGTAAGTATGTTCACTATGGGCATACCTACGTAAGCATTTTATTGTTATCTTATTTTACTTTTTTATATAGCCGTGTTTCTTGCTTAAAATATGTGAGTTCGTCAAATTAAACATCAATTAAATTTATATATACCGATTATTTTATCTTTTTAAGCCTCACAAGCGATAATTTTAATCTGAGAAGCACTTTTAAAAGTGCTTATGACCGATAATGCTGCCATCTAGTAGCGTCCATGAGAACAATCCAAACGATAAAAAGCGAAAATAAATATGCAGTATTGCTTGCCTAAAGAAAAATGTCACCGCACGCCCCTGCATTTAACTATAAACTATCTAACACAGAGGTTCATAATTAGCCAAGTATTATGGACCCCCACTTCGTTAAGTTTTGATATCTCTATGATAGTCATGTGAAGTAATTCTTTTCAGAAAATATGAGGTAGTCCTAAATAAAGTAAAGGTTTGTTGGTGAAAAAACAATTATAAAATATGTGTTATTTCCCCAACGATGACTTGGTTAAAGGGAAAAGGACATTTAATTTTTCAGCTGTCTAATGCAAATGAACAAATTATCTCAGATCTGGCAGTTATTAAACATGACTGTGATGAAGGAAATCGTGTTTCTTTTTATCCCGAATAACGCCTTCTGCATCCAGTTTAATATTTCCTACCTTTAGTTTCAAATCTGGATCAACATAGAGCCGATTTCGATATATGTTTGCTTTTCATATAACAAAATGGTGAAATTGTTGTTCAAAAAGAGAAGAGGAACAAAGAGAGTCTAGATATTCCAAAGCTTTTCCAACTTATCTCTTGTAATCGAGTAAAACCTTCATCCAAAATTGGTGCGGGTCCACGTTCTTTGAAATATTAGTTTCATCATCATATCAGGTCAAAAACTGTATCTTGGCTTTTCACAGACAGAGTTATTATACTCGTGTTTGTAAAAATTGCAACACCATGAAGGACTCGTCCGAATTGAATGAAATTTAATGTACAAACGACCTGTGTTGATACAAATAAACGATTAAAATTACAAAACAAAAAACAATATTACATGTCGAAAATCAGTATTTGGTGAAGCCACCACGCGCTGCAATAAGTGATGCTATACGACGTGGCATGGAATCAAACAGATGTTGAATGTGTGCCTGAGGAAGAGCATTCCAGATTGCTTGTATGCAACCCCAAAGTTCATCTGTAGTAGCTATGGGACGAGGATCACGAGCGAGACGCCGACCAACGAAATCCCACACATGTTCAATCGGCGACATATCCGGCGAATAGGCAGGCCAAGGAAGAAGCTGTATCTGTTGTGATGAAAAGAAGTCTTGAACATTCCTGGCAATATGTGGGCGGGCATTGTCCTGTTGAAATACAGCTCCGGGAATGCCTTGAAGGAAGGGAACAACTTCGGGCTCCAGAACTTCATTGATGTACCGGTTGCTGTTAAGATTACCCACAATTCGTAGCAGCTGAGATCGTCCATGATACGCAATCGCACCCCAGACCATAACTCTGGGGTATCGTCCACTATGACGTTGGATAATGCACTCCGGAAGGTGGCGTTCACCGGTATAGCGTCTAACACGGATGCGGCCATCACTGTACCCCAAATTAAAGCGGGATTCATCAGAAAACACCACTTGTTGCCAATCAGCACGCCAGTCTCTATGTCCATGAGCCCATTGTAGCCGCAGGCGCCGATGGTTTTGCGTCAGGAGGATCCTGTATAAAGGAACTCTTGCACGCAGTCCACGGTGCAGTAGACGCCGACGAATTGATGAAGCACACAATGATACACCTGTAGCAGTGCACCAACGTTCTGCCAACTGTCCAGATGAAGCAAAACGGTCCGTCACCGCCATGCGGACCAGGTGTCTATCATCCCGTGCTGACGTCACCTTTCGGCGTCCACTCCCGGATTTCCGAGTTGTCTGGTTCTCTTGAACCCACTGCTTCCACACTCGCATCACTGTGCTGCTGTTACGCCCCATACGAGCTGCTATTGCACGATAAGAAAACCCTCCTTCACGAAGGCCGATCATTCGTCCCCGTTCAAACTCCGTAACTTGCTGAAATGTCGCCCTCTTTCGTCGTAGAGGCATAGTGACGTCTCATGTAACGTTTACCACTAGCAGATAACCATACACGCCCCGCTACAGCCCTCTATTTATACGGATCCATCAGCAGTTCAGAGGGCGCTGCTCAGCCCACGCATGCGCGATGACTCTGAAATTCTAATCATTTGAATAGCATACCCTAATTTGCATTTCCTGAAAGTTTCAGCTCAATCAAGTGATTCCTTCATGGTGTTGCAATTTTTACAAACATGAATTCAGTTTTACTGAGGGGTGGGAAAGGTGAGTTTAATCCCCTCATGTTGGTTACCAAAACACATTCAATATCGAATCCCACACACAAACTTTTTTAAAGGTATTTTGAGTTGCTAGGCCTCTGAGTTGCACATCACCACATTCAAATAGGTTCTTTATCTATCAGTTTTTAGTATTTGGTGCGGGGTATTAATTGCTAAAACTGAAGCCACTAAATCACGCGCAGTATAGCCCAGATGCTCTTGCGCCATAAAAAATCCAAACAAACAAACTAAATCACGTAGATGTTCAGTAACGCCATGTTCTACTTCTGATACCTTTATTTTCTATTGAACTACACAAATATTTCTAGTATGTAGGTGTTAAAAAAACTACTACCTTCTACTCAGTTTTCCTATTACTTTAATGTTTTAATCATTGCTTCAATCTCATCTTCAACGTAAAAAATGTTCATATCATTATCTTGAAGGCAAGATTACTGAGAGATTTTCTAATTATAGGTGTGCTTGCACTCGTTTCAAATAAAGTGGGAAAGTAAGATATTATTACCCTTCACAGGGATAACACAATTGCCAAATAATGGTCAACACAGAAAAGCCTCCGGGGCGAGATTTTTGTGAGTTTTTCGTGGGGGAATTTATTATACAATAATTTTTGCCACCCACGTTTATGTAGCTCAAACTGGAGCTTTTTTTATATTTGGAGAAAAAAAGGCGCCGTCCTCATCCTGGACTCGAACCAGGGTCCCCGCATTGAGCCCGCGGTGTCTTGACCTACTAGACGAATGAGGACAAGAACAAATGCATTTTTCTCCGTATATGAGGATGTAAGATATTATTACCCTTCACAGGGATAACACAATTGCCAAATATGGTCAACACAGAAAAGCCTCCGGGGCGAGATTTTTGTGAGTTTTCGTGGGGGAATTTATTATACAATAATTTTTGCCACCCACGTTTAAGTATTGGGGAAGTTAAGTAAGGGGAATTTATTCTGTCATATCGTAGATGATGAAATTTTTCACAGTTTGGTAGTTTTTGTTATTTTTCTCTTTTTTCGACAACATTAAAAGTTTAGCAAAATTTCCCTCACCCGAGGGAAATTTCCCACAGGTTGGCAACACTGCTTTCGAGTGAGTGAGTTACCTATAGGCAAATCTACGTAAGAGTTTTATTGTTACTTTATTTTAATTCTCCATGTAATCGTGTTGTCTGCTTGAAATCTGTGATTTTGTCAAATTAAACGTCAATTAATTTTATGAATATCGAATATTTTAACTCTTTAAGCTCCATAAGCGCGAAATAATTTCAATCTGACAAGAAGTTTTAAAAGCGCTTTTGTGAACGATAATGCTGCCATCTAATAGCACGAATGAGAACTTTTGCATTTTTCATAGTTTAAGACAGTGTTTCCCAAACTTTTTCAAGCCGCGACCCACTTTTATAGCAGCCAAATGATCCGCGAACACCCTTCTATAGAAACCAAAAGATCTATGATCCCCCCCCCCTGTGCCTGCCGCCGCCACATTTAAACAATAAAAGCATTTTTAACGAAGTAAAGAAAACACATTAAATATAAAATTATATTGATTTTATAGTGTATTAATTATGTATCGTATCAACTATATATATTACATTAATTATAAATATACGGTTAACAACCATTAGTAGAATAATGCAATGTGTGTATCCATGTTGAAATATAAAAGCGTTGGAAACATTTGCTATGAAAATAATTCCTTATAAAAATAATTGCAACTAAAAATAGTTGCGGCGACCCACCCAGAAACCTGTTTGCGACCACTTTGACGATCGCGACCCCCCAGGTTGGGAACCACTGGTGTAAGACGAGACCTTTTGGCTAACTAGGCTTTCAAGAAAAACGACACAAAGCAAAAATAAATGTATTGCTTGCCTAAAGAAAAATGTTATCGCATGACACTGATTTTATTCCCTTACCTAATTAGTTTTTGTTATACTAATGGCGTTATACCAATGGCGCAGATTTCGACTGTATAAACCTTACGTTGGTTTACACAGGTTTAACTGCATTCTGAATACATTAACCTAAGCATTCGTAAGGTCCATGTTAGTATTTATGTTCATGTCTTCACCTTTCTGGAGTATTTTCTTCATTATAGAAAGAAATAAGTTTAAAAAAAATGGATGTACGGCAATAAAAAAAGAACATTTAACAATGAATATATATATATCGTACAGTTTGGGTAAACATGGGAAGCGTAAAAGGAAGTTGGATAAAATAGCCAATCGAAAAATAGGAAACAGAAGTATGAGAAAGGTCTTTAATTTCCTAATTGAGGAAATGCATAATTATTAAATGAAATTTCTTAATAGCTATAGAAATTAGTTGGTACATCATTTGATACATCAAAGGAAATCATCCTTATCAAACCCTCTCGATTTGCATATTGCTATCATGAAAATATAACTACACAAATCAGTAAGATTTGATACAGAAATGTACATGGAATTTAGTAGACGTGGCTTCAACAGCAGCCGAGAGAAATAATAGGGGGATGCGATACCACTCGATATGCCCCTGATAGGTTGCATGTTAAAGGCACTCATGTATACTCCGTGCAATTTAATAAATGTGGCTTCAATAGCAGCCCAGATAAATAATGGGGGGCTGCGGCACATTTCGATACGCCTCTGATATGTTGTCATGTATAAAGACACTCATGTGTACTATCTGTCTATAAAATTTGGTAGATGTGACTTTAGTAGCATCCGAGATAAAGGCACCCCTCGATGCATCAATGATGATAATCGTTTTAAGAGGGTTGCAGCTGTGAACATTGCAGTTATTTCAATTGTAATTGAAATTATGAAGTTTGTGAACGTCTTCCTTTTCTTTTATCGGCCCATTTTTTCCAGGCCATTTTCCGTGCCCTTCTTCCCATCGGCCCTTTTTTCCTAGATACGTTTCCAGTTCGAGTACCCCTTATTTACTAATAGTACATCGCTTTTTTTTTTTTTGGTAATGAGAAATGGCGGCCAACAAAACAAAATATTGCTTCGTTCTTAACCGAGTACTCAATCCATGCATGCATCCAGGGAGGGATCTTAGCGACCAGTCCCCCTCCCCTGAAATTAAATTTTTAATGGACTTGGCATGGCCTTGCATGCTTCAAAAATTTTGAATCCCCACCCCGAAATTAAAATCCTGGCTATGACCTTGACTCAATCCATTCATGCTTTTCATGCCAGGTACTGTGAAATGACCTACACTTATCACCCATTTGTCGGTAGGAAAAATCAAGTTTTGGTTGTGTTGGCCATTTATAACAATTTTCACTTAAATCCAGAGTTTTTTCAACTTAGTCCAGCTTGTATTCGCTGTAAGCTAAAATCTGATAGCGTTTCAATCTATATATACCCTTTTAATTGCCCACCCTCTAAAACTGCCACTGTCTCAAATATTTGGAAATGCCGGTCTCTCCAATAGAGATCCAAAGGTTATTTCAGAGGTTATTCTGCAGTTGATCTATGGCCACTGCGCGATAGATGGCAAAGAAAAAGCTGATTCTTTCACCAAAGGAGGTGCAACGGTTGTCCAAAATTCATATAAACCGCGTTTTCTTAATATACCTGATATTCCTGAATGGCCCAGAAACAGAGCAGTAACTGAATTCCGTCTAGCCACAGGCCATGACTGCCTTGCAAACCGGCTCCATTGGCATTTACGTCAACCCTTTTTGTGTACTATGCAATCTGCATGAAGAAATGGACTTACCCGACCTACTCCAGTGTCCTGTGCTTACTTCAGTTCCATCGTTGGGAGGGTTTTGGGAAGCAAGGAACCGAATGGAAACATGGACTTCTTCTGTACCCACATCTGATTGGCTACAGATGTCTTCTACCAGCCATTAGGGAAAAAAGTCGTGGAATATAAAATATGCAAATACCACAATAGACTTTCGGTATTATAAACTCGTACAGACCCCAAAATAAATCGTAAGTTCGTGAATGAGAATTCACGTTATTTCTATAGTATACTTCTCAGGACCAAGTAATAGGTCGTAAATTAGAGGTTCATAAAAATGGGAATCTACTTTTTATTTTAGCATTTGTTATTCCATCTCCAAATTTAGATATTTTCTCTCTACTACGAGAACTCCTCCCACCACTAAGTCCGTGCCTAAATTAATCATTATTTTGAAGATCGCTAGATAGCTGAAACAATATTTTATAAAGTCGCTTCTTTTTTTTCCTTCCATTCATCTCACTTAGCTGGTTGATCAGCTAGGCTTGGGGTCCCCAGACCGCAGCGCTGTTGGCGCCCCACTTTTGTGGAGGGCCATGGAAGGACTCGACATTAAAGAACAACCCCAGTTGTCAGAATCAAAATAGACTCTGCGCATATACAATAATAATAATAATAATAATAATAACAATAATAATAATAATAATAGACTCTGGAAAAAACAAATAACAGTCATCCCGATTGTGATAGGTGCACTGGGGGCCATCACACCTAATTTAAAGAACTTCCTAGAAAAACTGGACATTACTGACATAACGACAACAGACCTACAAAAAACTGCCTTACTGGGCACCGCCTATATATTAAGAAGATATATGGACAGTTCTCAGGTTTCTGGGTGAGACTTGAACTGAACCAAGAACTCCAGATCAAGAGGATAGTGATTATCTCCTTGACACTGTGTAACACAACAATGTATACCAGACATAATAATAATAATATAATCGTATATAATAAACTTAGGTAATTTGGGGCGTCTCTTTCCGTTTGGGTTGGGGCTTTGGGACCCCGTTTGCCCACCCGTTAAGACGGCACTGCGCCGCATGAGATGCACGAATACATCACATTGCATTCGTGATGTGACGATTTTCTCCAAAACAAAAGCTGTGGAAACATTTTAGCGATAGCATATCCAGCAGCTATAACTATCAGATAATCTAGGCTCATTTTGATCTACTGTTTCTTCAGCTTTGCTAAGTTCAATAGCTTTGTAAAATTAGTAGAAAACACTATACAAACGCGATCACAAGAGATCGATTAGGAGCGAACATGATGAAAAACAGAACTTCAATTCTCTCGTTCGTTTCGATTGAAAAGGATTCAATTGAAGGTAAAACCGCTCACCTGCAAGCTTCAGAAACAAAGTAGGTTTTAATAATAATAAAAAAGCGGTATCTGCGAATAGCATTAAAATTTTTTCGTCAAAACATTGAAACAAAATTAGCAGATAATATTAATTAGCTTTATTAAAATCTGAATGCTGCAGAATAAAAATGCATTAATATGTGAGTTCAGTGGAGGAAGGCAAGTGCTGCATTGGGTTAGTACTTGAAAAGGCAGAAGACGCTTTGATTAAGTTTATACATCCTCACTGGCCAGCTAAATTGTTATATTGGCCAGAAACTCAAAATAATGGCGGCGAATATACACACACAGGGTTCCGTTTGATAACATTCTTTGCACTGTTGATGTTCCAGAACGTGAGACTCAGATTGGCAAGTTGTATTATAAACTTACGTTATGTGTGAAAAAAAATTATGTCTAAATGTAATCAATGTCTTCTTGCATTAAAAAAATGACTTATAAATTATAAATATTTGAGAAATCACGTATTTTTATGCACTATAATTTTCCCCTATATTTTCCTCAAATATGATATTTCATTATTCAAAATATTATTGTAAATTTGTTTTGTATTTTAATTGAGCAAATGTAATATTTAACAATATATTGTTTTGCAATTAAGAATTTTTTTGCTGCAACGATTTCCCTCACTAAAAACTGCTTTTGTAAAGAGTAAAGGTGGGTGGGTGAGCGAAGGGGGAAGCAAATACCCACAAGTTTTCTTTCACTTTCTTTTATCAAATTTAGTACTCTTTCTAATGGCACCTAACTTAAAGATGTAGGAAGTGATAGAAAAGTTAGAAGGATATTACTGAAGCAAAAATGCATTATGAATTCTGCGAACATACTTTTTCAACGTTCTACATGATTTTTAAACATTTATAGGCATTTGATTCTATTTTAGAAGTGATATTTGGAATGTACATGAAATTCTGAATAAGTTTGGTGAATTTCAAGATTTTACGTCAATAATTTTTTCAGTAAAATGCAAGTTGAACTAAGCATGTTACTCTGAATTCTTTGCGGAAAAAATCAAATCCGTGAAATAGGAAGTAAATTTACAGGGCTATAATTTCCAAACTAGAGCCAATATTGCAAAAATGAGAAATACAGGTTTTTATATTTGTCTAAAGATACCGTGTACCAAATTTCAGCTAAATCCGAGAGGGTTAGGAGGACGATGTATACCTCGACTGGACGATCCGCATGGAATGGCCCTGCAGACTTATCGAAATGATTTCCTTCTTTGTAAGAGGAACATGCAGAAGAACCAGGTTGATTTTCTTGTGGCTCAGGAGTCGCAAATTCTTCACCAGAAGCTTGATTTGTAGACTTTGATTTTTTAATATAATCACCAAGTTCTGCAGCTTTCTTTTTAAGGGCTGCGTCTTATGCTGCCATCTATTTTCTGTTTTGAGAACCAGATAACTTTTTCATTTTTATTTCTATCGTAAAAGCTAAAAGGTATTTACTATAATATAATTAAACCGAAAACACACGACATCTGAATTAAAATCACAGCTTGAAATAGGCAAATATTTTTTTGTTTCAAGTATCACATTCAATGTCCCTAGGAGCACGATTTGGGAGTTATTATCACGAGATTAGGCTTAGGCTTATCTATTAACCTCGTCTTTCCGAACAAAGAAGAGTCAAATCATACTTTTGGGTAGAACACGAGCACAGATAAGAAAGCTTTACTTTATCACGTTTTAGGATTAATGAGTAAGGATAATAAAACAAATTTAACTCTTTAAAAGAGCCGTTCACACAAGTCTGGGGTCGTAAAGTCTTAACCATGTCCTCTTTCGAAAGATTTGGGAATTTTCATAAAAAGGTGAACATTTCATAAATGTTTCAAATTGCCGTCTAACGTATTTTGCAATAATACGATCCTGCAAATCATAAAACACTCAGCGTTTGAAATTCTCTTCATGTTTACACTCGTTCGCTTCAGTCGATTCATCAGCAAGCTGTCTAAGTTTTTCACTTCTACAGCCAGAGTAGCTTTTCTCGCCTGTAAAATTTTATTTATATGGACAATTATGGTCAGAACTTTATACCAAACAGGTGCCATAAACACATTTTCAAAAGAATCAAAATATTTGACTAATCCTTTCAAATCGTTTGATGTCTCAGCAGGCAAATTAAGATTCTGAACTTCATTGATCGAATCTCGTCTAAAAATTGCAAATAAACACGAATCACCTCTAAAAATTGTAAATAAACACGAATCACATCTAAAAATTAAAACCAAATCACAACTGAAAATTGTAAACAAATACGAATCACATCTAAAACTTACAAATAAACACGAATCACATCTAAAAATTTTAAGTAAATACGAATCACATCTAAAAAGTATAAACTCGATTCGCATGTAAAAATTACGAAGATATAAATGTTCGAAGAATTGTGACAATATATTTATTATCAAAATGTATGCATAAACAGAGTAAGCATTAATGCTAACCCATTTCATTTATGAGTGCATTTTGTACATATTAGGAAACTGATCTAGTAATTTCGAATGGAGATGCTTCTGGATATATTGGTCTATTTCGTGTTGCTGGGAGCTGGTGTTTGGGTTTACAGAATCCTAAAGAAAGGAAATCTGCCACCAGGGCCCTTCGGACTTCCTGTCGTTGGGTATCTTCCATTTTTGGGGACAAGGAACATACACCTCAAGCTACAGCATCTTGGGAAAAAATACGGCCCCGTGTTCAGGTAAAATTGAATATCCTTCCAATTTGATTTAATTTTTTCGATATCATTCATTTTCGTTTATTTTTAAGAAATAAAAGTAGAAACTTCTTATCTTAGCATCAAGCTAGGACCATCGTTATTTATCGTATTGACGAATGCTAATGTCGTTCGGGAAGCGTTTTCAAAAGCAGAACTAAACTCCAGGCTCTTGCTGCCATTTTACGACCTCATTGATATCTCCAGTAGGTATTACTGCAACACATAAAAAATACTATATTTCACAATTTTATGGCGTTCGTTCGATGCCACCATCTAGTTACACACACCCCTTCTGACCAGGGGCAGACTGGGTCCTCTCAAAGGGCACATACCTTGGATTATCGAAGGGCGCAAGTTCTATAGCCTATGAGGGCCCCCAAGTCCATTGAGGCGCATGAGGGCGCACTGGGGCCGCCCGGAGGCCGGTAGACCCGCGGCCCAGTCAGCCCCTGTTCCTGACCTCATTTCATTGCGCTTTCCTGGTCTTATCTACTAAGAAATCTTAGCTATCTAATGCCAGAGTACTCACGGGCGAAAATTGGACCCTGAAGTATCCGTCCCTTTGACCCGAGGGTGTGGAACCTTCTTCCAAACTCACTTATATTTATTTATTCATTTGCCCAATTTAAAAAATTCATCATCGAACACTTATTAGTGAGAAAATCGTGGTATCACCACTTCTTTCTCCATGTATTCCATACCTCTACTAATAAACCAGCTCTTTTATTTTCTTATTCATTATCTCCATTCATTATATCCAAATTTGTACAGCAGGGGCTTTGTAATACTCCACAGTCTTTACCCTTTTCGGCCCGGACATATCAATTTAACTAATAAATTATAAACCATTATCAGCCCATGTAAACAATTATATCCTTGTGAATAGATTTTGATTTGCTGTTTCCTTGAATTTTTTTTCTTTAGATCCTCTGTTTGAAAATGGAACAATTTGGCACCAGCACAGAAAATTTTTGAAGCAAGTTTTCAGAAAATTAGGCGTTGGGAAATCAAGCATGCATGACCTCATAAGTGTACGCATTTAATTATTAGTGTAAAATATCCTACGTTTGATAATGCATAGGCTATGTCTGCACATATGGTGTTCCATGAATGCACACATAACGTACATTTATCGTACATATATGTTCACTATTTATGCGTATCTAGTGCATACTGTAGATGTATAGAAATAAACAAACAGTGTTGGCAACAGTGAAGCCAAACAAAGCAGTGCTGTCAAAGTGAAATCCCTAGTGGCATCAATGGTAAGTCCCTACTTTTCACCAGAATTCCCTACGTGCAAAAGCGTAGACAGCTTCTTTTCAAGAATGGGGGTGGGGGAAGAACACCGCAAATATACCATCAATTTCATTTTTATATTTAATTTTAACATTTAATAATAATTTTTATAAGTGTTTTTATTAATTATTATTTCTTTTTAAATAATGACCCGTCTCGCGGACCATTTGGGACTCTTTGGCGGACCACCAGTGGTCCACGGACCGCCAATTGGGAAGCACTGCTTTAGATGAACCTGAAGTCATGAAACCAATTGTTATTTCACGTATTGCGCTTATATTTACTATTGCAGAATGAAGTACAAAGCTTTCTGAAAACTGTATCCCAATTTCAAGGGGCGCCTCTGGAAATTCGAAAACCATTGTCCATCAGCCTGATGAACATCAGTTCCTGTTGGATGTTCGGGAAGAAGCTGAACACGACAGATCACATTCTGTTGAGCAAAACTATAGACACTGGAGTCACCTACTTTCAGAAAATGGTGAAATTTTCTTTTTTTCCTTGGGCATTGCACATTCCGGTTATTCGTAGAATGAATCACCAAATAATCAAAAATCTCCAAGGGCTCAACAAAATTTCACAGATATCTTTAAGTGATTATGATTTTTTTTTTAACTTTTCATCTGTATGTCTGTCTATTTCACTTTAATTTAATATGTATGTATTTATTAGTAAATTTGCTTCTTCTAATGTAATTTAAATGTTATGTGTAAGTGTCAATTTAAAACTACTTCAATATTTAAATTCAAATGCCTTAAAGTTGTTGGTTGGAGTACGCTTTTGGAATGATGATTCCAAGAAAGGGCATTTAGTAGAGAAAATTGATTTGTAGCTGACTTAGCTGATTTGTAGCTGACTTTAGTTGACACTTAGCTAGTCGAGAAACCGTAACACCAAATAGTCACGTGGTAGTGGGGAGGATGAAACCATAAAAGTAGTGTACAAAACTGGAGCGAGAACTCCCCCTCCCCCCAAAAAAACTTTCTTGATGAAGATTGTTTTTTCTTTTCTGTTCTCGTCTGTAATATTCTAGATAATCATCGGCTACACCAGGGCGAGCGATAATTCATTTAGTTTTATCTATTTGTTGTTGAGTGTATCTCCATTGTCGTATAGTATTAACCACCTTAAAAATCTCTAAAAAATCTAGGCGGCTGCCTAGTTCGCCTAATGGTCGCGACGGCCTTCGGCCTAATAACTTTTTGAGACCTTTCGAACGCGTCTACTTTGATTCCAATCCCCTTCGGGCACGGTGGGCAGTTCCCTCATGAGAATCATTTACAGGAAGCGCTTATAAGTTAATGATAATGCTGCCATCTAATAGCATTAATGCGAAATCTAAATCACAAATAAACTTATTGCATGCTTAAATAAAAATGTCACCGCACGCTTTAAGACATTGTATTCCAAGTTTAAAATAACTGTATATTTATTTTAGAAAATAAATAAATCTACAAACAGCGGCTTCCGAAACATTCAAGGTATCGAACTATACAAACATGTATCTTATGGAGATGGAAATTCAGTCAAACGATTCAGAAAATACATTAGTTGGTAAATAACATTCTAAAAATTTTGTTTTCTATATTAGTTCGTAAATAACACTCTAAAAATTTTATTTTCTATCATTCTACTATTATCTTTCACTATGTAAGTTTCCTCACTATTTATGGCCCCGAAATCAATGTGAGGAATGTGCACATGTTCCTTCTTTTTCATCGAAAAAGTCAATTTTGACAAATGAAGCAATGTGACATAGAAAAAAAAATTGAAGTGTAGTAACTGAAAAATAGATTTAGATTTTTAATAAACTTAAAAATAGGTTTCCTTTTTTTCATTGAAGAATTTAATTTGTCCTAGCAGATGAAACTATCTAGCATGCAAGGAAAGCAGAGCATATAAAACAGCTGAACGATTATAAATTTTTTTCGAAGACAGGGGCGGACGGGGTCCTCTTAAAGAGCGCATAACTCCGATTATCGGGCCCTATAACCCATGAGGGCGAACCGGCCCAAGGTACGGTTGGCCGGCGGCTCAGTCCGCCCCTGTCCGAAGGTCGAGTTTTCTCACAATATACGGTCTCAAGTTCAGTTCCGCGAAAAAATAATTACGTGTTGTTTTGCTTCATTTTTTATTGAAGAATTTAGTTTTGCCCCGACAAAAAAAAAAATGGATCGTATAATTTATTTTTAATATTAATATATAATTTATATGTTTATATATATTTAATGCATAATTTTTATTTATTATTAATATTTTAGAAAAACCAGGACCGTGCCAAAATTATGGCAGACGGTAAAAAATTGAGGAAGCATCACCGGAGGAGGGGACTTGCCCCCCGTTACACCCTCTGATTCCACACTGTTACTTACGTATAATTATGCAGATGAGATGTTTTCTCTGCCGATGTATCTTCTTGTGATATTAAATTCCAAATCGTTAATGAATATCTTCATGACGATCAATTCTCACGTAAATGAATCTTTTTGGCCATAAGAAATCATCTCTTAATGGTGAATCTTAGGCATATTGTGATCTCCGATTTTGTCATTCATTGTTTTCGACAAAGGATGATCTGGAAGCAACTTCCTTTACAACTTCTAAGTTCGCCTTTCGGTCGTTCTGGAAGAAAGATGGGTTTGTTTCATCAGCGTAGAGTT
>QLNU02015270.1:103166894-103181986 GCA_006491805.2 Dysdera silvatica | reverse complement strand
GTTAAGTTGATATACCATATCAACCTGACCCAAGTGAACTCTATCAACTTGACGCAAACGACGCAATTATACCAACCATAAAACTATAATAAACTGGTTACAGTTACAACTATTTCTTTCAACAAAAGTTCTTACCTGTTAACTAAGTAACACCATGATAACTTTATTTGAAAAACAGTGCAGCTGTGAATTCCTCTGTGACACTCAAACAAGAACCTAAAAATTTACTTTCGATGGTTTAAAATTAGTTTTTACTCACAAAATTAAAACAATCACCACCACTTCCTCCCTCACATGTGTGCTGAGTGTTGAACCCTCACTTCTTTAACCTTTACCCCGCTCTTTTGCGCCTGCGCGTTAAGGAAATATTACTGCTATATCAACTTAACCCTATATCAACTAGACGCGGTCTCCCCTACAGGATGGTTATAATTGAACTTGGTCTATGAACTTGGCCATTGAACTTGGTCAGGGTGCTCTACACCCTGGCGCTTGAACCGTTAAGCAGACTGACACCAAAATTGCTATATAGACTATTCAAAGGATATGCAAAAGGAATCAGCAAAACATAAATATTTACTTCAAAAACGTCCGCTAGGGGCGCTTTTTAATGCAATACAGCAAGAATGTTGAACGAGCAATAACAGTACGCCGGTGAGGAAGATGTACTATGAAAAAAAAATTACACAATAAACATGTCGCGTAAAGGAATGTAGCAAACAAGCAGCAGTCAATCGTACACAGGATGATGTAGTGGAGGTTGGTCAATGTATCCGCTATCATTCACTTGCAACCGTTTATGGCCCTGTCAAATCTTCTGCAATGGCCCTTTGGTACCATGAGTTGCTCCAGATGATTGTTTTGCCGCAACTACAGACATGACAATGCGCTACATTTACCATTTTCATGCAAGATGGTGCGCACTTTCATGTTGCAGGATCCGTCAAAGCTTTTTTGCTGCAGCATTTCACCGATGAGCGTGTTATCAGTCATTCGTTTACTAATTCCTGGAACACGTTCTCCAATCTCATTCCATGCAACTTCTAGTTGTGGGGTCATTTAAAGAATTTGGTTTATTGTGGAAGTGTTGCTATGTTAGCAGAATCCAAGAATTCCACCACGCTGCATGTGCGAAGCATCACAGAGGATTAGTTGCGATGCGCTGTTGAACACATTCTGCATTGGCTTGAATTGTTACAAATAAATGATGACGGCCACATCGAGGAACACCCATTACATCGTCCTGTACACGATTAACAGCTGCTTGCTTGTCACATTTTTTGCGCGCTGTCTACATGTGCAAAATTATTTTTTTCCATTGTACACCTAACATGTTGTTATTGCTCGCACAACGTTCATTTAAAATGTTTCGATGCAGTAAGTGTTACTAAATATTGAAAATGTCATTTGTATTGCGTGTTGGTCATTTCATAGGTTACTTTTGCCGTATTGAGTAAAAAACGCCACCTAGTGGACGTTTTTGTACGAAAATTTAGCAGATTCCTTTTCCTCATCCTTTGGATAGTCTGTGTCCCAATTTTGGTGTCAATCCGCTGAACAGTTCAAGATCCAGGATGCTCTAAATAGGCCAACTTTAATTATAACCACCCTGTATACTCGTATCTGTGCATAGTATTATATGATAGTCCCATTTTACCACCGATTTATTGCTCGACTTTTCGTTCCTTATTGGAGGTGACTCAAAACACTTGGGAAAACTGTGAGTCCTAGGGCAACATCAGTTCTGCTCTTCTTTTAGCCATGAAAGAGCATCTGTATAGTGTTATATTCAATCATAATAAGATCCCACCTAATTTAAATCTTTATTGATGATTTATATTTACCTAGCGTATTACCGATTAAATCATATTAAAGTGTGAGTTTTATGCAAGTACTTTTTGCAATCGTATTTTCTGTTGTCACTCGCACCGAAGAATCTTCCATCATTTCTTTTTTCCGTCTAGATAAATCATTGTTTGGATCAATCACGAATCTGTACGGAGCCTCGATTGCAGTGACGCTGTCTACATTGGAATGGTGCTTGTATGTGGTAGCGACGTCACCTCAATTTCAACTCAAGATTCATAAGGAAATTGATGAAGTAATAGGCAAGGAAGGCACCCAAGATTTGCTGATCTAAAGGGCATGCCGTTCACGCATTCATTTCTGATGGAAGTACAGCGGCATTATACTGTGGTGCCCCTAACTTGGCCAAGAAAGTAAGATTCGTGCATAAAAAAAAAATCTGCTGCTGAAATTCTTATAGATGAGTCAATTCAGAGGTTATCCACAATTATAAACTCAATATTTTCATGTCAGTTTTGCTTGATCCTCCCCGTACTCTTTCAATTTTTAATTCTTGTAAAATCTGTGCTTGCAATCCATTGATGGAAATAGCAATTCCCGCCTGATTGCCGAAGTTAATGCAACAATGGACACGACCAGCTTTCGAGAGGGTGATCCTTCTCGAAAGCAGCTGGGCACTCTTGACCGAGGTAATTACAGTCGCTTAATATGATGCCCCGATGAACGGACACATAACAAACTCACTTTATCTGACAGAGTGATTATGCACACTAACAACAAACTTTTCAACAAACACTTACGTCAGTAAGTGTTTGTTGAAAAAGAAAATGCAGTCAAATCTCATTAATGTAAATCATTACGGGCCTCCGATTTTTATTCGTACAAATGAAAGTCCGCATTAAGCGAAAAAGGGCAAATTTCAGTAGATAAAAGTTCCGACTATTCAGCTATAAATTATATAGTAATGAAGTACATAAAGTAGATCAGTGGTTCCCAACCTTTTTCAAGCCGCGACCCACTTTTATAGTAACCAAGTAATCCGCGACCCCCTTTTATAGTAACCAAAAGATCTGCGACCCCTCTGTCCGCCGCCGCCACATTTGTATAATAAAAGCATTTTTAACAGAGTAAAGAAAACACATTAAATACAAAATTATATTATATATATAGTTGAACCTCGCTAATCAGAACACGCTTAAGACGAATTACTTTTAATACGAACCCGTTTTCAAAGTCCCATCAGATTGTATATCATGCTATCCTCTCTGGCTAAGACGAATTACTTTTAATACGAACATATTTTCTGTTCCCCTTGGTGTTCGTCTTAACGAGGTTCAACTATATTATATTAATTATATATATTATATTAATTTATATTAATTATATATTACATTAATTATATATATTTTATTAATTATATATATTAATGTATATTATAGATATGAAGTTAACAACCGTTAGTAGAATATTGCAATGTGTGTAGCCATGTTGAAATATAAAAGCGTTGGAAACAGTATGAAATTCCTTATAAAAATAATTGCAACTAAAAATAGTTGTGGCGATCCCCCAGTAATCTGTTCGCGACACCCTTGAGAGTCGTGACCCCAGGTTGGAGACAACTGACGTAAGTGAATAAATTACTAAAACAGAATAGCGTATTATGAACGAATACTCCTGATGAATTTACAACGAAACAAAAAGATTAGTACTTACATATGGCGGAAGTTCATTTGTTTTTATTTACTGCCGTACGAAAAATCCAAAAGAAATTTGGAGGTTGCTTCTGAAAAACAAGTGACCACACCTGGAAAAAATCATTCTGCCTTCGATACCTCCTGAAGTTTTTCCTGTAAAAAGGCTTTTTTTTTCTTTGTACAAAAGATTTTTATGCACTAACCGATGAGCCGTACGCATTATGTAAAGTTTTTAACATTGAATATTCATGTGCCTCAGGCAGAAAAAAAAAGAATTTTTACACACTAACGAGAGGTCCGCATTAAGCGAAGCCTCATTAACGAGATGTCATTATAATCGTGAAGCTTAAATTATAGTTTTAAAGTAAGCACTACTGGACATCCTTTAAATATAGCATTTCCCCTTGCTGTTCTATGCTATTAACCCTCTGACTGCTTATCCCGCGATTTCCACGGGCAACATGAAAGTAACAAAATTTTTCATCCCGCGATTTTCGCGGGTATGCAATTTTTCCCTCTATTTAATAGCGCATCCCGCTTTTCCAATTCCAGTCCAGCAATGAACGGCTATGGATGATTTAGTCAATTCTTGTTTTTGTACGTATGCCCGGCGTTCTTTGTTGCTCAAAATCGTACATCGGCCAAACTCGTCTTGCACTCCGTTTCAGGATTAAAGAACACCGGGCATACGTACAAAAACAAGAATTGACTAAATCACCCATAGCCGTTCATTGCTGGTCTTTGGACCACAAATTTAACTTCGATGAAGCGAAGTTAATCTACAAACCTCCATCTCCAGCTGATCTTAATTTTTTTTTTAAACTTTTTTAATCCATCAAAACATCGAGCACCTGGTGAACGATTTATCTATTACGGCCAATATCCATCCGGCGTGGTCACGTTTTCTCCTCTTAAAATTTCACCAATAATTTTTTGTCATATACTTTAATTAAAAAAAAAAATTTAACACAATCCAACTTTCCCCTTATAGTCCACATTCATCTGGCTCGACCGATAGAAGGCGCCAATCCACCAACATCACCCACAACCTTACCCTTTATACAATAAACAATCGTACACTCGCCCTTACGAGCGATGTACGCTTAGATTTTTTACTTCTTTGATGAAAGCTCAAGGCTTTCGAAAAACGTTTAAAGCCGAATAAATTTTCGTTCCAAAAACTGTGCCTATTGTGTAATATATTATCCGTCAATATTATCATGTTCGAAAATCGTTTTTAATTAGCACTTAATTGGCAATTAATCAAAATTTATTTTTCCTTAGCAATTTGTTCCAATTTAATTGCAAGTACAATTACTTCAAGAAATCTAATACACTGAAAAAAAATTCTCCAACGTGTGCAAAACCTTAATCAATAAAGTAGCAATTTGAAGTGTACGGTAAAACCTCTCGTTAGCGGATGCTCACCAGACAAAAAAAAATCATTCATGAAGGAAAGGTGGCCGTAAAAGGAGTAGATATTACTACAAAGGCTTTTTTATTTTCCAATGGCAAGGAATTGACATAGACTACAAATGAAAAGAATTCAATGTATGTATTGTCATTATCCCATACGCAATCTTACTTCCTAGTAGCGCCCCGTCACAGTGACCTCACGAAGAGCTTTGCATCGCTAACTGTGTTGTCTGTCCATAGTCTCATCTCCTGCACAAAGCAGACAGTTAGCAGCAGACGGGACACGAATACGGAAAAAGTGCTCCACTAAGCAATCATGTCCTGTAATCAAACGGAATGCTGCAACTGCTTCATAGCGTGGCCAATCAGGACATGTTGTTTACTTACGTAAACTACTTCAGCCAAATAATTGCACAAGCGATTTTGGAATAAAATAAATCGAATGTCAGACGAGCCCCGATATTGGCCTAACGGCCATACTTGGAAAATGTAAAATATTTTGTCTGACAGTATTAAAACGACCGTATATTTTTCCGATTGTCAAGGCAAAATTCTCGCGTAGACGGATTGTCCCAGATTGTCCCCTTCGTCAATTTTCAGTTTAGAAGAAATTGCCTAAATTTAAAGAAAATTATTTCAATATTGATTTTTTTTCCCGAAGAATTGGGTCATGACAAAATAATGTCCTAAAGTTCTGTTGGTTTTTTTTGTTGGTTTTTTTGTGAGTGCAACTGTAGCTCCACCTCCACGTGGTGCACTCTGGGTCACGTTTTTGCGACAAGGTGATCTACAACTTTTGGCAAATTTATATATGAGGGGTGTCCGCTAAGAGAGCTTTTGACTGTAATAGAAAAAACACGAGCTTTTCCTCCTACTTTACGACTCTCAGGGACTCAAATGAGTTTCAGAAAGTCCTCTGAAATATCCTTTATTTTATATATTTTCAGGACTTTAGAAGAATTGAATATCATGGGTTATACAATTCCAAAGGGAACGTGCGTGACGGCCTGCTTGTATGCAGTCCATCACGATCCTGATTACTGGGACAAGCCCGATGAGATTATCCCGGAAAGATTTCTAACTCCGGACAGAAAATCGGTAAAGAAACCGGAAAGCCATATGCCGTTTTCGTCAGGTAGGATTTTTATAGAAAATCTCAATTTTCAATATACTAATATATCTTTGACAAACTTGGACATCTTAATAAAATACTACATCTTGGTAGAATACTATATCTTGATAATATACAATATTTTGATAATAGACTACATCCTGATTAAATGCTACATCTTGATAAAATTTTACATGCATGATGCTTCTCATATTATCATTTCAGGAAAACGAAATTGCCCGGGCGAAAACCTTGCCAACATGAAAATTTTCTATTATTTTACTAGCCTCTTGCAAAAATTTGAGCTAAGTCTGCCTGTAGGAGAAACGATGGATTTTGAGGGAGTAATGAATGCGACCTTTGCACCGAAAATCAACGTCTTTGTTTCCGTCAAAGGTTGTAAACGGACATGCAAAATAAAGTTTCGATTATCTGAATTAAATGTAATTCCAATAACCAAACACTTAATAAACGTTAAATGAAAACGAAGTCTAATAAAATCATTCTATCTATTACCAAAATTAATACATGACACAGCGTGAGCAGGGAATAGAGTCAAACTCTCACCTTCCGACAATCAAATCTTAGGCAATCTGAAACAAATTTGTGGCTTTCATTACTTCACAATAAAATAGTTATGCCTGACCACACCCTACTGTGCGATCTTGTGAATCTCATCTATTTTCACCACTTCATTTACACCACCTCATCCACACACATACACATACATATTAATATAATAAACTCTCCTAAAAACAGTATTCTGATATTAATGAATATTTTCGTTTAATAATAATCTTTTGCCGTCCAATAAAATGCTTTTTAAAACTACAAAAATTTTGATTAGCTCCTTTTTCTGTTTACTGATGTTTTTCCTCCATTCCTTAAAACTCACCAATGGGAGAGTTCAGTAGCAAATTTACTATATCTCGAAAACCATCTCTTTATCGTTATATCTCGAAAAGAAAATGATACTATTAATTAATATCACTCTTAAACTGTCCAGCTTACCATACATTTTTCGCCACTGCATTGCGTTACCACGAGCATGACAATGAATTCTTTTTGCTTTCTTAATCTTCGCAGTTTCCTTGTATCAACCCAATTAACGAGATTCGTGATGACTTTAACAAGCATAGCTATGCAGCCATTACATTTGCATAGCATACACAGTGATTGCCGTATCATATCTTTCTCTATGGCGCATATGACATCATGAAGTCTTCAAACCAAGCTGTTCCGATGCCCAAGTATTACATAACAAGATATCAACTCACTCTAAGTGAGTGTATATACGCAATAAACAAGAAATATCGTGTGTATTATGTAGTTCAGTAGTAATTTAATTTGGTTTAGCAATTTATGAGTGATTGCTGAAAAAATTGAAAAATGGTGGCTGGAAAAAGGCAATATGGTTCTCTAATAAATCGCATATATTAAAGATTCGAATGAATCTCATGTCTTAAAGCACATCTTGTATATTCAGAATTCGAAATGAATACCAAGAACTATTGTATTTAAAAATAACCACCTGTTAAAATAATTTACCACAGTGCAACATCAAAATCGCATGAAAAAGGCATAGAAAAAAGGTATGTTTTTATTTTAATGCTTTGAACTCGCGCCTCTGCTGTTTTCTCAAAGGTTTAAAGCTTTGCTACATCTTTCGCCAATGAATGCTAAAACAACAAGACTATAGTCAATGATAGCTAACCAAAACACAGCTGCAATATCAGAAAGGGTGATAGCTCTGATTCCCTGATTCAAGTTCTTGAATCCTCTGTACTTTAGACCAACTTTAAAAAATTGGTTTAGCAACATCTTTTGATAAATTCCAGCTTCCTGAACATGCACTATGATTTCGTTGAATTCTTCCAAGCAACAGAATTGTTTTTGAAAAATTGGAGAGATATTTGCTATCCCTAAGCTATCTTCCAAGAAGAGACCTTCGAACTTTCTAGACTCATGGGCCATCATTTTCGTATAGTCTCTGGATTCCAGGAAAGCATATCCTTCCAATGCTTTCTCAATGGCGTCGCTGTCTGTTTTTGCTGCACTGCTTGAAAGTTTCTGTCTTGGCTTCTATCAGTGCATGTTCTAACTGCGCATTCTTTAGTGTTGTGACCTTCACCTCGCCTTTTTGACTTGCTACAACTAGTTCTGCAATAGTTCTGAGCTGGGACTCTGAGTGATTGGAGTCATTAAGAAAGCCAAGAAGGCTCCGCCAAACGAAAATGCTATAACGGTGGTCGTTTCGAAGTGAAGCCTTAAAAAGATCTTACCACTTTTAAAGCATCGATTGCCAGTTAACATTTCGGCAACCAAAAGGGTTTCTTTAAGTAGTACCTGCACTGCTGTAACTCGTGGCTTGCGGAGGATTGCGAAGGCGACAGCAGCAGTCCAGAAGAATATCATCAAATATATCCAAACTATGGGTTCAAACATGCGAAAATAGAAGAATTTTTTGGCGGCTTCGTTGGCTTTCTTTATTATGAAAATATTGCTGTCTAGTTGTAGGGATGAGCGTAGGCAACTGCAGTAGCTCGTTCTTCAGTAACGACAATGTAATTAAGCGCCATGACTGCTTCTTTCCTGCGCAGCATGCCAACCATACCACTCCAACTTCCATCCTCCTGCAAACACCCCAAGCATGATCCACAGGACTAATCACATCAAAGCAGAAGTTCAGATATCGAGCCATGATCATCAAGAGGTTGAAATTAACTTCATCAACTCCTTCATATATTTCGCTTCCCAACTGCTTTTCACGAAACGCAAAGAAATTACTCTCATTTACTGCTGAAACCCTAAAATGCATCTTCATGAAAGATGGGCAATCTACTAACCACTAAACAAGATCCAAAAGGAAATTGAGGGATTACTAGAAAATTTCTGAACCTGGAAAGAATTTGGCATTAATGATTCATTCGGAAGAAATATGACAACACTGCAAAGTAGAAATTTTGTCCACAAATACACGATGAGTTTCTGTTTGTGTCTGGTCTTCAGTTGACGACCATAATTCCAACGCCAAATTACTTCCAGGGATTTTAAAATGCACCGCAATTATGGCACCCATTCAAAATGAAAGAACGGTTATAAACCTTTTCATAAATAGTAAATAATTAATTTTTTAAAATGCAAACGCTGTTTCAGATACTCACGCTACTTTAAATAGGCGCTGGATCGATATTTCGAAAGCAAATAAGTTTAGCTTTTCTTTTTACAAAAAGTTATTTGAAATAATTGTTATGGTGAATTTGTAATTTAAATTTTAATATTTCAGCTGGTTGTGTTTAAAAAACATGGGGGAGACATTGCGTTGTGTTAATAATAACCAAATAATAAAAACCCATAACCCAAAATAATATAAAATTCATAACACCAGGTTATTTAAAACAAACATGAAACGTGGTTTTCACCTTTTTTTTCTTTATTTATATTTGAACAACAAATTATTATTTTTTAAATCAGGTAGTTAGACAGTGCCAATGGAAAATAACATTTGGAGCTATTAACGTACGAACAATTGTCACAGGACATATAATTATTCATAGTCGGTATTTAAACCAGGTATACAAAATTCCTCAACAAAAACTCAAAACAAAATCATGCTGGGGTATATAACCGACCAGAAAAAATTTACATCTTACATTATAGGTTTAAGGGGGGAGAAGGAGGCACTTATTATTGCAGGTTAAATGAAAGGAAAGAAAGGAATGTTACTCACATGTTACTTTGAGATCATATTGGGTACGGAGGGTGTCCCCAGTGGGAAGGGAACCTCTTCAAAAAAAAACTTGTCACATTGCTATTAGCAAGCGGGCTCGGAATCTCTTTCTCGACACACCGTTTCTCTCTCTGCTCAGTCACGCTGGTTCGACCTCTTATCGAGGAGTATCGTGGATGGTGATTGGCCAATTGAATTCTGACGTAAAAGTTATCTAGTCCTCAATTGGCCCGATACAACCCCACAGAGGGGGAGAGCTGCAATAGCTCTCGTTAAGCTTCGAGCTGTCTTTCTAGACAGCTTTTCTCATAAAACTGTGAGTTTATGACACATTCCTGGTGGCATTTCAAGAAGCGGGTTGTAGTATTAGACTTTTCTTATTGCCGGAGGTGACTGGGGAAGAACTTTAACGTTGAGAGATCCCGAAAGTATTGTGGGTGGCCTAGCTTATTTGCGCTGTGTGAGTCATACAACTTTCCCTCGACCAGGGATTTCTTTGAAGTTGTTTTGATTTTTTTTCTGTTCACTGGTCCTGAGAAGTTCAGTTTTATGACTTGAAAGGTCACAGGCGAAAAAAGGGTCCAGTGCTCCCACGGTATCGTTTAGTTGTTGAGAAGAAAATGGTGCAAGCTGGTATGGACTGTTTATCAGAAATGAGAGGAATGTTTAGTTTGTTATTTTAACGGCCTTATAGCCCAGCTGCACCTCGGAAATATTGGGAAATGGCGGTTAAGGAGGGTAACATGCATGAGAAAAAGGAACGTTACACTTTTAAAGGTTTAGCGGGTAAACAGGGAATTTTCAGATATGATCGCATAACGTTATACAATACATGCATCATATGGTGTGACAGAACAGAGACACTTTACTTATAGAAATAATTAATTTAATCAAACTCCGATTTTTATAAAAAAAAACTATACTGTTCCATTGATAGTCCGTTTAATAAAGTTCTGTTATGAAGTCTGATGATTACTTGAGGTTATATGATGATGTTGCACTGGATTCGGGCTGAAGAGATTAAGTTGCTGCCACAGTAGTTGTACTGGATTCGGGGGAACATTAGATGAGGAACATTAATTGATATGGACGTCTTGAAGGGAATATACAATCACAATCTCGTCTGAAAAATTTCAAGAAACAAGAGCGGCAGAATCTCGAAAAAATAAACACAACACTTAATGACATTGACACATATATTTGTACAATAGTGAGAAAGAGAGAGAGTGTGGTTTGTATTTTATTTTTTTTTTGTTTATTTCTTCTAATTTAATTGTCCACCTCTGTGCTTATGTGTGTTTAAATTTAATTAGTCATTTTAAAAAGAGAATTTTGAATTTTCACCTTAACATAATGATGAATATATAATATAAAAATTAACTATAAATGAACAATCTGAAATTCAAATCGTTTAGCCGATTCCACGCTACAGATCCTGTGTTGTAATGATTGGGCTAGTTATGGCTGTTGAAGCTTAACAAGCTCCATCATTATAATACAGGATCTGTGGCGTCGATTTTGGCCCTGCTGTGGGCCAGTAGTGTTCCAGGTTACTGTTAACGGTGCTCCCTCCCAGAAAAGTAGCGATTTTCGACTAACTGCTCACAGTTGTCCAAAGGTTGGCTCCCTAAGCATTAAGAGCAGTGCCGGATTAACGCATGGGCTTTAGGGGCTGCAATCTAGGGGCTTTCGCCAGATAGAGGGCCTCCAGAGACTCTTGTAGACGATCCTTTTGAACTATTTTACTGGGGGCCTCACAATACCAGTAGCCCAGGGGCCTCAAAAACTTTAATCCGCCATGGATTAAAGTGTTTGGATTCCTCGAAATAATGTAGGTCACTATGGTGATGTTATGGTAATGTCCTTTTTCTTTAAAGTGCATTAGACTCTCGACTATCCGGCCTAATGTGGCTAAAAGGCAGGCCGGATAACAACAAAGTCGGATAGGCCGAAGTTCTGTATAAATGCTCAATTTCTGCCTCACCCATACCATTAAGAACACACTTTTTTACCAAAATCCGCTGTTATTCATATTTTCTGCCCTCTTAATGGAAAAATACTTAGAATAAAAATACAGTATCGTACACATTTTAAGATAAATTTTATAATATATAACGTAATTGTAAGAAACATAAAGAAAATATATACAATGTGCTGTTTGAATACATACACTTTTAAAATGAAACATTAACGTAAAACGTAGGCTTAATTCGAACAAAAATCATTCAAACTTATTTTACTGTTCATTAGTAAATGATTACACAAATGTGAAAAGGAAAGCTTAAGACGAAAGAGTTAAAACTGACAGTTTTTAGTTTTTGAAAAAGTCCTTCATAGATAACTGCTTCTCCCTTTTAACCCTTTTCGTCTATTTCTCCACTTACACAAGCAGATGATATCAGCTGGCGTCTCTTCTTGCCGCTTATAATGTAGCGCAACGTTGCCTCAATAGTCTTGAACTCTTCCGAATGTGGGATAAAATTTTTCTTGTCATCTAATCACACCTCCTTCTCCTGGAATGTGGAATAAGATTTTTCTTGTCATCTAATCATACCTCCTTCTCCTGGAATGTGGAATAAGATTTTTCTTGTCATCTAATCATACCTCCTTCTCCTGGGATTGTTTTATATACAACATAGCTCGAAGGGACCTTTGGGGCACAAGCATGGGGCAACTGGGGACAGGCACCTGTTGGCCCCGGCTTGGGCTACAGACCTGCTTCCCCCTGTGTCACCATTTCCACAATATCATTGCCAAATATTTCATCAGCTTTGTCGTTTGTCATCCATTCTGCAGTGTCCTCTGCATTGACACCACCACAACCCGGTATTTTTTCGAGCAACGAAACAAACATCGTTTTCATCTTCCATTTCGGATTCAGCCACGGGTTCTAGGTTGACATGTTCCTCTTCATGGTTCAAGAGAATTTTCCAAAAGTTTACAAGTGATATATTTGGAATCTCTCCCTATGCTTCGGCCAACCACTTTATGGCCTCTATCATGTCAGTCATTTTCAGAGTGGTTAAGCAGTCTTCATTAGTATTATCAATCGCTGGTTTCAATGAACTAAGAAGACGCCGACGATCTTTAGTACTTCAAGATCGCCCTGGTCCATCGGCTGGCGAACAGACATCACATTGGGTGGTAAAAATTAAGCTTTGATGTATCCATCTGTGAATTCGTCAGAGACAAGATGCGACGATGCGTTGTCAAGAACTAACAAAGCTTTTCTCCGAAAATTATCTTTCAAATATTTTTCTACACTCGGTACGAATTCACTTTGAAACCAGGTTTTAAAAGTTTCTGAATTTGAATGAAAGTGGGATCGCCCAAGTTCGTCCACCTTCCGAGAGTAGCCGGACAGTACCACGGTGGAGGAGATCCAGAAATAATAATTTTTTACCTATACCGGATAGTACGGAGGCCGGATAATCGCAAGTCTACTGTATTCTAAAATTAGTGGTCTACAAAACGAGGTCTTGTGGTCAGAATTTTGGTAATTATTGAAGGTTTGAGAGGTGTTTTCCTCCCCATTTTACAAGTTTGATAAGTAAATACATATAAGTATTTTTGCGACCCTATTACAAATTTAATTTCGGGGGGCGGTCTCTAAGGTCCCCCATCTAGAAACGTGCAGGATTTAACACATATTGTTCACTTTTTTTTAAATTCTGTAGTAGTGCACGTTGGAACCTGGTAGAATGACCACTTTGGTAAATTGACCACCTGCATAAAGTGACCAGTTTTTTATAAGAGAGAACTGGTAGGGACTTAGTCTTCCCTATACCAAAATCTGTAGGGTATTGTGACCACCTGTCTATAGTGATCATTGCAGTCCAGTCCCAAAGGTGGTCACCCTAGGCACTTCTACTGTATATATAGCATTAAAAATTAACAACCCCATATATTCATATGTATATATATATATGCAAAATGTCAGCTCAATTGGGAGATTACAACCCCCATCAACCCCCTTGGGTATGCCAGTGGGGTCCATTTGATCCTTTCAGCCTATGACCCATGAAAACCTTAATCCGGCACTGACTCGGACCTTCCGAAAATCCAAGGTATGTGCCCTTTGAGGACCCACTCCACCCCTGTCTTCTCCCAAGATTACTTTGTCAGAAGATTGGACATTTCACCATTTTCTATAGTATGATGATCCTTTTTCCTCTTACAAATACAATTTCAATTATAATTAATAAATTACAATTTGTAATTCTTTCCGCAGTAGTAATTGTTCTCATAGTCCTTACACGGTATCCAGTAATTAGCTCTAGCCGATTCTTCTTCAGAAACTCGGTCTTTCATGCTGACTAACAATATAACAAATTTATTAATTAATATATAAATATTTTATAAGCATTTCATTAATTTTTTTAATAACGAGAAATAAGGGAAAATATTCTGCAAAATGTATATATAGTTTTATATCGTATATATCAGTATAGTTTATATTTTCTGTTTCGAACAGTTCACTCTAAATCATAGTAAAACAAAACCACCAACCGTGAAATATAAAGAGCTACCCGTAGCCATCTGAACGTTTGAATGAAGTTCAATCAAATACGTATGCACTTTGATACCTATTCCATACACAATAAAATAAATGCACAAAATGCAAATAGAAAAAATATATATTTTTAATCATGCACATTGTACAAATAACCTTCGTTTTAGATTTCGCTTTATAACAATACCGAATACTATAAAATAATGCATGAATCAATTACGTGGTCAGTTTTCGTTTGTTCTTAAATATAATTTCTAGGTTTTATTTTTGTTTTGTTTCTAAGTTCCTAGTTTCTAGGTATGTTCTTCCTTAACAACTACAGTTGATCCTTCTACGGTAGAACGTCGATTATCGAAACCATCGAACATATGACCAAATCTTAAAAAATATGCAAATACACTGATGCTGAATTTAAAAAAAAATGAAGTCAAAATATAAGTTATCATTGGAAGATGAAATTTACGACTTTAAAGTCAAAATTCGATTGATTTGCTATTAACCTTGCAATGCTACCCGAGGGTTTAGCTGTATCCCATTGACATAAAATGTAAATTCGTCCCAATAGATGGCGCCACATGTTATTTTCGTTCTGTAGTTTCATGTTTTGGAAGTTAGTTTTGCAGTGACCTTAAACAGCGAAAGAAAGTTATGGACTTCATTGATAGAGCTTGTCTGGGGTGCATTCATACCCTCAGGGTACTATTCACGTCATAAAGATGACAGGTAACATTGCAGGGCTAATAAAACTTTTCAAGACTATGACAGCTATGACTATAAGCGTAGAGTTATATGGGCCTGTGGGGCCCGAACTCCCCCCCCCCC
>QLNU02015270.1:103156768-103166794 GCA_006491805.2 Dysdera silvatica | reverse complement strand
GCAAGGTAGTTTTGGGGGTGTTACGAATGCAAGTTATTGAACGAAGATTTTACTCTTCGCATGAAAAGATATTAAATGATTACAAACAATAAATTCACGATATTTCCCATGAGCAGTAAGATCTTCCATTATTAATTTGTATCCTTAATGCATAAATTTATATTTCAACCTCCTTTTATATGTTTCATGCATATTCAATAATACAAACGCAAACAGCCAGCTTTCTAGAAAGATCGCCATTGATTTCACCAAACTGCCAAGAAGTCTTTCGATAAATAGCAGTAATAGAGGCGATATCCAAAATTACAAAATAACATTTAATAATGTTTTATCCCAAAAATCCTGAAACGAGGATTCGATATATTTGAAAGATGCATATAATGCGTCAAAACTTAATTTTTAGCTCTAAATTTTAACCGAGATAAAGCCGTTTGAAATCTTCGAAAATGCCTCTAATTTTGCCCTTCTTTGGCCCCTGACATCTATATTAAGGCGTATGCTGAAAAACGCTCCAATATATGTCTAACAATTTTTTGACAGCTTTCAAATGAGACCACTCCCATTAAAATTGGCGTCGTCCAGCTCGGGCCCTTCCCTTATTAGTTCGTGAACATTACTAGTATTTTATAATATAAATTTTATTTTATATATTTATTTTTCTCCAACTATACTGTATATATTTATAAATCATATTAAAATTCAATATATAATTTAAGGGCAATACGCACATGGTGTAGATTTTCAGTAATATTAATTAGTAACACATTTTATGCATTACTTCTATTTAATTGAAGAAGAGAAAGTACAAATTGGTATAAACATAACTAACGTTGGGGGAAATATTGGGCAGGGAAGGATATTGCAATGGGAAGTTGGGTCGAAAGTGATAGGGAACTCTATGTTGTAGGCATTGGCGTACGCAGGGGGTGTTGATGGGGGTTGTGACCCCCCCATTGCAATGAAATTTTGTATATTTAACATAGGAATATGTGAGTTGTATCTCTGTAACCCCCCATTGAGCCTATAACCCCCTTACGAACTTTATGCGTACGCCTATGCCTGTAGGCTATCACACTCGGTGTAAAAATATTCAATAATCGTACATAAGCACATACACTTATGAGGTCGTGCATGCTTGATTTCCCAACACCCAGTTTTCTGAAAACTTGCATTAAATGTTTTCTGTGTTGCTGCCAAATTACCCCGTTTTCAAAGAGTGGATCTAAAAAGAAAACAATCCAAAAAGGTATCAAAATAACAACAGTCTAAATGTATATATAAATGACAATATATATATATTAGAATAAAAACTGAAATTATAGTAGTAAAAAGTGAAGAGGAGTAAAAGATTAAACAATACCAAGAATTTTGTTCTTCATCAGGGACTGCACAAAATCCCTGTTATTGGTTTGCTTTTTCTGACTACAATAATTGAGATTTGTGATTAATACTGAATAAACCAGCATTGACCAAAACTTAGCTAAAAACAGTATAAATCCAGAATATAATTAGTTTAACAATATTTTAGTAATTTAGAAGGGTCTCTTTATTAATACTGAGAAAAATCTCAATTGTTGTAAGTGGCCCAAAAGCAAACTTACAACAAGATACAGCTATGGAAAGTGATTAAAGTGCAGAAGTAAAATTAAAAAGAGTTTAGAAATAAAACAGCAAGAAATTTAATAAGAATAGAAAAGATGATAAAGTGAGAAAATTCACTAACTATACCAAAAAATTATAACAAAAAGTTTTACATGAATATGTCACACTCAAGATAAACACTTAATTATTAACTAGTAAAAATATATAAGTTTAAGTTTAAATAAACCCGTATATTCAGAATAAACAAATTGTTTCTTTGCACTCATAATACGTGTGCAAACAAAATAAAACATATATACACATATAATAGATCGCTAACCATTCATTTTATATATATATATAAACCAGAAGGCCTTCTACAGGAAGCTTCGAGAGACCCCAGCGAACAAAGACAAGTACGAAGCCCCAAAGCCAGCAGAAATAGAGACCTTCTGGAAGACACTATGGTCCAATGAAGTACAGCACAAAAGCGCCCCCTGGATTCAGCAAGAAATGGAGGCTACGAGAGGAATAGAGGAGATGGAGTACACGGGCATCACGATAGAGGAACTCCAGCAGGTAATCCAACGTACGCACAACTGGAAAGCACCCGGTATTGACGGCATACACAACTTCTGGTACAAGAAATTTACCAGCGCCCATGGCCCATTAGCCAAGGAACTTACGGCGATAATTGAAGACCCCAGCAAAATGCCTGAATTCCTCTGCAAGGGAATAACTTACCTCCTACCGAAGGACCAGGATACCAGTAACCCAGCGAAATACCGACCCATTACGTGCCTTAACACCCTGTACAAGATACTCACGGGGTGCATCTCTGAAAAAATAAGCCGGCACAGCGAAAGCAACAACTTAATGACGGAAGAACAAAAGGGATGCCAGAAAGGGACTCTGGGATGTAAAGAGCAGCTTACCATCGACTCAGTTATCCTGGAACAAGCAAGAAAACAAAAGCGAAAACTCAACACCGCATACATAGACTACAAGAAGGCTTTCGACTCTGTTCCGCACTCGTGGCTCCTTGAAATACTCAGCATATACAAAGTGCATCCCTCAATCATCCGATTCCTACAGAGCAGCATGAAACAATGGAGAACCCGGTTACAGCTAAACACGCCAGACAGTAAAATAGAAACGGCCGAGATCCCCATCCGCCGCGGAATCTTTCAAGGAGACGCACTAAGCCCCCAGTGGTTCTGCTTGGCGTTAAACCCCTTGTCAAGGATGCTGAACACAAGTAAATACGGATACATGCTGAAGAAAGACAAGAGAAACCTACATAAAGTCTCCCACCTCATGTACGTAGATGACATCAAGCTATACGCGCCAACAATCACCCAACTCCGACAACTCATCAGTATAACAGAGACATTCTCCAAGGACATAGGAATGGAATTCGGCCTCGATAAGTGCAAAATACAGAAGAATAGCAAAGAAGATTTACCAGGCATCGAACTCGAAGACGGGAGACTACTGAAGACCTTGGACGAGGGCGAAACCTACAAATACCTAGGGATAATGCAAAAACGGCAGCAGGAGCACAAGAAAGTCAAAGTCCAGCTCACGCAAGCATTCCAAGAAAGACTTAGAAGCATTGTGAAGACGAAACTGAGCGGGAAGAACACCACGCAAGCAATTAACGCATATGCGGTACCAGTGCTCACCTACTCCTTCGGGATCATCAAATGGTCCAACACTGAACTAGAACAACTCCAGCGGAAAATGAGAACCATCCAGAGAAGAGCCGGACAACTACACCCTGCAACGGCAATTGAACGGCAAACACTACCCCGGGAAGAAGGAGGACGCGGACAAGCGGACCTCAAAGACTTACATGACAAGCAGATCCAGAGCATGAGGCAATACTTCCAGTTGAAGAGTCCCCGATCGCCACTCATCCAAGCCATAATACAAGCAGATGCAAATTACACGCCACTAAACCTGTGTAGTACCGAAGAGCGTGTCCTCGAAACAGCCAACGAACAGAAACTGAGAACTTGGGCCGGAAAACCATTACATGGCAGGCACTACAATGACCTGCAACAACCACACGTTGACAAAAAGGCATCAAATTCTTGGCTGGCCAAAGGCACTCTCCAGCCAGAGACAGAAGGATTCATGCTAGCCATCCAAGACCAAGTGATCGCAACAAGGAACAATCAGAAATTCATCCAGAGAAAAGACATAGAAAGCGACAAATGCAGACACTGTCATGCGGCATCGGAGACAATCCAACACGTGATGGCAGGATGCAAGATCCTTGCGCAGTCAGACTACAAACATAGACACGATCAAGTAGCGAAAATAGTCCACCAGAAATTGGCAGCGAATGCTGGCTTTCTGACAGAAAAATGCCCGTACTACAAATATGAGCCAGAGACCGTGCATGAGAACGAAACACACAAGCTTTACTGGGATAGAGCAATCATAACAGACAAGACAGTCCCACATAACCGTCCTGACATAACCCTCGTCGATAAATCGAATAAGACCACGTACTTAATCGACATAGCAGTACCCAACACCAATAACATACAGACAACCTACACAACGAAAATCACCAAGTACCAAGATCTCAGACATGAAGTACGAGATATATGGGGTATGGAAAAGATCTTCATCATCCCGTTAGTCATCTCAGCAACAGGGATAGTACCAAAAACGCTTGGCGCAGTATAGCTCAGATGCTTTTGCCATAAAAGGCCAAACAATCAATGAATCAAACCAAAAACGCTTGCGACGAATTTGGAGATACTCAACATTGACCCAAACACCTACATTGAAATACAAAAAGCCACAATCCTAAACACGTGTCACATTGTCAGGAAGTTTCTAGACATGGCACATTAAGAAGTGATGTAAAAAGAGGCTTGGGAACATGGCGCTCTGCCCGTCCCAAAGCCTGTTTCCGCCAAGAATGGGCGAGGAAAACTTTTATATATATATATAAGGACCGTATTTATGCCGGAACCCGGACCCAATCGATCTACCCATTAACACGGCACTGAGTCATAAAACTGTGTATCTTAAGCGAGAAAAAAACAGAAATTTCTAAAGAAACATTGGTAAATTGGTTAGATCCTTGGTTGAAACCATTTTACCAATACAGTTTGCAACAAGATAACTTCATGTACAGCATCGGAGACAATTATGAAATCTTAAAATCATGTAATACTGTATGTTTGCGTGTGACAATAGTACCTACTTGAAATACCAAGGAGGTCATAAAATGGCAGCAAAAGCCTCGAATTCAGTTCTCCTTTTGAAAATGCTTCCCGAACGGCATTGGCATTTGTCAGTATGACAAACAATTTCGACCCCAGTTGGACACTAAAATATCATACAAAATTTCATTTTTTTAAAAAATAAACAAAAAATTAGTGCCATCGGAAGGATTAAACCAAATTATATGAAAGGATATCCAATTTTACCTAAATATGGGACCGTATTTAATCCCGAGTTGTTGCAGTTTCAAGTGAACTTTCCTGGTCGCCAGAAATGGGAGATAGCCCACGACGGGAAGTCCAAAGGGTCCTGGTGGCAGATTTCGCTTCTTAAGGATTTTGTAAATCCAAAAACCACCTCCCAGCAAAATGAAAAAAATGGCTAGACTCTGAAACATCTTCTTTGTGTACTAGACCTATTTCTTGATCTGTACAGAATACTGCCATAAATGAGTAGCATTAGTTTATATTGAAAACGTTTGTGGGTATGTTAATAATAATGATAATAATAATAATTATTATCCTATACTTTTGTAAATTTTACGTATCACTTGTATTTATTAAATTAATTTAATTATATAAATTAATTTAATTGTATAAATTAACTCAATTGCATAAATTAATTTAATTACTTTAATTATTTAATTAATTTACTTAAATTACTGTAGTTAATTTGTTTTAATTAATTAATTACGTAACGTGCCATAACGCTCAACATGAAATGTCAACAATAAGTAGTTATTTGATACTTTTATTCAGAACGAAATATACTTATTTGTAGTATATTCGTGAGAACTCGTTGTCGAATTATGGACTTTTATAACATACTTCAAACTGAAGGTATATTATTATGAAATATATGATGCAGTATCTTGACCTTCGAACTTTTTTATGAATTCATATCTTTTGTTTAGAAAATTTGAAAACTGCATATTAGCAATAAAGTTATAAATTTTAACATGCATCAGGTAAATTAAAAAAAATGGGCATTTGTTCAAGTTGCCAAAAATTTTTAAAACGCTTCTACCTGGGCTCTCTTATTTATGTGGTGCACATTTTTTAGGTTTTACATAAGGGTGAAAATTATTTTGCATTCTTTATTCCAGTTTATCAGTCAATAAAAAGTTATTACTTTGGACCATAACATTTAATTGATAACTATGCTAAATTGATCTCATAATTGCATATATTTATTTAATTGAGGGGCTCCATTTAAATAAATATAATTATGAGATTAATTTAGCATAACATTTAATTGATAATTATGCTAAATTAATCTCATAATTACATTAATTTAAATGGAGCCCCTAGATACGCCGTTTTTTAAAAAAAAATAATAAAAACAACTTAAAATTTAGTTTAAAAGGCCGAAATCTTTTTATAACTTATAAAAATATTACGACCCATTTCAGCCCGTATTTGAAATGGAATTTTAGGCTCGCGAGTGAACGGGCCATTGCCCGTGCAAAGTCTCTAACTCTATACTGTATGCAATAAAGAATAGTAGTAACAATATAAATAGTATTTCTTACCGTTATACTGAAAGATATCGGTATATACTTTTTCCACGTGGTCTTCTTTATTAGCTCTAAATGCTACATGCCACTCTTTGTATTTACTATGCGAAGCACATAATATAAAATATCCAGAGGCAGAAAGTGTCACGCGGGGCTTTAGAATAAAGTCTTGACCGATGGTCACTGACTGTCTCACAGATCACTGATCAGGTGGCACACACACGCATATTCATTTCTCTTGCTTTCGAACAGGCCGGACAATGTTCAATCTTCTTTTGTTTACCCACTGCACTTCGTTTCTCACGAATTATCGTAAAACATTCGCTTTCTGCTTCTTATTGTATACAGAATGTCATCAGCTTCCAGCATCAAAACGTCAGTGATACCGTCTCCAGCCTGGGCGAAGGTGACTAAAGCGCCTTGGTTCATGAGAGGAGATAGCACAGAATGTAGAGTTTTATTTTTTGTAAACAAGAATGGCAGACCGTTTACTTTCCAAATTAGTAATGTTCACATGATGTATGAATACAGATGGTGCAGTCATCTCTCCCCACCTCTCTCTGGTTTACTCAAAATGTGGCCATTCGAGAAAAATCGAGATGCTTTCAGTTTTTGTTTTTTTTCATAAAATGTGGACCCATGGCTATTTGAAATCAACATTTTTTTTAAACACTTTTCCATCATGACTTTAGAATAAGAAACTTCATCTTTGTTTGCGTATGTATGTAGCAGTTATATAAAAGACTCCTAGCTAAGAAAAGATGACAGACCTCCCTGTAATAATATGTTACAATGAAAGTTTCCAGCAACTAAAATATGAGTCCGAGGGTCCAGGGTTCCCCAATAATTTTCAACTTTATATACATTGTAATATATAAACGTCCATAATATGTGTCTGGGGCCCCCCACCAATAATTTTGAAAACTCTACGCCTATGCCCAGAACCCCCCCTCCCCACTTCTATCCAAACTATAAATATGTATGCCGAACCAAATTGGTGCTCTTTAAACCATATCGGTTCGGCTCTCTTAATGCCAACTTTTACAACTCCTCTATGTTAAACCAGATCGGCCCTCTTTATGTCAAATTTTACAGGCCCTCTATGTTAAACCGGACCGGCTATCTTCATGATAATTTGAGGCGGCTCTTCGGGCGATCACCCGTATGGCCAGTCCGCTCCTGAGTGGAATACGGTATGAGCTCACTCCGATGGTTCAATCTCAACAACTGTAAACGTAGAACCTATGCCGCCATCTATCGTCAACCGAAGAAAAGTCTTTTATAAACGTTAAGAAGGAAACTATTGTCACATGGGAAGTCATCAACTTTATCACTATTCATAAAGGAATGTAAGGCTTCAAAAAAAGTCCAAATCTGCGATAGAATTAACTTTGCTGATGAGTTTGGCCCACGAGAATTCAAACTTGTATTCGAAATCCCAACAGTGTCTAACTATGGCCGACCTTTGAAGCTCTTGGTTGCGAACATCAGTTTGGTGCTCTTTAAGGTGGAACCGAAAGGCTCTACGTGTCTGTCCAATATAGAGCATTCTGCATTGGCATCTGATGTTATAAACACCACAATTAGCAATGCCTGGGATTGGGTCCTGGAGTTGTGAAATACTAATCTTGTTAATGGGTTTGAATACAACACGAAAACTGAATTTCCGAAGAATTGCGGCAATTTTGGTGGAAACAAGAGGTGCAAATAGAATCAGGGTTTAAGCTGGCTCAAAACATGCTGTCGCAAAAATGCTAAAATGGGAAAATAATTTGTAGCCAAATGCTAAAAAATATTAGTTGCTTTCGTTGCTCGAAAAACCCTATCCATGAAATTATTTATATCAACGATGCTTAACAGGTGCTGTTAAGAATTTTGAAGAGGAAACAAAAAGGAACAAGAAAAGATCGCTGAAGTGCAAAACGGATATTCTGGAATCGAGGAATCCTGTTTTCAGAGAATAAACTGTGGTTAAAAATGCCTGTCGCATTTTCGCGATGGGCAATAATTTTTTCTTCGCATTTTCGAGCAACTCGTCGCATTTTGCGAAAAACGAGACTGCAGCTTAAACCCTGAATAGAATACATATTCAATCTTTGGACATGTATCCCGTCTTTTGTCCAAATAAATTCTGTATCAGGCCTTCTGTTAAACACCCAATAAGCTCGGTTGAGTGATAAACATGGGCGGACTGGGCCACCGGCCAACCGGCCTCAGGTCCGGTTCGCCCCCTAATAATCCAAGGTATGCGCCCTTTGAGAAGACCCAGTCCGCCCCTGGTGATAAATGTCTCTTAGTTCGGATGTCACTTTAGGCTCTCGATCTGCTTTTGATAGCCCTTAACGCATTTATGCGATGAGTATGCATGCATGAATATGCAGATATAACAATAGATTCGTCAATATTCATAACTTTACCATTTTGAACAATGATCGTTTTGAATATTGACTTTCTTTTAAATAAATTACCTCGCATTAAATATGAATCATGAAAACATATTTTTTAGGACGAAAAGAAAATCATTGAAATACTCTATGCGGCACTAATACTTTTACTTAAAATAGACTCGAGCCCTTACATGCAAGACAACTTCAATGTCAGACTGTATAACAACTATTTCAATTTTTCATAAAAATATTTCACAGTCTAAAGTCTATTTGGACGATAAAAAATCAAATAAGTTATCAATATCACTTACCGATCACTTACCTATTATATTTTGATTATATAATATATTATTAATTAATTATATAATATATTATTAATTAATTATATAATATATTATTATATTAGATTTAAAAATGAGAAACACTCTATTCAAGTATGCCGCTGCTTGTAATTAATTACCAGACAATACTTCGATTTTTGTAATTAGAGCGGGTAACATTTCAGTTCAAAGTTAATCCTTTTTTTAGCCGAAACAATGAACTGAGAATTTCTTAAAATATAAAGACAATATAATTACCAAAAACTAGATAAATTACAGAAGTTCCATTTTCTGAAAAATTTATAATCAATCCTCTGTGATCCACATATATATGTACTTCGTTTCTCCCATTATGCAGATAGCTTTTGGAATACTGAATAATCGCAAAGCTGAAAAAACAAGATTAGAGCGGAACTGGAGAAAAGGTAGATTAAATCTAGAAATAAGGCGAAGACTTTTATCTGTAGTAAATTAACGAAATATAAGATCGCAAAAAACGTTTACCCAACGTTAAACCAGGGAAAAAATTGTAAAATCGCTGATGCAATATCGATAGGGTGTATGGCCCAGTCGTTGACGTAACTGGCTCCGAAGTTTGTGGAGGGGCCATGCCACCTCTAGACACCCTTGGTTACGCCAATGAGGTCCGTGTGCAATTCATATCTGTGACACAAATTCTCTGCGTGCACGAACACGATCTTTTAAGCAAGCATACCCACAGCCTTACATAACAGCTACATTTTTCTGTATATGGTCATCATACTGTCGTCCTAACATGTCACTCTATGCACCAATTACACCAACCAAAACTGGGCAAAATACATAGAAATATGTATTTTCGATACAAAATACGAAATACTAGAAAATTTGTAATTTCGACACAAAATATTTAGAAATTCGTATTTTAAATACAAAATATGAAATGTATTTTAATATACTTTTCGAAAATACAAATTACATTTGCGAAAGGGCTTTT
>QLNU02015270.1:103126281-103156668 GCA_006491805.2 Dysdera silvatica | reverse complement strand
TAACTTAATTTCATTAATTGTATTATCACAATTTTATTAATTATATTATCGTAATTTCATAATACTATGAAATTATGATAATATAATTAACGAAATTTTCTACCTCACCATAAATTCATATATCCCCGTCATTTAGCATTAAGCATTATTTGTGAATTTACATTCACAATTGTAAAAATATTTGATAAGAAATGGAATCCCTTATTTTAGTTCTTGCCTCAGACTAACTATGTGCGCTATATAGCGTATAATTTTTCTTATGACCATATATATATATCTCTCTGGTGGCGAATCTATAATTGTTATCACTAAGAAAGACACTAACAGAAGGACGATTTGAGTTTGAAAGGGGGGGAGCCCTTCATCTAGCAGGGATTTAAAAGCAAATAGCCTAAGTTTTTATCCCTCTTATAATAGGATAAAAATGTAATTAATTAGAAAAAATAATTATTTAAAAATAAATTAAAAACAGCTCGCAAAATATCAAATGAAGTGCGACGATATTCGTCAGTGACATTCATGTCACAGCACTGTTGTAGTTCAGAAAAACTGTTTATTATAGATAAATTTAAAATAAGCGCATAAAACGACGAGAACGTCAATATTTTATACGAAATATGTCCTATCGTTCAGAAAACGTAATGTAAAATCTATAAAATTTTAATTTATTTTTTCAACATTCCACCCTGTTTTAATTATAGATTGTATTTTATAAATACATATTAAATCTGGAGTTAATAGTACGAGGCAAATTACCCCTTACGACGCACACATGAAAATGCAACGTAAACGATTAAAGCATTAGTCTTCAACTCACTACCCATCGACATGGTTTGTGCGGCCCGCCGACTCATGGAAAGTACAACTTGTTTTACACAAAAATAAAGCCCATTTGTCCCTTTGAGTCTTGAAAATATATATTTTATTCCGTTTACATTTTCACATTTCGTAATAAATATCTTAAAACGTTAAAGAACTAAAGTAATACGCGGTCTTCCCTCAATTTTATTTTACTAGATGAGTAGCACATGTTGCCAATGTGCTCGGGCAAGTTAAATATTGCGTCTCCTAAAACCCGACAGCACTTCCTCCCACCAGTTTAGTATTGAACCCCCCCCCCAGCCCCCCCACAAGCTCATGTGCGAGGGCGAATCAGAAAGTCTTTGCCCCTATTTTTTATTAGCCAAAATAAGGTACATACAGGTAATTACAAATATACGTACTATTCTACGTACCTTACACTATTTTTCCACATAGTCCCCACACCGGTTCAGACATTTGTCCCATCGCAGCACTAAATTTGAGATGCCCCTGTGGTAGAATTCGTCCGGCTGACTGTGGAACCACCGTCGGACTGCTGTCTTGGCTTCATCGTTGCACGTGAATCGCTGTCCTGCCAGGAACTTCTTCAGCGGACCGAAAACGTGGAAATCACTATATCGGTTCAAATTTCTTACCTTCAGAGGTGGCATCTTCTGTGTCCCTCCCTGTATCTATTCTGGGTCTAACTGCTCATGGAATCTATTTTGTCTTTCTGCAACAGTCTTTGCATTTTTATAGTAAGTTTTTGTTGGCAAGCGTGAGTCTCAGGAAGCGTTGACCCAAGTCAATGCGGGGCACGATTCAGCCGCATCGGTCAAATCAGCCTTAAGGCTGGCCCTGGTTTTTGAAGTTGAATAGATTTCAAACAGAAGAAAGTCAAAAGCTGCGTGACTTTTGCACAATGTTTTTGTTAGTTAATTAAGTTTAGTGTAAGTTTCCGTTTGAAATTTAATTATTCTTATTATACGCGTGTCTTTAATCAAAATTTAGAAGTTTTAGTTTTCTCGCGATTACCTACTCAAAACTTAAACTATACACAGATGAAACGCCCCGTCAGGAAGGCCCTAAAGCGTCTCTAACGCCCCATGGGCATACGGAGAAAGTTCATAAGAGGGGTTACATGCCAGCGCAACACAGGTCGGGACCCCCCAATATATTTTTTCAATGTAAATAATTCCAACTTCCATTATAAATGAAATGTGTTATTCCAAGACCATCCCAAATTATGTCCTTTACCCCTCCCAAAATGAAAATCTGTGTCCGCTCCTGGTTACAGGCTTATAATAAGGGGGTTACAGAGCTGCAACTCCATATTCTCATACGTGCATATAGAAAATTTTATTTTCATGAGGGTTATAACCCACATCAAACCCCGCCCGTTCTCCAGTGAACCCCTCCTTCCCCAAGAACAAAATTTCAGAATATTTTGAAAAGACTTTAGCCTCAAATCTTGTAAAAGTAACAGTAGCGTAAGAAGGGTGGGGCTCAAGCCCTCCCATTAGGTATCAAAACACACTATTTCCTCATAAGCCATATTGTAAAATCTTCTTTAAAGACACTTGAGCCCCTTCATAACGGCTTAAGTCCCCCCCACGTCTTGAATTTCCGCGTTACTGAAAACTAGAGAATCAAGTTCAACCCTCTCAACCACTGGCGTACTCAGGGGGGTGTTGATGGAGGTTGTAACCCCCCATTGCAATGAAATTTTGTATATTTAACATAGGAATATGTGAATTGTAGCTCTGTAACCCCTCCCCATTGAGCCTATAACATCCCCCTTACGAAATTTCTGCGTACGTCAATGCTCTCAACTGAGGTCTCTAGACATATCTCCTGACATAAATTGTAAATTAACTATTTTTTGCCTCTTGTATTAAAGTTTTTATTAAATTTATTTCAATTAAATTCAACTTGGGGGGGAAAAAAATCTCAAACGTTGTTCTTCAATCGTATGTTTTATTTCCAAGTGTTGACGAACACTTCGTGGCGCCATCTATCGGAGTTTATACGAAAATATTCATTCCTTTAAAAATAAACTTGGGGAAGATGTCCTCTGCTTTCAGGCAGAGTATTAATATCGGTTCCCAGAATCATCTTCAGGCAGAGTATTAATATCGGTTCCCAGAATCGTCTGAGCAAGGTCCACTTTCGAATGAGCAATATCACATAAGAAACAATAGACAAAAACCAGTGCCGTACTCAAGGAGTCGATGGGGTCATAACTAGCTTTTTTATTACCCTTAAATTTTGATTATATATAAATACACATACAATGAAATTTGTCTATAACCTTACATAGGGAGATTTCAAGTATTACATAAGCAGCTTTGTGGGGGCTTGCCGTAGTGCTTATTTTCCTATGTTGGCCAATGTTAATTTTTGCTTACCAGGGGAGGGGGGTGAAATGGCCAAAATATTGCTTACGTAATACGCCTCCCCACCAAAATTATAGGGAAAAAATTTCGTTGTATACAATTCGTCGTTATAGACAAACTGAAATCCAATTGATAATGTAAAACTATAAATTATATAATTTCGGATACCGTTATGTTAAACAATATTATAAATTAGGAATGTGTAGATAACCAATAGGAGAATAAAAGTTGCGTTGTTATCGCTTTTCAGGAAAGCGGGTGGGGTTTGAGTTTTTTTTTTGTCAACGAAATACGAGTCTGTTTTTTTTTTCTTCAAACTCAAAAAACCATTCTCTCAATTCTAGAACCATCTGCATATTTGCGTATATGATATGCTTTAGCATTAATGGATTTTCAAAGATTCCATTGCTTTAAAAAACCTTGGACACAAGATTTTGCTCAGCAGTCCTTCTTCGAAATGAATTTTTAATTGCGAGATTAAATCCATCGTTTTTCCTTCGGTTCGCTTATTGGAACCTGCGTGATAGTCCATGATAATCATAAATTCAAACAGCGGTGGTTTTGTGTTGATATTTGTTTATAAGTTTCGCGCAGTGTCTCCCTATATCAAGACCGTAGCCAGGCCTTAATTTCGGGGGATTCAAAAATGTTTGCAGCATATATCGATACAGTCACAGCATGCAAGTCCCATTAAAAATATAGCTTCGGGGGAACCCATCCCTAACTCCTCTCTCTAGATACGGGTATATAATATATATACTATATGATTTATTTATTATCAAAGTCCTTGTTAAGCATTAGTCATTCGAATCGGTTGATCCGAGTCCATATTTTGTATATATTAGATGCCTGGAAAATAAATAATAAATTTGGATTTCCACTCTTCGTTAATGGGAGGGAAAATTCTCCTTAGCTCTTATTTCGTTTATCCTTATTTTTCTGTTGTGAGAAACGCTGTGAAGGTCGAAGCTCAAACGCATTTTGTCCATACAGGGGTTCTAGTCTAATGGAATGAATCATGAAAACAGTGTCCGCGTCCGTATCTGAGGGTGACCGCTAAGCAGGGGTTTGAAATACATTATTGTAAATCATTTTCCGCCGGGGAATTTTTATCTGACCGTAAAAGTGGGGTGACTGTATATGAGGGGTTTCAGTGTATAATTAATAATGAGGGCGACATTTATATTTCCACAGGTATAAAAATTTTTAGACGCGCTCCTGTACAATGCCAGATTTGCGTATAGGCCAAGGCATAGCCCCCCCCCCCTCCTCCCACAAAGGTTTGAAGGGATCTGGTGCTATTTAAATTCAAGCGCCATTTTCAGGGCTTGATTACCGCAAAGGCCTGCAAAGCCCGCCCGGGCTTTGGGACTAGATTCTATTCTGCGTATGCGCGTGGACCACGCACATGCGCAGAAGGATTGTTCACCGTGCAGTTCCCACTCCCTATAGAGTCTAGTCCCAAAGCCCGGGCTTTGGACGCATTTCCAGTGATCGGGCCCTGACCATTTTAATTTTGTTTATTTACAAATGACCATTTTCATTATGGATATACATAGATACTGAAGATGAGGAATTTCATAGAAAAAACTGGTGATTTATTGACTAAATATAACAAGGGCCACATTTTTTAGGGGCTCTCCGGCCTAGGGACCATACAAACCTTTATCCGGCTCTACTCCTGTGTTGCTATATGGTATGCCGTATCAAGAGGGGGATCTTAGGGACCAGGTCCCCCACTCCACTACGAAACATAATTTGTAATAGGACCGGAAAAGTACGTATATGTATTCATTTGTCAAATTTGTAAAAAGGGGAGAAAAACTCTCAAAACTTGAATATTTATCAAAATTTTGACCACAAGGTCTTGTTTCGTAGCCCACAAATTTGAGCATACTTTAAATAGAAAAAAAAGAATATAAAAACCGTTTTCTTTAAAAGAATGACATTATAAAAAAAATAATATATTTTATTGGCAAAACTACAAGTAAAAACTTACACGATGCCTGCAGGCAAAATTGTTATTTTCTCATTTTTTTACATTTTTCTCATTCTTGTATTATGTATTTATATTTCATCTTTACGATAAAAGTCACACAGCTTTATTTAGTGTTATTTTGTAAAAAAATTTGAACCCCCCCCCCCGAAATTAAATTCTGTCTAGGCCTTGCTATATGGGTTAAAATGTTTTTCATAGACTTTAGTGACGATTAATATTTTATTTAACAATTTCCTCCCCTAGATGGCAGCACTAAAACATCCAATGAAATGAGCGCTGTATTAATTACAGTAAATTTAATTTATAACATATTTAATTTACAGCATAATTTATTTAATAATTATTAAGAACTTTGAGCAAATTTACTTAACAAAACCTTTCCGAAATTAACATATTTGCAAAAAAAAATTAACAACCATGATAGACAAGGCCATAATAAGCGTATGCAGAAAGTTCGTAAGGGGGAGGAATTATAGTCTCAGTATGAGGTTACAGAGCTACAACTCACATATTCCTATGTTAAATATACAAAATTTCATTGCAATGAGGAGCTACAACCCTCATCAACACTCTCCTGCGTACGCCAATAGACAAGGCCGTAGCCAGGGTGGGGGGAAGTTCAAAAAGTTTTACAGCATGTATTCATACAATCACATCATGCAAGGCCGTAGCAGGTCCCATTAAAATTTTATTTTCGGGGACCGGTCCCTAAGATCACCCCCTCCCCCTGGGTAAGGGCATGGTAATAGACATTTCGGGAAATCTGACATACTCGTATACTCAGACATCAACGTAGAGTTTTCAAAAGTATTGGGTGCCCAAGCAGATAATTTTTACATTTATACATTACAGTATATGTAAAATTGCAATTTATTTCAAACTATTGTGAGGCTCGGGCCCATATAACTCTATTCCTATGTATGGAAGACGAAATTTTCAATCATAAACATAGGCGTAACCAGGTGGTGGCCGGGGAGGGCCGGAACCCCTCAGAAGTTCGACTGCCCCCCGCCCCTGAAAATTTCCTGCAGTTTCATTTTCTTTTATTGTGGATAAATGTAAGTCGCGTTAGAGCTTAAGCTCTAACTGTCCCGCCAAAATTTCCTAAAAATGCAAATGTCAGTTTTGTGTAATTTTAGGAGAGTTGTCTTTCTGTTTAAAATTTGAGTTAAATATTCACAAGGTTTGAAGAAAAAATGCTTTATTTTTAACCTTGACACATAAGAGTGTGTTTTTTTCTTTAAATTATTAGCGGAGAATAAGGACTTAAGTCGTAAATTTCTGTTACTTTTAAAAATGGGTTTAAAAATGAAATATTCTTTTAAAGAAAATGTGAAAAAAAAATGCATCACTTTCAAAAAAAATAAGATCTATTTAATGTAATTTACGGTTTGGAAAGTGGATGAAGTCATATAAAAAAAAAATTGGTTTGTTCGCACAAGGGGTTTCGAACACGGAACTTGTTGGTTCGAACGGGGTTAAAGATCGTCCAATGCTAGAGATTTCTTAAAAAGATGAATGAAAAATTAATTATTGGTTTAAAGGAAGATAAAGCCTTTATTTTAATTTTAGAACAGTTGTCCTCATATATAAAAATAAAGTTAAACATTTATAAGATGTATAAAATATTGCTTTATTTTTTACCCTGAATAATGAGAGAGATATTTTTCTTTAAATTATTAATTGGGGGAAGACAAAGTACTTAAGTCATGAATTTCGCGTCCTCTTCAAAATGGATTTAAACATGAAACATTCTTTTTAAAAATGTGAAAAAATATGAATTGCGTTCAGGACAATACGGTCCACTTAATACAATTTATGGCTTGGAAAACCGATGAAATTTGAAGAAAAAAAATGTGGCGTGTGCCTACTCGGGGAATAGAACTCGGGACCCGGTGGTCAGGATGCGGTTAAAGATCGCTGCAATGCTAAAGATTTCTTAAAATGATGACTGAGAAATGGACTCTGGTATTAAGGAAGACTGTTTTGAGTGCATAGGCTGTAGAAGAATGTACTTTAATTTATGAGTCTAACATAAAAAACCGAAGTTTGACGTCGAATTTCTTAAGACGGGAAAATAGATTTCAAATGTTATGAAGAAAGGCCCTTTTTCAAGATTTAAGGATAGTTGACAGGGACACGAACCCGGGACCTGGTGATCCGAATGGGGTTAAAGATCGCTTCAATGCTAGATATTTCTTAAAAAGATGAACGCGTAGTGAACTATTGGTTTAAGGGAGATCGTTTATGATGCGTAGGCTGTATAAAATTAAGCTTTAATTTATGCAAATGACATAAAAGGCAGAGGTTTGAAGTGAACTTCCTTACGAGTGAAAAATGGATTTGAAACGTTATTAAAGAAGCCCTTTTCAATTCCTTCTATTAGCTCACACTCTCCCTATATATATTATATCTTGTTCAAATTTTCAATCGTTAATAAAATACTTTCTATCCATCCAATCAAGTTCAAATAAATTTTTTTAAACTTGTAGTGGATGACACTTGATGTTAATACAGTTTTTTCAAATATTAATTCATTAATTAAATTTAAATGATTTTTTTTTTGCTTTCCTTTGGTGTATTTGGCGATTAATGCTTGCCGCCAATTACAGCCAAATGTCGCCAAAATTGCTTTTCGCAATTTTTCCCTTTCTTCCCTTTTATTTGAGCAGCGCATTGAAGGAATTGACTTTAAAAAAAAATTTTTTTATTATACTTGTTTATCAAGATTTGATAGTTGTCCTTCTGTTTAAAATTCGAGTTAAATATTCACAAGGTTTGAGAAAATTGCTTCATTTTTTAACGTTGACTGATGAGAGAGAGAGAGAGAGAGGGAGCCTTTTTCTCTAAATTATTAGAGAAGGAAAGTAATTAAGTCTTAAATTTTAGGCATCCTTAAAAATGAATTTTAAATTGAAATGTCCTTCTTAAAAATGTGAAAAAATATGCATTGCATTCAGAAAAATACGATGTAGGCTTATTTAATGCAATTTACGGCTTGAAAAGCTGGTGAAATTTGAAAAAAAAAGTGAATATTGCGTACATTCAAACCTGGGCCTTTGTGCTCCGAATGTAGTTGAATTTTGCTGCAATGCTCGATGCTTCTTCAAAAAATAAATAAATAAAGTATTGGTTTAAAGGAGATTATTTTGTTACGTAGAATGTGATTTAATTTATGCATAGAGTATAAAAGACAGAGGTTTAACGTGGAGTATTATGCGACGGAAAAAAGGAGGAGTTGAAACCTTATTAAACAAGGCCCTTTTCCAAGATTTAGGATGGTTGTCCTTATTATACAATAATTTTTGCCACCCACGTTTAAGTAGCTCAAACTAGAGCTTTTTTATATTTGGAGAAAAAGAGGCGCCGTCCTCATTCCGGATTCGAACCAGGGTCCCCGCGTTTAGCAAGCGGTATCTTGACCAACTAGACAAATCAGGATAAGAACAAACGCATTTTTCTCCGTATATTAGGATGTAAGATATTATTACCCTTCACAGGGATAACACAATTGCCAAATAATGGTCAACGCAGAAAAGCCTCCGAGACGAGAATTAATCCCCTTACGCTTAATATTCGAGTTGAATATTCACAAAGTTTGAAAATAAATAGACCCACTTTATTTTTTAACATTGGTAGATGAGAGTGAGCGTTTTTCTTTAAATTATTGCGCGAGAATAAGAACTGAAGTTCTGAATTTCACGTACTCATAAGAGTGGATTTAGAAATGAACTATCCTTCTAAAACGTGTGAAAAGGTATGCATTGCGTTCAGAAAAATACGATCTATTTAATGCAATTTACGGTTTGGAAAACGGATGAAATTTGAAAAAAAAAAGTGGCATGTGCCTACACCGGAAATATAACCCTGGACCTGGTGGTCCATTTGGGGTTAAAGTTCGCTGCAATTCCAGAGATTTCTTAAAAAGATGAATGAGAACCGAACTATTGATTTAAAGGTGATTGTTTCTGACGTGTAGGCTGTATAAAAAATGTGCCTTAATTTATACAAGTGACGCAAAAGAGATTTGAAGTGGAATTTCTTAGGAGTGAAAAACGCATTTGAAAGGTTATTAAATTAATTTAGGAGAGTAAGTCGTGAATTTCAGCTACCCTTAAAATAGATTTAAAAATGAAATACTATTCTTAAAATGTGAACAAATATGCATCGCATTCTGAATAATACAATCTATTTAATGAAATTTACTGCTTGGAAAACCGATGAAATTTGAAAAACAAAATGTGTCTTTTGCGTAGATGGAGCAATCAAACACGGGACCTGGTGGTCCGAATGGAGATAAAACCAGTGCCGGATTTATAAATGGGCAAGTTGGGCACTTGCCCAGGGCGCAAAATTTCTAGGGGCGTAAGAGGCGGCGGATTTTTTAATTGAAAATTATTTACCCCAGAATTCTGTCGATAAGATAAGGCGCCCTCCACCCTTCTTTTCTAAATCTGAAATTCTGAAGAATTGCCTGAAACAACCCCCTGCTCCCCCAAGGACGAATCCAAGCAGGGGGCCTGCTCCCCCCTGAGAATAATAAATTTACATTAAAAATAATTATTTTCAAGTAAAAAATACTTAAAATCAAACTTACAAGTGAAATTTTCAAGCTGTGCTTCCTCTCTTAAATTTTGTTCTGCATCCACCCTTGCTCCCTCCCCCAATATAAAAAAAAAAACAAGGTCCAAAATCAAACAAATAAAAAAATATTGTATATACACGTTGTAGCGTTTAATGCTACACCTTGAATTTAACGAACTAAATTTGTATACGTTCTCTTCGAAGGTTAGTTAAAAATAACTCTCTTTTCACATCAAGAGAAACATCTGCCTATATGACTTTTTCTCTCAAATCTTTCACCATTTTACTAAAATTTCAAGATTTCCTCTGCAACAGTTCAAAGATCAAGAAAGGACCACACATGGAATGCCATGTGGGTATAGCTCCCAAAAGCATAAACTACTGTTTAAGCGCCACGTTTGACACTACAGAAGTCGTAAAACTGCGAAGTTTGACAGTACAAATAGTCTGAACTCGGGACATGTCATCACATTAAGTTCTTTTATTACCACTTGCAGAATGATGTTCAGCATCCCCAACTGCACCTGAAATTCGCTTTTATGCGCTTGCGCAAACCTTTTAATCCAATAGTAACTCTACTATCCAAGTAACTCCTCCTACTGAATTTTGCAACGAAACGCTTGGAATTTTATGCGTTTCGAGACCTCGCCCTGAGGCACCCTGTGCACATATCGGCACCCTGTTTCACGCCATGTTCACAGTAAATATTGTGTTAATCTTAGATCGCCGTGCGACTAAGAACTTATCAGTACAGAGCGGTATATACTCCCTCTGTTTGTTTAAAGAGCGGATCGAAGTTCCTCTTTGGAAGTACCTTTATATTCTCGTCTTCGACCAATATCTTCAATTTCGTATAATTTAAGTGTATATATAGCTGTGAGTGTAAATAAATATTAAAAAGCACCTAAACGCCTCATGCTTGGATGACTATACTACCTAATCTTCTGGTTAAGACGTCACAACGTCTCTCGATCAACTATATGGCAACAATGGAAACGCGACGATAAATAAATCACACATTATTTGCTCTTTTATTTATAAGTGTTAAAAAACTATAGGATATTGAACACCAAAAATATACTCCATGAAATATAAATGATGAATATTATATATGTGCAGTGATCAAATTAAAAATATAAATAAGTTTAAGGCGTAGTAACAATCAAGGGCAGACAGGGCCGCCGGCCCGTGCGTCCTCACGAGGGATAGGACTCGCGCCCCCGAATGTACCAGGATTCGCGCCCTCCGGCAATCCAAGGTATGCGCCCTTTGAATAGTGTCGTGAAAAAACACAACATTAGGCTCTGGCAAAACCAATGAAACTCCTCCATCGTTGAACGTAAGGCCTACCAATATTTGAAGAAAGTCGATAGCAACCTCCAGATCACCAAGCAATTCCTCCTCTACTTCCTGAGAGATCACGGATCTTTTCCATCATACTGCTATGGATTTCACCTACTCAATTCACCAAACTGTTCATGTACCTCTATTGGAGACTCTGAGCATTACATTTTTGATTGCCCACACACCAAAGTCTTTCATCTGACTCGACCATCCGAAACCAACAAGCCCCTGTGGCTTAACAATGTCATCAATAACCCCCGCTCTCTTTTTCTTCTGAATCAATGCATTTATGTTGCCATCCAGATCTGCGACGAACTGTCTAATTAACTCTTGTCAGTATCTGTTCACCGTCTCCTGGCGTGTAACTCTGTGTATATTTCTGTGTTTATATATATATATACAGTGCGTTTGGTATTTTAGTGGACACCTGATATTTTTACGTAAATGCTAAAAAAAATACAAAAACTGCGAATTGGCTTTTGAAGAATGCCGAGACACCATAATGTCTTGTAGAAAAATAAATTTTATATCAATATATCGTCACATAAATGGGGAAAATGCAAATTTATGTAACAAATGTTGTTTGTTAATTTAAGGGACACTATCATTCCTGACTAACAGATGGCAGTGCAGGCGCTAAAAAATTTGCATATTGTATTCTTTCGATGCGTAGGTTCGTATAAATACCCGTGTGAACAGGTTTGAGTCTGCGAAAACAGCGTTTGTAGTCATGTCAGAAAGGAAAATACTTACGGATTTCGAGAAAGAGGAAATTGTGGCTTTTAAACGAAATGGAAAATCCATTTTCAAAATTTGTCAGCTTATTCAGCGTCCAAGGAGTACTATAGGGGCCTTTTCAAAAAGAAACCCCAAAAGGATCCACTCGAAAAACGGGGAGCGAAGCTAAAACTGAGTAAAAGAGATAAGCGGAACATTATTAGAGAGGCCAGTAACACAAGAAAGTCTGCTGCAAAAATCCAAAACGACCTTAGTTAGCTCCTAGTTAAACGTTGGATAGTATGGAATGTGCTCTCTAATTCCAAAAATTTATCTTTTCGAAAAAGAAAGGCAAACCATCTCTCACCCAAGTTCACAAACAGGAACACTTAAACTAGGCTCGACGACACATGGAGTGGAACGATAAATGGTTGCAGGTACTTTTCACGGACGAAAAGAAATTCAACTTAGATGGTCCGGATGCTTTTCAACATTATTGGCACGATTTGCGGAAAGCGCCGCAATACTTTTCTCGTAGAGTTCAAGGAGGAGGGTTGATGACCATTTGTAGTGTCTTTGGCTACAACGGTACTACGCCTGGAGCTTTCATCGGCAGTCGTATGAATTCCACCTGCTATCAAGAATTTTTAAAAGAATATGCCCTCCCATATGCCTCATAAATATGTGGGGAAAACTGGATTTTGCAACAGAACAACGCACCGTGCCATGCATCTATCTCCACCAAAAGATGGATAAATTCAAAAACGGTTAAAAGTATGATTTGGTCGACACGTAGTCCTGATTTAAATCCTATCGAAAACGTATGGGATTATATTGTTCGTCAAATATATGCAAATGGGAAGCAATTCACGTCGGTTAATGCCTTAAAGGACGCTATTGTGGAAACTTGGTATCAAATCGATCCTAAGTATTTACAAACATTGATAGAATCAATGGATTCACGTGTCTTTAAAGTTATATGCAAAAATGGAGCATCTATCATGTATTAATGTACATAAAACACTCCAATTTCAGTAAGTGTCCATTAAATTTTCAAACAAGATTGAAAGCCTCATCTTGATTTTGTTACATTTATGAATGATTTAATAAAGATTATTAATCTTCCACTTTGCAGAATACTGTTTTATTGTAGTATCTTTATTTTCATTTTCAAATTTGGCATTATTTCTCACGATAGTGCACTGTTATCAAGTGTCCACTAAAATACCAAACGCACTGTATATATATCTAAATAAGTGCTGCCTGGAGCTCTGTGGGTTTCTCGTTGGGTCTCCTTCTCTAGGGATCAGGGTCTCCTTCTCTAGGGATCAGGTTCTCCCTACCATCCATCAAATTGCTTCACACCTAACGGTAAGCTAGCTGGCCCGGGTTATACAAGGTATATGCGCCTTTGGAGAGGATCTAGTCCGCCTCTGGTAACAATCAATAAACGAATGGCGTATTATTGACGAGGGACAGGGCTGTGCTCACGGTGTTAGCGGCCCTGGGCAAAGCAGAGTTTAGCGGCCCTTAAAAACGTTTTGACTTAACACAACAAAACAAGATTGATCTGGGTTTAGCATTACAAAATAAAGTTCTCCAATCTGGTATAAAAGCTGTGGGTAAAGATAAAGAGAATATAATGAAGTTAAATTAAAAATAGGAGATAAAATTAATTAATTATTATTAATTAAATTATTACTATAATTATTAAATTATAACGAATTAATGAAAAGCTAATTCAATGAACAAAGCCCATTTTATTATACGATTAGAACTTACGAAGTAATTTTTCTGTTTTTCTGTACAGCCAAGTGTCGGAAACAAGGAATCTTTACAGTGGCCACAATAACTGTGATGATCTACGTAGGCTACAGATGTAACGCATTTGACTAATAACATATGTATTTATTTTGACCACCATTTAGAAGTTGCATTATGGGAAGTATGACGTCACACACAAAAGGTCAATTGACCAAATACTCTGTCGAAAGTATATGGGGCCGCTAAAAACTGATTTCTTGGTATTTGCACCACACTTTTTGGCGGCCCTGGGCGGCCTCCCAGCTGTCACCCCTAAACACGGCTCTGGCGAGGGACGATCGAATTATTTCGAAACGTATGCTGAAAACTGTGTATGTTTTTCGATATTAATGCGCTTAAAACGTTGGATTTATATTTTTGATCTGCGTAGTGCAACGTCGTTATATTAGCCGTATGTGTAGAGTTGTTTGGGTAATAAAATACAAATGAATAAAAATATACCAAAATTAAACTTGGGGCATAGGATACACCCACGCGCTCGATTTTGGGGTCACAAATTCACAATTCACAAATTCACAATTTAGGGGTCGCTCAATCAAGGGTAAAAAAAAATTAATACTCTACCTATACTCATCAAGTCGCCTTTTATTTTTCGAACTCAATAAACAGGGCCATTTCTGGGGTTTTGGAAGCCAGGTGTGAAATTATTATCACCCCATCCTTATTAATTTAATATTATTTAATTAAGGATTAATTAAATAAGATTAAATTAATATATTATGTCATATATGGCATGCATATTGTTTATTTTTATACTATACATAGGCCTATGTAGTTTTAAGCAGCGTTATCATGCAAAAGGTAAGAATGTTTCAATTTTCCTTTTCAGATAATGGAACAGATCCTTTCTATATTGCCTTTGATTTAAATGTTAAAGATAATATAGGATAATAAACGGTCTGCAGGCGCCCAGGCGCAGGAACACCTTTATACCCTTGTCCAGAACACCCCTGTTTACCATTACATAAACATTGCAGACGATAAATTAGAAGTTTTGATGTTGCCAGATTCCTAACAGCAAAAAGGAAATTATGTACCTTAAAACAAAGTGTTGCCATAAAAAAAGTAGCAATGTTGTTGCGGAAGCCGTCTGCGTTGTCGTCTCCGCCCATGCTACCAGAAGTGGTAAACATCCGAACGTGGCATCACGTTATACGATCAAACGTGGATTCACCATCGTTCCTCATGACGTCACGATCTGATAATCAATCATTCACTTTTACTCTTCTTCGACTCATCCCACCCTAATTACAGACGTCTACAACATTTTAATCAGAAATCTAGGACGAGTGTCCCTACTCAAAATGCAGATTTGATGAATTCTAAATATAACGCTATGTCTTCATTTTCGCTTCACAAACAACACAATATCGTTTTCAAAAGCTTTTATAAAGGGCTACATTTCCTCACGAGCAAAAAGGGCTTGGTGTTCAACGTGGGCAGAAATCTTTTCATGTAAAATAGGTTTCCTGCATGGCATATTTTTAAAGAATCACTGTTTGTCATATATACCAATACTTCCTGTAAAGTTAACAGATTCCGAACTAAGTTGGTGATCAAGGTTTGGCGTCAAAAACATAATAATAGAAAGCTTTAAAAATAAAACAAAAACACTTTAAAATATTTCCATTTACATAAATAGGCTATTATTTATTTTGTGCTTGCAAATGTGACTTAGTGTGCCACACATGACTTCGTTAACTAGGTTTTGTGTTTGCTCCATTTTTTTTTTCATCAGCGTATATATGGAAATCCATGCACTAAAAAGAAAATACCCTCGTCCCCAGATTCTTTCCTTCGAACTAAACATCGATTAACGAACCAATTGTCATGTACAAAAGCGATTTTTCATTCATCGATTCATTGTCCAATTTCATCGTTTCCACTCAGATAAAACAACTCATTCGAGACCGTGTAATTCAGCTTTGGACGTATTTGGGCTAAGGTAGTTTTGAACGTCTTCCTGTCTAACGTAAAACAGTTTGTCCAACACAAAGATATCTGTCCGACGTTGAACGTCTAGAAACGTCAATGTATCAGCGACGTTTTTTCTTTGGGGATAAATATAAATTGCGAGCCGTTCGTTTGGTCGAGCGAAGCGTAACTAATGGTAATGGAAGTTAATGCACACGTTTGCAGAAAAATGAAAGGCATTGGGGCATTGGGCAAAGGCATTGGGGGACGTTGCAAACATATAATATTGCAATTTTTAACAAATTTTTCGTTAGTACAAAAAAATGAAATGGTAGAAAAAGAAATGGTAGAAAAAATGGTAGTAAAAGAAATAAAAATAAAGGAAGAAATCAGGCAACTATGTTATTATCGAATATCCTAAACCCAAACGATTTTATTTCGAAAATTTGTCATGCATCGTTTGGCAATGCTCATATGTTGCCACACGACGTATAATAAATTCCAGAGTTCTGAGGTAAATTGGTAAGTATTATAGACTTAAACTCTGTGCTATTTGATTTCCTTACAAGTGTAATTGTTTACTTTATGTATCCGTATTTGTACTTTAGACGTATCTGTATATTTTAAAATTGCTACCGTTGCCTGTTTTCGTTTTCCTCTTTCAAATAAAGACATTTCGGAAAATTGGGGACAAAAATGAAAATTGTTTTATATTAAGAAAGGAATTGTTTTTAAATTGCAACGGTTTTTATTTATCAATTTATTAATTCCCTCGGACTAAAATAAAAACAGATTATGGAAAAATGGGCCATTTAGATAGTTATTTGCTTATTTAAGGGACAGTCTCAGCGCCGGATTTCCGCGTGGGCACGTGATTAAAGGCTGTACATGTTGGAGGGCAAATTTTTCCAAACTCGAAAACGTTGAGAAAGACGTTCTACATTAAAAAATACAGCGTAAATTTAAATTTAAGGTCTGTGTTGACACAAATATTTCTCAAATGGGATAACTAGAGCTTACACAACATAAGTCTTAAAAGGTTTTTTACGTAACTTACGTAATAATGTGATCCGTAAAGCTTGGAGGCAGCAGCTAGTAGTTCAAAGACTATTAGTTATTGTATAAAATTATTACTTAAAATATCAGTTTGAATAACCATGTGAAAATTCCTTTATATATGAAAAGTTAATAATACGCACGTTATGCATGTTTCGTTTCTTTTTCGAAACTATTTAAGATGGGGATTGCAATACAACTTGTTCCAAGAAGGACTGCAATTTGGTAAATATACCAGTGGGAAACCTATGCATAATTTATTATAATAATTTATATGCAATCTATAGAATAAATACTATTCTATTATAATATTTTATATATACTATATTATAAATACTATTATTTATACTATTATAGTTCTCCCTTTAAGTACTACTGTACCTTAAGACTATCTGTAGTTTATACCGCACATTTACAATATGTCTTGCAAAATTTTAATAAGAAAAATTTCCTGTTTAAATATAAATTTTATATGGAAATTTAGAGACGTAGCATTTATATTTGTGTAGTTTAACACAGTGTGAGTTAATGTTACATTTTAGTGATATATTATTTTAAGTCTAGATATATATTTGGCTCTAAAATGACATACTTCATACGAAATGATATCATGTAATTACCTCGTTAAAATACTATATAAATTTAGCTAATATTAAATCGGCGGATATTTATCGATCTTAATTATGATTTTGTGACTGTTATTAAAATATTTATGACCGCAGAATTCTTTCAGAGGGTCCCAGAAAATATGGCCTAAGGTATTTCGAAGTAAAATATTTCACATTAAAATTTTTTCTTTTCCGTATGACCAAAAATCGTTAAGTTTATAATAATTTTCACATCCAATCTTGTTAAAAAATCATTCTTAAATATATTGTTTGCTTTAGTAGTCATGCGTTATTTATAAAAAATATACATCGTTTGCTTTATAAATCAATTGATATATAAATATATCGTTTGCTTTATAAATCAATTGATATATAAATATATCGTTTGCTTTATAAATCAATTGATATATAAATATATCGTTGCTTTTTATAAATCAATTGATATATAAATATATCGTTTGTTTTATAAATCATTGATATATAAATGTTTGCTTTATATCAATTGATATATAATATATCGTTTGCTTTATAAATCAATTGATATATAAATATATCATTTGCTTTATAAATCAATTGATATATAAATATATCGTTTGCTTTATAAATCAATTGATATATAAATATATCGTTTGCTTTATAAATCAATTGATATATAAATATATCGTTTGCTTTATAAATCAATTGATATATAAATATATCGTTTGCTTTATATATTTAACGATGTTTGAACATGACTTTTACTTTATGCAGCTAACAGTACTCAAATGTATCGCCTGTCTTATGTTGTCTAATGAAATGCAAATAAATTATATCCATACTTATTTTATATATTTTAATAATACTGTTAAAATATAGGTGAAGGTTATAACTAAAACTCAAAATAATACTTAATTATATCCCTTATTTTACACGTATCCTGATAATACCTAAACCAATCGTACACTTTACATACTGTGCTGAGAAGTTATTAATTATATCGTTTGCAATATATATCTAACGATATTTAATTTTATATCGTTTGCTGTATACACATCTAAAGGTGTTTAAACACATCGCGTGCTTTACATAATCTATTACAAAATACTCCAATCCAAAAAAATCGGGCTTGGGTATTACTTCTGCATTTTTCTATTTACATAAACCTGACAGTACTGCAAAGTAAAATTTAAATACAGTAAAACCTCTCAACAACAATATTATACGGACCGAGAAAAATTATCTTTGTAGAGGGAGTTATTGTTATAGGGAGGGTTCATTATACAGTAAAACCTCTCTACAACACTATTATACGGACCGAGAAAAATTATCGTTGTAGAGGGATTTATCGTTATATCGGACATCGTTGTAGGGAGGTTTTACTGTATAAAGAATTGTAACAATGACAAATAAACAATATATTATTATTATTATTATTAAATTATGAAAGAAGGGATTAATTAATCGCTTAATATAAGCTAGATTACATACTGCAAATGCCAAAGTATACCTAAAGCAGCTTATTCCTTCCCCCCTAGAAGCAAGATAGTGTTTCTTTCCGAAATATACCCCTGCAAGACCTTTTGATAAGTAGGGACCTACATTTTCCCAAGGAACCCGAACTTCTGTTGCCTAGTGCACGGATGGCGTACCTATGGCACACGTGCCTGAGTTGGCACGTACAAAAATTTTACCGGTACGACCAAGATTTGCAGGTGTTAGAGTTTTATAAATATATAAAATGTTGAAATTTTTATTTTAATTGTTGCAATGTGTCATCAATGGCCTTACCATACTGAAAACGCCAGTTCTCGTCCAATGACCTAAGTTAAGCAGCACCGGGAGCGGTCTGTATTTGGGAGGGTGACCATCTGAGAACACTGAGGGCTTTTGGCATTATTTTTGAAAAAAATTAGATTATTGACATTAAAGAACTAACCAACAAATACTGTCCAACGCTGACGCGAGATGAGCTCTGACGAAACTATCAATCAAACCAGATCGATATTTTTGTGGGGGAATTAGGAAGGTCAAACAACATATCTAGCAAATGACAGAGTGTGTACAAAGTGAATCAACAAATATCCCCGTACTACTACCCGTAACCTATTTTGATAAATCAACTCTTCCACGTAAAATTCGTAGGGTAACTTTTGGGGATCAACTCTTCAGCGTTGGACAGTACATGGCCCAGTCCATGAATGAGGATCGGCAACCGAAAGGGGTGTGATCAGATGAGCGTTACAGGATTTGGGAAGGGTGGTGACTGAAGGCAGCCCTGTAATGAGAACTAGAAATATCATTTACTAGTCCCTTTGATCATTTAATAATATTAGCGACGTCCAGGGCCGGACTGGCCCGCCGACCCACCTCCCTGAGGGCCGGTGCGCCCTTATTGGCGATAGGACTCGCGCCTCAGAAAATCCAAAGTAGGCGCCCTTTGAAAGGACCTAGTCCGCCTATGGTTCCCCTCTATAGACGCTTGTAAGTCGTTATTTTCCGAAATGAATTTTATAAATGATAGGTTAAGGAACAGAATGACTGGTAACTGAAGTCAGGCCTGCGTATTGCTAGAAGCGAAGAAGAATGTACCAGATATAATGCATTTAGCATCCAACATACAACAGCAAAAATCTCATTAATTTGTATGACAGTGTGTATGAGTTCATCGTTATGAAATTAATGTTAATTTTAAAATTTATTTCAATAAAATTCTGCCATAATAAATTTTCTGTTGCCATCCCTCATTACAAGGGTTTGGCACGTCGCTAACACCATGAATATTATTTGTAATTCTTTGGCACACGCACATAGAAATGCTCGCCATCACTGGCTTTGGAAACGAAACCCCGAATTATGGATCTGCAGAAAAAAAAAACCCAGCAAGGGATTGTTATTCCAGCTAGGATTGAACCTAACTTATTCACACAGAAGCCAAATGTTTTACCATTATGCCATCTGAGGCCTAAAGCTAGTTGCTTCCTTCTTTCTCTCCGCCTTAAATGAGCTAACTTCACTACACTTCACCAAGCGCAATGAACGCGATCAGAGACTTACCGAAGGAAGGGGGTCCACAATTTTAAGTGAAGTCCGAACCACGTTGAAAGGGAATGGATGTCTCGCTTCCGCATGTCAAACCTTTTTTCTGCTTTTAAATCACGATATAAAGGAATGAAATATTTCATTGAAAACAGCTCTCGGTTCTTGAAATATCAGTCGAAAGTTTCGATCAAGTTCTTCAAATGAATCGTCTGCTTTGAAACGTAGTTCCTGTCTTTGATGACACCACCAACAATAAACGACTTCACTGAATGGTCATGAGTCGTTTGGGGTAAATCACGATCCCGTTCAAACGGGAAAAATTAAGCAGCCTACTTTCTTTTTAAAGCCCTAAAACTAGTTATAGTCTCGCTGTGATCACGCATTACAATGATGATGTTAACACCTTTCCATGAATCTTCCGTGGTCTATGAGGAACGAGACTGATCCCTTCTTCTCGGGCAATAATTAGCCTCTTTGTATAAAAGATCGTCTGGCGCACGAATAAAATTTCGTTCCAAATAAAAATCCGTGGCCTGGCTGGTTTATGCATGTTTGCGACGCAAGATTTGACCAATCTGTTTGGAACTTCCTGCATCTCAGTAATAAATAATGTAGAAATTGCAGCATTCTCTGCTCAATTAAAAGTTGCATTATTACATCCAATGAGTATTACATTCTTACATCCAATGAGTATTACATTCTTACATCCAATGAGTATTACATTCTTACATCCAATGAGTATTACATTATCACATCCAATGAGTATTACATTATCACATCCAATGAGTATTACATCATTACATCCAATGAGTATTACATTATTATATCAGATAATTATAGCATTAATATGTATATCCATTCATCATTAAATAGTCTATATCCATATTTATCAAGTCCCTAGTTACCACCAACTAATGATATTAAATGACACTTATCTCCTATATCCTAAAATTAAATATTATCATTTCAAATACTTAAATTACGCAATGCTACCGATAAGAGTGCCTTAAGGTCCTACGTCAGCAGAAACAAGACAGACGACATAGTGTGATTATCGAACAAAGGTTAAGTTTCTTGAATTTTGGATAAAACACGCAAATTTGTCAATGTTTAGTACGATTCGTAGTTTGATCCAAGAGAAATACCCGGTTTAGATTTTCTTTCACTGTTCTTGTAAAATAATAACTAATGATAATGTATCGCCACATCAGGCCCAAATGTATGTAAAATTACTTAAGATTTTAAAGTAGCGATAAGTTCTTGATATTGTGACATATTCCTGTTGAAAGGGCCTCTGAAACACGTCAAAACGACGCAAAACCAGGCCTAAAATAGTGTCAGTCAGATATAAATGGTATTAACTAACAAGAAACTTGTATTTTAACGACCACCCTTGAAGCATCGACCTAAATTTCCTAAAGGAAACCAAATGTAGAACCATATAGGATCAATATGCGTAGTAAACAACTTCACAGCGTGCTCTCAAAGTGGCTCCTTGGTTACAAGTAAAGCCCGGATTTTTATGCATAAAATTTAGCTCAAATAATATGCAAATATGCACGAAATTATTGCAAACTATGCATGGAAATATGCAAAAATATGCAAGTGCATAGAAATTTGGACCCTACTCATAAGCGATGTTTCGAAATGTATAAAATAACAATTTATTGAAACAGTGCAAATGTTCTTGAAATTATTGCATAATATGTACTGAAATGCATAAAAAATATCACTTTGTTACGTCCTTGAATATGATTATGCACAAAATTAATACAAAATACATACCAAAATGTATGTGATACGTACGGAGATACGTTTGAAAATGTAGTATCATAAACATTGGCTTGGGCCCAAGGGCCCCGGCACGATAAAATCTAGGGGGTGGGCAAAGGCCTTAAAAAATAGAAATTTTCTACCTTTTTTAATTTTACTTTTTTTTAAGAAAATCTAAATATGGGGGGGGGGGATAGCCCTCCCTTGCCTATACTTGCCGATGCCTATGGATTAGGCTGAAAAATATTACATAAATGTGAAAAATATCATCACAGAAATGTGAAGACTCATAAAATTATTTTTTTCTAACTTTAATATTATCTAATTATATCATTTACAATAGAAACATATTCTGTAGCATTTTTGTTTTCATTTTCATTTAAAATTAAAAAAAAAAGAGAAGGCCTTTTAAAATAAAGAAACATTGAATTAATTGAATTGATTGAATTAAGGAGTGTTCAAGTAGGCCTATTACGTAAGCAATATTTTGGCCATTTCAACCCCCACCCTTATTAAGCAAAAATTAACATTGGCTAACACAGAAAAATAAGCGCAACGACAACCCCCCAACCCCAAGGTGCTTACGTAATATTTAAACGCTCCCTTACAAACGAATTAGAAAAATACACACTTTTTGAAAATTTTATGAAAATTTTGCAGAAACGTGACAAAATATGCAGAAATATGCTAAAATATGCAGAAATAGTCAAAATATAAAAAATGTGCGCTCGAAAACGAAATCTGCAGAAAAATGCAAAAATATGCAATTGGATAGAAATCCGGGCCCTAGTTTATAAGCATTAGCAAACAGCAGAGATGCTTTCCATTTTTTTCCTAACATTGCAATTCTAATAAAGTTTTGCTGGTTTTATTATTCCTAATCACGGCCACGAAATGTTTTGTTATTCTTATTTTACTTCTATGGAAAATTTCTATCATCTTCGGATCACGTGACTGGATTCATTTGCTTGGCTACCGTTTTCATCTTCACGCGCCATTTGCTCGCTACCTTATTCATCAACTACACAGACGCTCTGTCGCCAAACCTCTTTAGCCCACGCCAAATTTTCGTGGTCCCAAAAGGCAATATGGTTGCGTATTTAACCTCGACTATTTCAAATAACTTTAAAAATTCGATCATATATATTATATTTTTTTAAATAGACGTAATGTATAAATTCTATTATACTTTAAAATTTATATAAACATTTTTTTTTCCCCTTTTTCTTGCCTTAGGACCTTTCGCAAAGAAATCTCCATTTTCCCTGGTTACTTGTAAATCATTAATGTTTTCCCTTGGTTTGTGTAAACCAGGGGTCTTCAACCTTTTTCAGTCCAAGGGCCAATTTTGCTTATTCCTGAAGGCCCGCGGGCCGTACTATGGATTAGGACTGAATAAAGGCGGCTCAAGGGGTGCGCCCTACCCTGAATAAGTGGCGCAGTATAGCCCAGATGCTCTTGCGCGTTTTACTGTACATATATATATTTCTATATGAGTAATATATACTATTTGTATATATTGGTTTCTCCCTTAACGTTAGAGTATACCAGAAAACAAATATCAGCGTTTTTTGCCGAAGCATTGAACAAATGTTTAATTTACTAAAAACAGAGGTGGATCCAGAGAGATATTTGGGGGAGGGTCAAACTTTTTGTAAAAATTCCGTCGTTATATGCGGTTGGTCGTTATAATCGGCGCTCGTTATAACCGATTTCCACCGCATTTTTATGGATTTCGGAGGATTTCCCTAATTTCCCCCCTGCATCCGCCACTGCTAAAAAAATTACGCCACATGCCATTTCAGTCAAATAAAATTCAGATTTTTAGAGTTCTACTCTATACGAATATCGGCCATTTCAAATCAGTGATTTCCCAATTAAATTAACTTCAATTTCATTAATTGGGGGTATTTTCTGGTTGAAAATAATGCTGTTACGTAACTAGGTGGCGCTTTTCAGCTTCGACAAATCTAACAACTTGTTCCTTACAGGAGCATATCAATTAAAAAATTATGCGGATACAAATAACTTTAAAAAAAAATCAAATAATTCAGCAAGAAAAAGAATAATATACTTTCTCAACCAATGGGGGGCGGGGGGGCAGGAGCCCCTCTCTTTCCTACCCCACTGGTTCCTTGTGGCGTCAGCTTAAATTTGCAACACCTTCCTCACCAAATGAGAGTCTGCAATGTTCTGCAACAACAACAACATCAAATTAATGAAAAATGGTGGCATTTCTCCTGGAGGGGATGGCCTGGTCTGGCACCAGTATGTCTCGTGAACACTCCTCTGATGTCCCGAAACTCATCTTTGCCCGTCAGATGCCCACAGATGGCGATAATCTCATCTACCTTTTACCATTCTCCCCTCACCGATTCCATCCTCCTCCTCCTCCCTCTCTCTCATCAGACCCTGAGTCCCTTGTTTTGCATCTAGCGTGTGTGTGAGGACGCATTGAACAACCCCATAACAAGCCAGAACCATAACGCACTTTCATCTTGCTAGAGTCCGACAGACCGGTGCCGAAGCGAATTATATCTTTAATAATGAAAGGCTTCCAAGAAGTTTGTCGACTTTGGGTGAGTCATTATTAATTTTTGTTTGATCCTTGAACAAAGATTAAAGAAATAATTTCTGTGTCCATTATTGCTTTTGATAGAAAACGCAGTGTTTGATAAGCTGCTAAGTTAGTAGAAACGCTATCTGTTAATAAATGCGCATGAACGAACAGAAATTTCCGGGCGTGTTCTTATATGACTAACGCTAAACATTGAATAATTATTTGGAGGATGTCTTATAATATTATATATGTTTAATGCCATTTAACCTCTTTGTATTTTTATATATATATATATGACCCAAAAGAATAGGAACATGGTAGGGGAAAGGGGAAGATTTCTTATTCGCTAACAGGAAAATTTTAGTCTCTGATGGCGACCAGGCGACCGGATTTATCAAGCACTCCATATGACTATTATGACACTTGAAAATATGACAATATTAAACAATTGGGTATGATGAAATGACGCCGTTGTTTTCAAAGACGTTGTCATTGACGATGACGTATTTTAAGGAGGATTGATCAACGAATGGACAACTGAAAGTCTCAGCTGTGTATCAAGAGATCATCGGATTAACTTTTTCAAACAAAATGGATGAGGTTAGAAAATGGGTTGGAATAACATGGATGTAGACAGCGTAAGACAGATATGCATGGCGACTCCGTCAACCATTTGCGAATTGATAGTAATTAAGCGTGATAGCATAGTGTCTTGCTGTCTTTTTAAGAATCCCGGGAGACACCTTACAGCATCCGAAACCTACTACAAGAAAAAAACGATATTGTATGGCTATGTTTTATTTGAACCGTACTTCTTTACTTATCCTTTTCTATATTTTTACTTATCTTTCCTATATTTTTACTCATCTTTTCTATATTCTTTACTTGTCTTTCCTAAATTCTATACTTATTTTCAATTTTACGTAACCTTACTCTATAGTTCGAACAGAGCTAGCTTTAATAACATGGGTGGATGCAGGCGGTCGCATAACAACCAAAGGGGCCGCATCTAGTTTTCTTTCTTTCTTTCTTTCTCCCTCCCTCCCTCTCTCCTTCTTTCCTTCCTTCCTTTCTTTCTCTTTCTTTCTTTCTACGACCGAAGAGGTTTACAGTGCTGCATTTCGTCTTCTAATATGTAAGTTATGGAAGGATAATATAAATATGTTCACCAACGGGGGTATGATCCCCCGTATAAGCTTCACATGTAGTTTTACAATACAGTTGTAATCTCCGCCTGGGGTCGCCAAATATTTAATCAGGTCTTGGATTCGAGTTCGGTGAAGTCTAGACAGTGCTCGCAACGGAGTGCGGATCCTACATAATTATGCCGCATTAACATTCGTTTATCTTCCTTTATCATGATTTCATAATCAAATTTATAACAATAGTCGATACTAAGAAGGAATAACTTTTATATCAAATGGCAACTGCTTTTTTTTGTCAAAATCTGAAAGATTTTTTTATATCAATCATCGATTTATGCATATTATTTATCAAATATGCTAAGGTAATCTGCAAATTCTCTTGATACGCTAATTCACTTACTACGTAATACAAAGGGTTGCCATTTGTACATCAAGCTGGGTTCCCAGAAACCGCGACGTAAGCAGGGCCTGACGTAAGCCAAATCCCGCATCGATTTATAAATCAATTTGTGTTCTAAAGATAGAGGTTAAGTAAATAAGTTAAGTATGTAAGATATAAAGAATATAAGTATATAAGTAACGTAGCACTGCATATAAAATGCATTAAATATTAAAATCAAGGTTGCAAAGTATTCTTCTTTAATTCACGCTGCTGTTTTTTGTTTGACGACAGCGCCACATAGTGACAGAAGTTCATATTGAACTCCATTGCCTAATGACCGTTTCATCTTCTCTACTTTCAATTTTTTACCCACTTCTCTGCCACCAGTCTTTTTTCGCTAATGAGGACTGCTGCCGCGGAACAGCGGACAGTGACGAAACATAGCGACACCCTGCGGTCAGTTGGGAGTCGCTCCAAGAGAGTCCTGAAGAGGGTCAGCGACACATGTCCGAAAAGAGTCGGTACGCTCCAACCAACATCAAAATCCACACTTTGTAAAGCTGGCACTAATATTTGAAGGGTTCATAAGCAATTTCGTCCGAATTATATATTCGTTTGATGTATATTACAAAAATGTCGAAGCAAAAACTTTTATATAAAAAAATACAAAAATTCATAAAATCGCACGCTGATTGTGACGTGTGCATGGATTAATTGTAGTGGTGTATATTATTGAAAGCGATGTATAGATTAACCTGAATGACGTATGCAGTTGGAAGCAACGAATTAATCTTATAAATTAATAATAACGTATGAAATTGAAGCAACGAATTAATTGTATAAATTAGTAATGAAGTATGAAATTGGAAACGAATTTATTATATAAATTAATAATTAAATGTGAAATTGTAAGCTGCGAATTAATTGTATAAATTAATAATGAAGTATCGTATACTGGAAGCAACGAATTAATCGTATAAATTAATAATGAAATGTAAAATTAATTGTATAAATTAATAATGAAAGCGAAGCGAATTAATCGTACAAATTAATACAAATTAATAATGACGTGTGAAATTGGAAGCAACGAATTAATCATATAATTTAATAATGACATATGAAATGCGAAGCGACGAATTTATCGTATAAATTAATAATGACGTATAAAGTTTAAAGCAACGAATTAATCGTGTAAATTAATAACGACGTATCAAGTTGAAAGAAACGAATTAATCGTATAAATTAATAATGACATATAAATTAATCGACGTGCTGGGAAACGAGTTAGGATGGTTATTATTTAAAGACATGAAGGCGCAGTAACGAAAATTGGAATTTAACGTAAAACGGGGGCCATCTAGTTATAACGAGCAAATAAATTAACAGATTCGAATTCTGACGTAGTAATGCTCAGGCCTGTAGCCAGTCCGGGGACATCAGGGGCGTGGACTCATGCTTGTTCCCCAGTTGCCCCATCGAGTTACTTATATATATAGTCCCTGGGTGTCCTGTGCCTCATACGCCTTTTGCCTGGATCCAGTGTCCCGTTCACCCTGGCTACAGGCCCGGTAATGCTCATAATCCTCTGAGATGATCTTTTCACATCATTCTTATTATATTTAAGACGTTACCCGGAGATGCTAATTGGTTAATTTAGCTCGGTGGGAGGAGCGTCGTTTTAGAACAGAAAAGATCAGGAGTTCAAGTCCCTAGCATTGGTTTTTGCTGTAACTTTCTGTTCTAACTGTGGCTCTGCGGTTGTATAATGGTAACGCGTTTTTGTCTAAGATGGGAGATATCCGGGTTTGATTCCCAATGGCATTCACCCCTGATTCCTTCTTTTTCCACTGACCCGCAATCCGGAGTTTTAGTCCCTAAGCAATCGAGGTTCGGATTCCTTTGAAAACTCTAGATTCTGGTGCAGCATGACCTTAAATGTCCTTGCGCCCCAAAATACAAACGATCTGCTATATAGAAAATCTTCACGATTATCAGTAGAAATCATATCATCTTCGTCCATTGCATTTAAAGTGTCGAGCAAGGCATGTTTATATTAGGAAGAGATGATCAGGGCGGGATTATCTTCCATAAAACCACGGGATTATTATTAGAGATTATTTTTCATTTAAAATAATCTTAACCGTTTAACGACATAAGAGAAACAATTACGAAGAAACAGATTATCAAAAGAATATAAAATCTTTTTCAATTTGTTCAGTTTTTAAGATTTAGATTTTTCCTGCGTATAGCAACCTTTCTTCCGTAAATTCCTTCAAATCGTAAATCAAATGAAATAAAGGTATTTGAAATGCATAAATATAAAATGACATGGTTTATTGCGAAAGTGATTATGGCATGTTAATCCGCTGATGACAAACCTTTTGTTTCCTTATCTCTTCTTGTTTGGCTTTTGCTTCAATTGATACAAAATTAGAAACAAAACGGCAATTGATTAGCGAAATTGACTTCAAAAATTTCCTTGTCAGCTGTCTCCGCGCGCAAATATTTCTTGGTCCAATGAACTCTTCAAACACATAGTGAAACAACGGTTGCGGTTTTTTGAGGAAAACCAGAATTATGTCCGCCATTATTTAACATGTAATTGCCCCGAGAGAATTCACGCTAATTTTTTACTACAATTTCTCGATTGTTCTACTTTTTCTAGACTTTTCTTAGATTCCCGGAAGCCACGCCGAAAGATTCCAAAATATTGTGGGTTTTGTTATTTGGACAATGCTTATTGTCCGTGTATATCTGGGTAGAATCTTCCCAGCTTTTTTCAAAATCGGCGTTAGGGACAATATCGAAAATTTGGCGGGAAAAAAAAATTTCGCTCAGTGTTGAATGTGTTATTGTTTAGGGGTGTGATGGTCTTTCCGGAGCTCAGATTAGAAACGTGGAAATCGGGACTTCCGCGCAAATTTCACTCCCAAAAAACCCTACGAAATACCCTACGACCGTAAAGAAAGAGCCCGCGTGATTTTTTTCCCGCGATAGCGATTACTGTTATTGGATTTCGCGCTTTTCTATATCTTTTTGGAGAGCGCTATCAAATTTCGATATTGGCGCTCTTTTTCCTGTATTAAATAAAATAGCGCCCGTTATTATTTGGGGATCGGATGTCGCCAAGCTTCAGAACTTTGTCGATAGGGGCTCTGATTCCTCTCCTAGATTTGCATACCGTGATCACCTCCGTCCCCCCCCCTCCTTTTTACCTTCAGATTGCCCTTTGATCCCCGCCCCTCCCCCCCAGCATATTCAGGAGCAGCCAGAGGATATGACGAAAAAGAAGGGACGTAGGTGGAAGTTCAGCAGATGGCCCCTAGACGCCATGGCGCCAATTCTCTTGCCAGCCCTTTTTTTTTTTTTTTCAAAAATTGAAATAGGCAAGCCCTGTCAGTTGCCTATGATAAGTGGTGATCCGCGAAGTTCGGAGTAGGAACCGGAGGGGGGTGAGTATGAATATGCTTTAAATAGACACGTCATCTTATGCAACGCAAATGAGATGAAATGAGCGGGTAACTGACGCTCATATAAGCTGCTATATATACAATTAAAACTCTCTATAATGGGCACCTCTATTTAGAGGCCGTTTTGATTATTCTCAGTTCCAATGAGTGCTATACCGTTCCAGTGTTAACACTCCGAAATAGCGGACACCACCGAATGGTGAGCACTATTTATAGATACTCAAGCCCCGATATATAGATACTTAAGATACTTTATAGATACTCAAATATAGATACTTAAATCCCTGTGTGTCTATAAGAGGTTGTTAACCATCCAGGTACAAAAACAATATAAGAACCCTTATCACACGTAATAATAGCAATCGATTTCCATAATATAATTTTGCATATACGATATATAATTAGAAGAAATTTCAAGTTATATATCTGTTACATATTACATACTATTATAGTTATTATTAAAAGAAATTTGAAGTTATATATCTGCCTAGGCAACAATGGGTAAAAGCGGAGTTTGACCAGGCCAGGACTATGTGTTACATCGTTTTTTATATTCCAATTGATATTATTAAATGTTATTTAATTTCCGGATACACATACAATATTAATAATACACAATGTTATACTGTATTATATATATTATCTTTTGAATACAACTACTAAATTTAGAGAATATATTAGTGTGGTGAGAACAAAATTAATTTAGTCATTCTATATGACCGCGGATAAGTTTTGTAAAGGTAGAGAATGAGCTAATACAGTGGTTCCCAACCTGGGGGTCGCAAACAGGTTTCTG
>QLNU02015270.1:103088578-103126181 GCA_006491805.2 Dysdera silvatica | reverse complement strand
AAATTCCAACTTTCATGATAAATGGAATGAGTTTTTCCAAGACCAAGGTAAACTCTGTCCATGACCCCTCCCCCCCAAATGAAGGTTTGTGTCCGCCCCTGGGAGAGACCTTCACATTTGGCAGTGGTTCCCAACTTGGGGGTCGCCGCAACTATTTTGGGTTGCAATTATTTTTTTAAGGAATTTTATATGAAATGTTTCCAATGCTTGTATATTTCAACATGGCTGCATAGCAATATTCTACTACTCGTTAAGTTTATATTTATAATATGCATAATTAATATAATTAATATAAGTATACATAATTATAATTTAATATTTAACTCGTTTTCTTTGCTGTGTTAAAATGCTTTTATTATACACATGTGGTGACAGCGGATGGGCAGTTGCCGACCTTTTGATTACTGTAAAAGGCGAATTACTGTCCGTTCACGAAAAGTAGTCCGATGAAACAGCTAGAAATAACGGTAGGTGACGTCACAAACGGCCTAGCCGATTACAGTAGAGGGGGACCCAATTTCAGAACTGGATTTTAGCGAACTTTTGTCTGCGTCAAAAACAAGTTCTGAAATGAAGTCCCCCTCCCCTGCTGTAATCGGGTAGGCCGTTTGTGACTTCATCTCCCGTTATTTCTAACTGTTCCATCAGACTACTTTTCGTGAACGTACAGTACTTGGCTACTATAAAAATGGGTCGCGACTTGAAAGATTGCTAACCACTGGGATAGAGTGATTGAATAGAATGATGATATCCCTGTTATTCTCCTATGTGCTGAACCTCAACAAAGACGTGTGGGACCTTTTGGGCCAGTAACTTGGCGTCGCACTAAGCCTTTAATTATGTACGCCTCAAAAATTCAATTGTTAAACACAAATGCGATTTAAGGACTGTAGAGATGAATTCAAGTGATTTGAGGGCCCTAATTTACAGTTAATTGTTAACCCTCAACAACGGTGTGCTTACGGCATTAGCGGCCCTGAATGGAACAAATTTCAGCGTTCCCCAAAAATGTTTTAACATAACACAACGGTTTAAAAAACAAACGAACAGGGGTTTAGCATTACAAAATAAAGTTTTTCATTGGTCCAAACACCAAAGGTAAAGAGAAGATAATGAAGTTTAATTAAAAATAAACAGTTCTAAACAAACTAGGGATGTATCAATCATTTGGCATTTCTTACTTAACTTCGATGCGATAGATAAATGAAAGGACTTTAATTTATTATTGCCGCATTATAAACACAAATCAAAACCTGCACAATAAAATTGTAGATTTCTGCTTTTCAGAACTTTTCCATAAGTTCTTTTTAAACATGATAACAAGCACAATATACTGATGCAAACGCATTTAACCAATAACGTGTCTATTTTTGTTTTCCACTATTTAGAAGCTTTTTGTGCATTATAGGAATTATAACGTCCCACACACAAAAGGTCAATTGACTATATACTTTAGGAAATACGTAAGGGCGGCCAAAAATTTATTCCTTAGTGCTTGCACTGTATGTTTTTAGCGGCCGCCCAGCTCGCGCCCCTCTATGCACGTCCCTGAATCTCAACATGGTTGTAAACCCTCCGACTTGCGTCTAATTAAAAGTCGGCATGGTGTACGAAGCTCTGGTGTGCACCCTGTTGTTAAACAGCGTGATTTGCTGACCTCTAATTTGTATTTGTTGCACTTCAAGGTGATTTGCGAACCCTACTTGGATTTAATTATTAGAGGTCAATATGGTAAGCATTTGTGAACCCTGACGTGCATAGAATTAGATGATTAAATGCTCGCAAAGAAAAGAATGATTTTTCTTAAGCTTAGTGGGTAGAGCTCAACCGGAAGTCGAGTAGATGTGGGCTCGACTCCCGTCAGGCGCAGAAAAAACATTTTTTTTCTTTTCTTTGCGAGTATTTGATCATCTAATACAACCACACCATCGACTATAATGAGAGAATTATTGTAAATAAAAGTGCATAGAATTAGATGACTAAATACTCGCAAAGGAAAGAATAATTTTTCTTAAACTTAATGGGTAGAGCGGGTTCCACCCCAACCAGGCGCAGAAAAATCATTCTTTTCTCTGCGAGTATTTGATCATCTAATACAACCACATCATCGACTATAATGAGAGAATTACTCTAACTAAAAGTGCATAGAATTAGATGATTAAATACTCGCAAATGAAAGAATGATTTTTCTTAAACTTAATGGGTAGAGCGGGTTCCACCCCCACCAGGCGCAGAAAAATCATTCTTTTCTTTCCGAGTATTTGATCATTTAATATAACCATAGCATCAGCTATGATGAGAGAATTACTCTAACAAAAAGTGCATAGAATTAGACGATTAAATACTCGCAAAGAAAAAAATGATTTTTCTTAAGCCTAACGGGTGTAGCTCTTAACCGAAAACTAAGATGATGTGGGTTCGACTCCACCAGGCGCAGAAAAATTATCCTTTTCTTTGCGAGTATTTGATCATTTAATACAACCACATCATCGACTATGATGAGAGAATTACTCTAATCAAAAGTGCATAGAATTGTTAATTAGCGTGATTTGCATGATTTTCATTCTCATTAACGTTAATTCAACATATTGGTGGAGCTTTAAATTTGTATTTAATTTTTAAACAAAGGTAAGATTTACAAACCCCAATTTAACTAACACTGAATTACTGTAATCTTTAATATCATTACCAAATACCATCAGTTATTGACGCTTGGATTAAAACCTTTATAAGGCCCAAGCTCTTCAGATGTTTGGTGCCCACAATGTACAGCTTCTACATATCGAACATCTTCATACATATTGAAGGTTCTGTCAATTTCCTTGGTATATAGATAATATTCGATACTTAGAAAAACTATTCCTATATACTGAATTCTTTAAGATAAATGGGACTTTGTTCTTTAACCTGTTAACTGGGTATGACGACATTTTTCGTCATGCCCGGAAGACTACCAAAATGCGAATGACGACATTTTTTGTCATTGAAATTAAATATATTTAATATCACTGAAATTAATTATAATAAATATATTTAATATCACTTAAATTAATTAAATATAATGAATATAGTTAATATCACTTAAATTAATTAAATATAATAAATATATTTAATATCACTTAAATTAATAAATATAATAAATATATTAAATATCACTGAAATTAATTAAATATAATAAATATATTTAATATCACTTAAATTAATTAAATATAATAAATATATTTAATATCACTTAAATTAATTAAATATAATAAATATATTTAATATCACTGAAATTAATTAAATATAATGAATATAGTTAATATCACTTAAATTAATTAAATATCACTGAGAAAAAAAATTGTCCCCAGTGTGAAACGAGTTTCACAAAATTTTATTCCCCGGTTAACAGGTTAAATGTTCTAAAGCAGCTGTTCTCAACCTGTGCTTCGTGGAGCATTTGGTGCTCGGCGAAATCTTTCAAAGTGCTCTGCGTACTTCAGTGCTCAAAAATTACAAAAAATCGCTGAATTTCAAAGGCTTTATCATTCCTTTTCGATGCCAAGTGACAATTTTAGTTTTATGACTACAAAAATGCTTTTAGATACCATACCTATATGGATAACACATTGTGGATTCAAACTATCTGCTTTGAATTTGTTCTCAAACGTTTTGCCTTGCTTTTGTTTTTGTTGCTGTTTTTCATTTATGTTTATGTAGTTAAGTAAGTTCCCCATTTCTCTGAAATTTTTGAGAAATAAGGCATTTTGAATAAAATAAAACTTGACGTTTTACATGTCCAAACGTTTAAAAATAGCTTTCATAGTTAGACCTCTGTCATTAGGTTTAGAACCCATATTGGTGAAAACATCGTCGGACTTAACAAGAAAAGAAAAGTATGGAAAAAAATAATAAAACATATAAAACAGTATGTGCATAATATGTGTTTTCAAAAAACGATTTTTAAAGTTCCAGTTTTTAATGACTTTAATTGGGAAAATTAAGTATAGATTAAAATTAAAGCAATTTAAAATTCGAAAACAAATTTGTGTTTTTTCTGTTATATAATGAAATGTTGATTAACAACTTGAAAAATATGGTTAAGTAAAAGCAGCCAAATATGCATATATGCAAATATGCAGCCAAATATGATTAGGTAAAAGCAGCCAAATATGCACATACGTGTCTTTGGCATAAGGCCAGCAGTAGTGCTCCACAAATAATTTTTTTCTTGGAAAGATGCTCTGTGGCCAAAAAAGTTGAGAACAGCTGTTCTAAAGCGTCCTTCGTTTTCAATTCAACTAAAACGTTCTCGAGAATGTATTTCACAGATGTAATAGTCTAAGTATAAACACTTCTATGATAAACTATCATCGAAATTTATTGTGGAGCAATACGCTTTACAATTTATTGCACAGATACAAATGCATATGAATATTTCATGAATAAGATGTTTTAAAATATGTTCAGCACTTTATTCCCTTTAATTCTCGTTTCTAATTATTGCTGCAAACATAACTTGTGTCCGATTCAAATTCGTTTATTTATGAAGAACTGTTGATTAGGAAGTGCGTCTCTAAATACAGTTCTCAGTGGAACCTGGTAAGTGACCTCCTGAATAAAACGACTACTTTTTTATAAGAGGAAACTGGTGGGGACTTAATCATTGCCTATACCAAAGTCTGTCGTTTATAGAGACAAACTATCTAAGATAGTAGTACCATTGCAGTTCAGTCCCAAAGATAGTCACTTTGGGCACTATACTACACAATACAGGGGTCTCAAAAAAAGCGAATCCATGAACGACTTTGCCCGTCTATCATAAACGAGCAGATGCTTTTGGTAAATCAATAATTGAACCAGTTTACGGCAACGCTATGTACTTACCATACAATACGTAAAAACAAAAGGTCCATTCAGTACATTGAAGTATTTTTATGGCGCCATCGACGTATGGAGGTTCTATTGCATTTAATTATGTAATAGAAAAGTTGTAAATAATTTTACAACAAGCCATTCTGTGAACCACATTTCAAAATAGGGATGTTGCAAATATTGTTTGTTTGGGTGTTTTATGGCGCAAGAGCATCTGGGCTATACTGCGCCAAGGAAGTTGGGGTGGTGTTTGTAGAAAAAAATTTGTGCCGTAAAAAATTTTGTTTTATGGCTATTAACATTTTCAAATACAGATAAGGTTCTCATTAATTCCCGTCTTGTGCACGGCCTTGATATTGACTTTCATTGAATTAAAATAGTATTTTGATCTATTGCTCCGCGATGATCGCATAAAAATCATTCGTCAACCACCACCGGTCTATGCATTGAAGTCTTTCATTTACCGAATTGGTGGTAATGTTGTTTACGATTAATATTAATGTTATTTTCGATTAATGTTAATGGTCATTTCGATTAATGTTGATTTTCTTTTCAATTAATGTTACGTCTAATTACCGTTGATGTCATTTTCATTTAACACTAATGTCATTTTTAATTTCATAAAAAAATTTTCGAAAACAGCAGCAAGCAGATTTAGCGTCTACAGGCTTTTCCTGGATTTTTCACTACTATATTCCATTTCTAGTTCAATTGTTGAACGTGTATTTAGTTTTTGAAACTATTTAGTTCCACATGATAAGATTTTACCAACTAAAATGTTTTTAAATGCACAATGTATTATTCCCATTTCCTGGTAATGAGATTTCTAGTTTTTGTTCATTATTCATCTTGTTCCTTTAGCAACAATTTGACAAAAAACATTCGATGGAAATTCAGGTGACAGGATAGAATTTGCCATGGTCTTGGAATAACACCCTTCATTTATCATGAAAGTTGGAATTTTTTACAGTGAAAAAATATATTTTGGGGGAGGTCATGACCTCTGTGTCCACACTTGGTATTTCTAAATCTGAAAATTGAAGACAGTGAGCTTAAAAACAAACGCTAGTCATTGACTAAAATTCGCCAGGATCACATTCTTCAAGGACCCATTTTATCCGTCCATCCTAGGACCCATTTTATCCGTCCAGTCAAGGACCCATTTTATCTGGCACTGAAAGTAGCTTCGTAATTAGTTTTTAGGAAACGTCTCATATTTGCTATATTCATAGCTTTCGCGTTCATTAATGGACCAAGCAGATCAATTTCTAGTTCACATAATGTAATTTTCATTTTCCAAATAGCCGTGGGGGTGGTAGCACCCTCCTCCTTGCCCCTTTTCTATTAACAGTTAAAGGCAAAAATTACATTACTGTTACTTCTACTTAGCAAAGACTGCAGACGCATGGATGCCCATGTGGGGGCAGAGGGGGTTCGATTCCCCCCCCCCAGCCGTTTAAAGTTGGTTTGCTCGAATCTGCTATGTCTTTATTTTCAAAAGTTTTACAGTCACATTTTAAAATAAGGTACTTTTTAGCTCGTTATTAATTGTCAAGCAGTATCAATTATTTTTGTAGCGTTTCGTTATCTTGTACATTCACTAAAACGTTGGACAGCCTTGAGGAGGAAGGAGGTAATCGTTTTCCTCAGCCTCCACTCCCAGAAGTAATCATATAGGCACCCATGTGCAAAAAGTATTGTAAACACCACTAAACGCAAGAGAACATTCTCTCATGTGTTTTGCATAAAATTTTCACTCTAGTAACGATAATATTCAGTCTTTCAGTGATATTTCGGTAGACACCAACACTATCTAAATATATTCTTGATGAAGGACTGCTGTTGACGCGTCCGAAAGCTTGGGTTGTCTTTTTCATTGCTGTTTTACCAGTATTTCACCTTTTGTATGTTAATTTCTTCCCTGGTACCGTGTATCTTACGTCGTATTTCTACTATCTAAATATGCTTGATAGAGGTGTGATCTCAAAAATTGTTGGGATGGGGCGCTGAATGGAAAAATGTACAGTGTGTATCAATGGTGTCCTCTCCTTTTGCTGAACATAATATATGTGTTTTAACTATTAAGGATATCCTATGTGCTTAACAAGATGCCTCTGGCTTAACGTAAATAGCATAAATCGTTACTACACGATCAATACGTCACAGATCGTTAGTTGTGAAAACTACCTTTCGGTCTGTCAATATCCTCTTCCAATGACTGCTTCCCATTTTTATGTTTACGTGAAAATCCATGTCATTTTAAAGAGTAAGAGGGAGAAGTAAGAAATGGAGGCAGGAAAAAAGTTGTGAATGAACTTGGATAGTAAGATGAGGGTGTTTTGTGCAGTTTTTGCACAAAAATAATGCCGTTGTCGTTTCCGCTTATGAACAAGGCACAAGACGAAAGAGGTTGAACATGGGTTTAAGTGTGGGTTGAGAGTGGGTTGCCGACTCTCGTCCAACCCGAATTTTGTTAACCTCTCCCATGGCAATTACTTTCTCCGCTGATTACATTGGAAGTAAGTGTGTTTGTTGACATTTCGCTGCCTTTGCATAGCAGTTATTTATGGTGAAACTCGTGGCTGCTGCACGTTCATCAGTCATGGCGTAATGAACACACACGGCAAAATTCCGTGAGCCCTCTGGTTGCTCAATTTTTATCAAAGTCGCTTCAAAAATTGCATATATTTTTATTACATATTTCAAATGTACATGCATTTGAGAGTTAAAATATGTAGCACATTTTTGTAAACAAGATTTTTTTAATATAAATTTCGTGCATAAGAACAGGCTTTCATAAAAATCAATTTTAAGAGTAATCATATAAAGACCAAAAATTTTGAAAATGAATTTTGATTAAATTACGGTTTACTTTATAGAATACAAATATAAAGTATACTATATAAATATACTATGTAAAATATACTAGTAAAATCACTCGCTGAACGTTTCTTGCAGGCAATATTCTGAATATTAAAAAAAACAAAAACGGCGGGTGCGCTTTCAAAATTAGTCAGTCGCTCTCCAATATTTTAAACGACCATGCTGACCACACATGTCTTTTTACAGACATGTCTTTAACTTTTTACAGAGAACTGGCTTTTACAGTAGTCTTCGATTTTACCATGTTTGGCGCAATATAGCCCAGATGCTCTTGCGCCATAAAAATCCAAACAAACAAAATTAAGTAATGAACTCTATGCAAATACAAAATTTTAGGCGACAAAAACGTCATCTGTTGATCAAAACACGACTTTAAGTTTAAATATTATAGAAAACGCATTATCGACGATTAAGTAGAGTAAAAGCGGGATGCGCTTTTAAATAGATGGAAAAATTGCATACCCGCGAAAATCGCGGGATGAAAAATTTTGTTACTTTCATGTTGCCCGTGGAAATCGCGGGATAAGCAAATTTTACTTTCATGTTGCTCGTGGAAATCGCGGGATGAGCAAATCTTACTTTCATGCTGCCCGTGGAAATCGCTGGATGAGCAAATTTTGTTACTTTCATGTTGCCCGTGGAAATCGCGGGATAAGCAGTCAGAGGGTTAATCCGTCCCTCGATAATCCAGTTCTGACATAAAAGGGGCGGGGCTAAGCTTTCGTGTGTCGTTACGAACGAGGATTATTTCATGTGACGTCACGGGACGAGAAATTTAATAAAGAATCAAACATTCTTTTATGTAGTCTAAGTAATCCGGCATGCCCGCTAATCCGACACTGATCCTTCATGCAAGGAATGCTCAGATAAACGAGTGTCTATTATATCTTAATTAAAAAAAAAAAAACTTTAGTGTGAAATTTCCCACGGGTTTAGGATCGGGGTTGGCGCACAAATTTCCTTTCGTCTGAAAGAGCCCTGAATTGTTAACGCGTTAGCCGAGCGTGCTGTTATCCCAGGTTTGATTCTGTGTTATAAAAAACCGCTTATCGACTAATTATTCACCGTAGTCTGGGGGTTTGATCTCCTAGGCTTTAAACGGTTCGGATTCCTCGGAAAATTGTAGGCCCCGACGTAGCATGATCCTTATTCTCCTTGAACTTCTTAACTTTCTCTCTTCTTAAACTTTTGTCTTAAAAATCGCATTTTAAAAATGATAGTTTAAATGTAAACAAAGCACAATGGATGCCTTTAAAAAAGAAATTTTCATAATTGAATATTAATAATTTAATAATTATAAATATAATTAACTCTCTCTCTCTCTCTCTCTTCTTTTCTTCTGCTTAGCTCTTTTTCTAGATTTATTTGAAAATCAGAACCTCCCTTCCTCATTTTTAAGCCACTGCTTTTCAGAAGAGAGGTGGTCGTTACAGGGAGGTTGCATTTCTTCGGTTATTTGAAACGGAAGTTTCGTTTCACGCTGATTTAAAATGGAGGTTTTTGTTCTATTTTAATTTCAAAAAGATTTGTTCTGCATTGCCCTATGATGGTTTTTGACGCTGTTGACACGTGGTCAGTTGTAGTGGGTCACGTGGGACTCGTGTCCATCTCTGACCATCGTAGCTCAGGGTTTGATGGCCTTAGTGACAAACGTTCCCAGATGCCTCGGTGAACTGTAGCAGCATGACCCTAGGCGTCTTTGAACAATGGAACAAATGTTTCCTACTTTCATTTGAGAAGAAAGATCCATTCTACCTTTCCGAATGAAAACTGTGCTTTGTCTTACATTTTTAAATGACAAATATCCTTTATTTTTACGTTTTGAAATTAAAAATGTGTTTGTTTTACATTTTTAAATGAAAAAATATGCTTTATTTGTTTGAAAGTGAGGTTTCATTCTACATTCGTTTGAAATGAGGAAATTGTTGCTTTACAAAGAAGGAACTTTCGCAATACACACTCCTACCTTTCTTATCATGCACACAGTTTATCAGCCTCTGTCGTCTTTATGAACGTATCTAAAAAAAATTTAAAAAAAATTGATAAATTCTCGAAAACGACAGTGTCATCCATTTCACTGTTGACTTAAGGTCTATAAAACGCCAGATACAGAACTGTTTCCATGGTAACGGTTATGATGAAAGCGACCACTCGAAAAGAACGAAGCACAACATGAATAATAGCTCTTTTAAGACATAAGTAATATTGTTTTATTTCAACTGAAATAATATGGGAAAAGGCGTAATAAGTAAAATTTACATAAAGTAATTCCTTCCTCCTGTGTCTACGGTGATATATTACAAGACCTACCGTGTCGGACCCTACATATATGCTGGGGCGTAGTGACTCCTCTGAAAGGGCGCATACCTTGGATTAACGGAGGGCTCATGGGCCCGGCGGCCCACTCCGCCCCTGCATATATATATATGCCATTTTCTCGTTTACATACATTGAGACATTACCAACAGCAAATAATAATGAAAACTACACTTAATGTACATTGATATAGGGTAAATCCGAGTTACATGCCCCATCATGTATAGATTGGCACCCCTACTAGTTCTGAAACAGGCTGTGGGGTGACACTGCAAAAAATACCAAAGGTTCGCCATTTAGTATTTGAAGCGTGTTTGGTAAAAAAATCGTGTTCCTGTGCCTTTTTGTTTTTAAATTAACAAATATACGAGGGCGAATCAGAAAGTCTTTGCCCCTATTTTTTATTAGCCAAAATAAGGTACATACAGGTAATTACAAATATACGTACTATTCTACGTACCTTACACTATTTTTCCACATAGTCCCCACACCGGTTCAGACATTTGTCCCATCGCAGCACTAAATTTGAGATGCCCCTGTGGTAGAATTCGTCCGGCTGACTGCTGTCTTGGCTTCATCGTTGCACGTGAATCGCTGTCCTGCCAGGAACTTCTTCAGCGGACCGAAAACGTGGAAATCACTAGGGGCGAGGTCCGGACTGTATGGTGGGTGGTCCAGACTCTCCCAGTGAAATGACCGGAGCTTGTCGGCGGTTCTGATTGCATACAGTCCGGACCTCGCCCCCTAGTGATTTCCACGTTTTCGGTCCGCTGAAGAAGTTCCTGGCAGGACAGCGATTCACGTGCAACGATGAAGCCAAGACAGCAGTCCGACGGTGGTTCCACAGTCAGCCGGACGAATTCTACCACAGGGGCATCTCAAATTTAGTGCTGCGATGGGACAAATGTCTGAACCGGTGTGGGGACTATGTGGAAAAATAGTGTAAGGTACGTAGAATAGTACGTATATTTGTAATTACCTGTATGTACCTTATTTTGGCTAATAAAAAATAGGAGCAAAGACTTTCTGATTCGCCCTCGTCTAGGGTGAGTTATAGAGTTTATTATGAAATATTTTCGTGTGCTATCGTATTTTGTATATTACAGCTAAGACTTTAACGATGTCAGTGGATCCCCTGTTTGAGCGAAGCATAGTCTTACAAGGGAACCACTTTTGTGGAAGCTCGTACTTTGAAACAAGACATATCACAAACGATAGTCCCTAAATTTCTTATTAAGAATATGAAATCAGTTTTTTGTGAATAGCATATAAAATTTTTTATTAATATTTAAAGTCCAAAAATCGCACTTTTTAGATGAAGTTTGATATTTTTTATTCGCACTGTATATGAAGATAATAACTTTTGAACTCAATTCGAATAAAGAGGGTAATTGCATTTAACGGATAAAATTATAAAATTACACGAAAGGTCATTCAGAGTATTTTAAAAAATTATACAAAAACTGAGTTTTTTAATACCAATATTTGGCGCATTTGGCTATGGTTTAGAAGAATTGGCGATATCGGCATGAAGCATTTATTATTCAATTACGCTCATATTGCAACCTTCATTGGCATTATTTTCAGGAAATATAATGCCATAATAAAAAGGAAAAAATCTTCTAAATTTTATGGCCGTAACATCAAAATATTTTACGTAATTTTTTAATAAAGAAAAATGCGGCTGGTATTTCAAAAAATTTATACGTAATTTATTTTAAAAAGTAGACAAGCATTGTATCATATTAAACGTTTATTATTTTTTGTGGAATCAACCTGGCTCTCGTAAAAAATTTGACGCGGTAAGTTTGAATGTTGTAAATCAATTAAAGACTTCCAATATGAGAAAATTATAAAAATGTCTCAAAATATCGGATTCCGGAACTATTTTTATAAATTGTGATGATGATACTTTTCATAAAAACGTTCAAAACGTAATTGTTCTTCACAATGGCTGCACTTTAAAAAGGATGTAAATTACATTCATTATCACTGAAAATCGTGTCAATTAAGCGAAAAGATATTTCGTCAATATTTTTGAATTAAATGGTTTCATTAGGAGTGTGATTTCAGTTACACCAAGAGTATTGCAGCATAGGGCAATATTGTTCTGCATTTAATTGATTATATACCAAAGAAAGAATTTTTAAAATTTCATTTTGATGTGTTACATCAATTTTGATTTTATTCAGAACAATTTTGTTTGAAATTTTTTTTTGATGAAACATTTATACTTCATGCCGATATCGCCAATTCTTCTAAATCATAGCCAAATGCACCAAAGATCCGTATTAAAAGCTTAGTTTTATATAATTTTAAAAATTTATTTATTTTATTTTATTATAATTTAAAAATTTATTTATTTTATTTTATTATAATTTTAAAATTTATTTATTTTATTTTATTATAATTTTAAAAGGTGCGGCATGGCTTAGTTTACCCTACTTGTAATCTGTTTCGAATGAATGAATACCATGTTTGGCGCAGTATAGCCCAGATGCTCTTGCGCCATAAAAAAGCCAAACAAACAATCAATCAATCAATCGAATGAATGGAATAGTTTTAGCCCCAAGGGATGATGGGTAATAAAGATCATCTTGTACACACACATGCACGCAATTTAAGCGTATTTTCACGTTCCTTAAAACATATAGTAACTTACGAAATGATGATCTAACAACGATACAATGTCTCTAATGATGAGATTGAAGTGAGGTAGTGGTGTAGTCATTGTGTGCGGTTATCGACCTTCGGACGAGAAATCGTCTGAAGGAAGATCGTTTGCCACAAGTGATTCTGACACCTCAGACGGGGAAGCAACTGACGATATTGATGTATGTTCGTTTAAGGTTTTTATGGCGCAAGAGCATCTGGGCTATACTGTACCAACATCGATGGTTGTGGACTTTAGATTGCCTTTGACACATTTTAATAAGGGCATGTTAGCTTTAATAGTTGAAAAGTCAATGATTGCTTTCGTCCAGAATTTATAGTAATCATTAATTATGATTTATAAGCATTCCTGTCTTGGGCACATTTATGGCTTTTCATTAAAAAAAAATACGTTCTATGTAGACTGGATAAGCAGGTATACTTAGTTAATGATCATATAATCGTATTTTAGTGACTGTAAACTAATTTGCATTACACTTCCATTTTTATGATTTCATCATGGGAATATGCAGTGGCGTAGCAAGATATTTTGCCGCCCTCCCCACAATGGGGGTAACAAAACAAATTTTGTTTTTTAAAGGCTAATTGTCGCCCCCTAAATTGTGACCCCTGGGGCGACCGCCCCCTTGCCCCCTTAGCTACGCTACTGGGAATATGCGACATTTAAGCCTAAACGCAGAACGAATGACACGTACTGACAGGATGGTCCTACTGAAGTTTAGACATATAGCAACCCAAGTTTAAACGTTTGTTTGTTTGGATTTATTATGGCGCAAGAGCATCTGGGCTATACTGCGCGAATCGATATTTTTTGTTGTTTCTTGTTGAATACGAGAAATCCCTTGCTTTGTCTTCCGGAAAGAGAGCCCCGTTACTAGCATCGCTACTGCTCTCTTTCCATTTCCCAAGCAAATCGTTTGTATGGTCTCCTGCGGTATAAAATAATAAGGAATAAAGTATTACTTACTTAAGCAAGTTTAAATGTAGATACTACTTTCGTTTTTACAAGTAGAAGCAAACGATACTTTTTTTTTCGCTTATATTTTTTGGCTATTGCAGCATTTAAAAACAAATTTAGTGTATTCTATCTGGAAAATTATTATATATGAGAAAAAAATGCTCTCAACAAAATTTTTATATTTAACTTTAATTAGAGAATATGCTTAACTTTAAAAGAAACTGAATTCAACTTTTGAAGAAACTGAATCTTACTTTAGAAGCTAAACTTAAGTGTAGACTTGGTTTAAGTTTAGAATGTAAGTTGAATTTTAGACGTTAAGCTTAACCCTTAGAATTTGGACTTTACTGTGGAAATTGGACTATAAATGGTTGTGTTTGATTTTTAGCGGTCGAATTTAACTTCAAAAGTTAAACTGGATCTTGTAAGGAATTGAATTTAACTTCAAGATTGAACTTTAAATTAAAAATTAAATTTGAAGACTCAATTTAAATTCAGAGATAAAATAAAGAATAATCCACTTTAGATGTATTTAATTTTAAAATAAATACCTGATATTTTGGATGAGAGAAGTGCCTGATTTTTTTGAATGAAGTGCCTGATTTTTTTGAATGAAGTGCCTGATTTTTTTGAATGAAGTGCCTGATTTTTTTGAATGAAGTGCCTGCTTTTTTTGAATGAAGTGCCTGATTTTTTTGAATGAAGTGCCTGATTTTTTTGAATGAAGTGCCTGATTTTTTTGAATGAAGTGCCTGATTTTTTTTGAATGAAGTACCTGCTTTTTTTGAACGACGTACCTGAATTTAGATGACGTTGCCAACTTTAGGAAAACTTGTATACATCTTGAATATAATTTTATCGCAAATTTGGTCAACTATAGCATACGTAACGATGTAAGCCTACCTCAGATTCAAATGTAGATTTCATTTTCTTTTTCTTTTAAAAGAATAAGTTGTAAAAAGTCATGGATATTTTTTTATTTTGCGCCCACACTTTTTATTGCTTTTTTTCCTTTTTTTTTATGGCGCTCATTATTCTGGAACACTCACACGAAAATCCTAGCAAATAAAATTCGCTTTCATCGATTTTTTTTTCATTAAATGACATATTGCGTGTGTGCTTCCTTTCAACAGAAACATGCTAATCATTTTTTTTTTTTGAATATCAGGGGCGTCGTTGCAGAGCCTTTGGAGCGAGGCATTACTATTATTATACTGTTATTTCCCTTCTTATAACACAAAGTAATTCCACCTCCGTAATGTACAATTACGCATTAACTCAACAAATTCTGGTAGATAAAACATTAAGTATTGTTATAGTTATACAGTGAAATATGTCTGTAACGACACTGTATGGAGTCGTTATATACAGTTTACCGTTATTACGAACTTAATACTTCCTTTGTCTATTGGGACTGGGGAAACTAACATTATAGACACATTGTCGCTATTAGCAGTACTGTTATAAACAGGTTCATAGGCGCATGCAGAAACTTCATAATGGAGGGGATATAGGCTCAATGGGGGGCAGAGCTGCAACTCCATGTTAAATATACAAAATTCCATTGGAATGGGGGTTACAACCCCCCATCAATACACCCCTGCGTACATCAGTGAACAGATTTAACTGTACGAAAAATCGATCACACGGGTATACAAAAAAATTGATTAAATTAATTGAATAATCAATGCAGCAATTTACTATAAATTAATCTTGCTTCAGTCAACAAAACGAATAATATAAGGATAAGTCGAATTTATGTGTTTAATGTTAAAATCGACCAAACGGTTCCTTTCGGCCGTATTTAAAAACAATTTGTCTTCCAATTTGGGGGCTTTGTCTTCGAGAACTTCGCCCATTTCTTGACGAGACTAATACAATGATTCATTCCTTAAAAGGAACGAGTCCAAAGAATGTATTCACCAAAGTGAATTATTTTACCCATCTCTGATAGAAACATTTCAGTTAACAGCAGAGCTGTGGCATCGATCAATGTCATTACATTATTACATTACATATTTTACATTATCCGACTATATATATTTATAAGCATGCCTCAGTTTATTGCGATTCATAGATATTGCGCATTTTAGAGCTGCAGGTTTGTAACAACTTTGCATCCAACAAATCCATCGGCGCTGATTTTTCACTAATATACGATAATCTTTTCTCTCTATATTATACTTTTATGATTAATAAATTAATTATTAATTCTGTTGCGCGATTAATAGACTACAGTATATTGTAAACATAGCTTTTATATGTGCCGTAAAACCAAACAATTTCGTGCGACTTTTTTTTATTGCGGTAGTCAGAAAAAGAATCCGCAATATTTCCGAGGCATGATGGTATATAGTCTTGTGTTTGGCATTCGGATTTAGTATACGATCGATCATCGATGATTTATCATATTTATCGATTATTTAGCATCGGGGACATTTATATTTACCGAACGCTAAGAGCTTTTCAATCAGAGGAGCTGCTATAAAGTTCCAACCGTACGAACAGATAGAAAATAGGCCAATGTAACCGATGACTTAATCTCCAGATCATTACGTACAAGCGTTCCTTTTCAACTAAGGTTTGGGGGGGACGCACAGGTAAAAGTATGGCAGTTGCCTTTGGAGGTCATGGTGCTAAAGTGTGCGCAGGTGCACGCGATCTCCCGTTTTCTGATCTTGTTTGGGGATGATGACAATGAGGCGAATTCTGATTCTTCGATGCTGGTTAACAACGAACTCATAATCCCACAAAGGGACAGCAACAGCACGTGTTGTTGACATCCCATTTGAGTGCCTATTACAGAAATCTATCTGCTGGCCACGCCCCTCACCTGAAATTGACGCTGACATGCGCAGAAAGACGTTCTATTTCAAACCGATGTTCCACCTGTATGTCTTTTATACAGGTGTCCTAAAAATTGTACATCAACAGAGGTACATTAAAATTGTACGTCGACACGTATGTATCGGAATGGTGTATTCAGTACATCTATATTTAAATTATGTCTCAATACAGATTATGAATGGTGTACAACAAATACTATGAATTGTTATCCCTGCCAAGGGTAATAATATCCCTTGAACTTTAAATATGAAGAAAAAGATCGCCGTTCTAATATCTCGGTGGTCTAAGTGGTTATGGCACTCCCGTTCTTCTCCGAACCGGGACAGTCTCTCTCTCTTTCCTTTTTTTACAACACAACCCTATTCTGAACTTTGTAAACGTAGATGCCAAAACATTACTCACAGATTATGGTGAAAGCAGAAATAAACTGAAAGGCAAATGTAGTGGTTATAATTAAAATGGCGAGTCTTGTACATTACATTATGTCACCTCTGTTCCTCACCTTCTCTTAACCAATCAAATCGTTGGAACTCAAGAATTCTCCACCAATGACGGTATCTCAAAGTCCTTTAGGTATATACCTGTGCCACTAATCAGTTCTTCCCTAATTTTTGTTGCATACAGATTTACCTTGTTTGTCGCCGAATAACCTGTGCTGTCCTTGCCTCATAAAAATCCAACCAATCAGTCCATAGTTCGGTCATTTTCATTCATTGATTTTTGTTTCTGCAGTGACCTTTTCCACTTTTTTGTTCTCTCACCGAAGTGGTGCGTTTTTTGATATCTTCTAGCCATTCCTAGATTGAGCTGCTTTGTACTCCTTTAAGTTATCTACTTTTGTATTGCTCCTATCTTTAAATCTATCTTTAAGATTGACTTCTATCTTTAGGAGGAAAACACGCGTTGAATCAGATCTTTCTCTTCAAACTGAAGTGTACTTTCCACTTCCGTGATAAAATCTTTTCTTTCAAATGCATTCTATCAAAGTCCAATGCGTCCAAATGCTTCCTTTCTAACATTGCATTCAGTTTGACTTTATTTTTATTGTGCTAACCCTCTCTACTTGTATCTGAAAAACTTGGAAAGTATCTTTAAAGTTTCTAAACTTTGAAGTTTTAAAAAATAATATATGGAATGGGATACGGCCTAAAAATAACTGTAATATATATATATTGGGCAATGACGCACTATATACCTTGTATCTCGTGACGCATATAGTTTACATAACAATATATGTGCGTACTGTCTACTTACGTATTGCATGACCTACTTCTTTAATTTCTGTATGGCATGTCTTTTGTCGGCCAAGTTCGTGTTTATATTGTTCCTCTCTGAGCACTTACTTTAATAATTATGATTACTATAATTGTAAGCCTAATAATTATTGCTGCCAACGAGGAAATTATTGCGCTTCTGCCATCATTCAACCAGCTCACGAATGGCATCTTGGGTAATCATGACTTCAGAAACTCATCGAAGCATAACTTTCTGTTCCAAAGACACATTTATCATTGTATTCATTCGCATACACTTTCTGTTCAAGCCCGGAAAATTTAGTTACCTAATTATAAGAAAATATGGATTGTTATTACGTGCTATTTCTTTGGTTTATTTATTTATTATTATTATTTTTTATCTTTTTGAAAATTACAAAGATTCATGTGTTTCGAATTATCTATGTTTCAGAAAGATCTATATTCTTTAATGATATCTGTATTGGAAAGATCTATATTCTTCAATGAGATCTGCATTGTAAAAATCCGTGTTGGAAAGCTCCATATTCTTTAATGAGCTGTATTAGAAGGATCTATATTCTTTAGTGAGATCTGCATTAGAAGGATCTATATTCTTTAATGAGATCCGTATTAGAAAGATCTATTCACCTTGTTTGACGTAAAATGACCTTTGCTGTTCTTGCGCCATAAAAATACAACCAACCAACCAACCAACCAAAAGATCTATATTCTTTAATGAGATCCATAAGGAAGGTCTATATTCTTTAACGAGATCCATAATAAGGAAGATCTATATTCTTTAATGAGATCTGTATTAGGATTTGTATTCTTTAATGAGATGCGTAATAGAAAGATCCATTCACCCTGTTTAACGTAAAGGACTCTTGCTGGCCTTGTGCCATAAACATACAACCAACCATAAAAATCTATATCCTTTAATAAGATCCATAATTAGGAAAATCTATAGTCTTTAATGAGATCCATAGTCAGAAAGATCTATATTCTTTGATGAGATTCGTAATTAGAAATGTCTATATTCTTTAATGAGATCCATAATTAGAAAGATCTATATTCTCTTTAATGAGATCCTTATAGAAGGATCTATATTTTTTAAGGATTAGCAAAGCTGAAGACCCAGTAACGGGATTGGAAGGGGAAATGTTTTAAATATAAAAACACTCGATGAATTTATTGGCTATTTTGAAATGTTCCACATAATACAAAATTCTTTGATGTTAAGCATCTGAATATAATAATATACATTGAAATGAAATATGTTATGTATTGAGCCTAAGGGTTAACAAATTTAGTAAGCCAAGCTATAATGCGTTGTTGAAAGATGACAGCTGTTTCGATTGGTCTTTGCTAATCATCTTCAAAAAGTAGCTTATTCTACTATTCATAAACTAGCGTGCTAATTGGTGCACTGGCTGATTATTTTTAGTGGTGCTCTGTTGAGTTTTGTGCTGGCGCTCCATTGGTTATATTTACCGCCTTTGTTCCTGCTGCCTTCGGGTTGGACTCCCAAGTAAACTGGGTTAGAGGTAAAGATGCCCTGCGGTGGCGCAGTGTGGTAACGCCTTCTCCAAGTGCGCCGCTAATCCGGGTTCCCCCGTGCAATAAAGAACGCTTACTCAGCAGAGATCTCGTAAAAGATCGCACTGCTCACTGTAGTCCGGGGTTTGGTTCCCTAGGCCTTAAGAGGTTCGGATTCTCGAAACAGCAGGTCGCGGATGAGCATGACCACTGTAGTCTCTTTGCTCGCAAAAAAAAATATCGTAAGTGATGTCGCGCCTATCATGATGCCCCACGTTAAAATGACTAATAAATATCTGCATTTATTTGATAGTTTAAATTATGGTGCGCCCCAATGAGCTATAGCCACTATTTGGGCCCGGGTTCGATACCCGATAATAATGTAAAAGTATTGTGGAGTGGTACCCGTCGCCCAGCATGACGCCCCCAATGACGAACGACTGACAAACAGCCGCCATTATCGGACAGTCTGTCGGATACAGAGTGGTTGATAACTAAAATGGTGGACCTTGGAAAAATCAAGTTCAAAATTACATAAAAGATTTTAAAATTGTATAAAAAACAGTTTCAAATTGCGTAAGTGACTTTAACTTTACATAAAATGGCTATAATATTACATAAAGTGGTTAAAATTATATAAAGTGACTTTAAAATTGTATAAAGTGACTTTAAAATTGTATAAAATCACTTTAAAATTGTATAAAATCACTTCAAAATTGTATAAGGTGACTTTAAAATTGTAGAAAGTGACATTTATGTGAACTGCCTGAACGTGGTGCAGCCATTATGGCTACCGCTTTTGAACCCATTGAGATGGGCGTTTCGACTCTAAATTGAGTCGGGCGTGTTTAAAAGTAATACGGTTCTCTGGTCACGCTAAGTCCATCGGTCTCGTCTCTGCAATCCCATCGTGTAATCTTAAGATTTAAAATATATAAACATGACATACTAACCTAAATTAAATGTAAGAAAAGGTTCTCTGCGGTGATTTTTCTTTCCGTCATTTAAATTAGTTCACAAACTTAAAATCTTTTTGATATTAAATAACAAAATTATCTAAATTTACGTGTAAATCTACGTGTAAATTTACGTGTAAATCCTCTTCCCTTCGCGACGTTGGGACTTAGATTAATTAATTAATTTTCATGGATTTTAATTCTTTGAGCATTAACGGCCAACTTTAATGCTAAACGTCAAAATAAATTCACGGAGAGTTCGTGAACTTTTCAGTTGGTTCACGCATCCAAAAAATATATTAAGATTAACTCATGATTGCAAAATATTTAACCTCTTTACATGTATTTTACATACTTTAGTGCGAATTCATGAATTTAAACATGAGTATCTTTTCTTAAATGACAAAGAAGTAATTTGTTCTTATTTAGTATTCCGTTGCATCTGGAGCGATTATGGTACTGTACGTTCACGAAAAGTAGTCTGATGGAACAGTTAGAAACAACGGAGGTGACGTCAAAATACGGCCTGATCGATTAGAGCAGTGGGGGGATGTTATTTCAGAACTTGTTTTTGACGCAGACAAAAGTTCGCTAAAATCCAGTTCTGAAATTGGGTCCCCCTCTACTGTAATCGGCTAGGCCGTTTGTGACGTCACCTACCGTTATTTCTAGCTGTTTCATCGGACTACTTTTCGTGAACGGACAGTACGTTAGTGCGCAATATTAATGTGATTAATAATGTGCCTCTAGTTTTGCATTAATATGTATTAAAAAAAGCTAGCAGAAGGCAACACTTGATCATTAACTCACGCTTTTAACATGTGATAACTATTCATTCCCATTGCCAACTTGGTTACTGCGTCTCAAAAAGTGATTACGTTTGACGTCAGATCTCCAGATTTAGTACGAAATGGCGTTGAGAAGCCAATCTATTTTCTTTGAGGCCTATCTCAGTCCCCTGCCTAAGCAGCTCCAGCTATATTATTCTTAGTCGCGCTGGCCCAACTCTGGAAGCGAAAAAACTGCACTAACTTAAAAAAAAATGGACACCAGGGGTCGCGCGACTACCTCCTTCTAGATTGCAAAGCTTGATTCGATTCCCTTGAAATCGGCGCACGTGTGAATGTGTCGTGGCCCAAGATATGGATCCAGGGGGCGCCCCCTCCGAAAATATCTTCCAGACTCACCCTCGTATGATCCGGTGGTAGCTTTAAGTTTTGAGACAGGAAATTTATATGTATAACTCATTCAATAGCAGCTATCGCGGGCCACAGAAAGGGATAAAGATGGGACAGACTTCAATTAAGTAAGAAAATTCTAATTCATTAACTAATCCCAATTACTTAATTAAAATCTTAATATTTTTAATACAGCTTTTGTCAAAATATGTCCAATGAAACCATCGTATATACGTAGTATTTTTTCCTAATAAAGTTTTGGAAAATTTTAATAAAAAAGGTTTGATATGCGAATATAAATATTGTATTCTCAAAAGTCTTCGGGCCGCATGTTGTACAGGCCTGGGTTAACTTATTCATCGTCCTCCACAGCCGTTTTTCGTCTAGCCACTCAACGACCTACTTGATTGAAGTTGGGTCAACCTTAAGTCAACCCATTCCAAGATATATATGAGCCTCTCACACCTCAATGTCAAACAAACCCTTTGCCATGGATTTGCACGCTGCACGAAGGTTAGATTACACTCATACATCACCCTTAAGCAGCATACTTTATGCATACACCAACTGCTTATAGTTAGCGCGTTCTTGGAAGACTGTTTTCTTGAAGCAGTTTTATCGACAAACATCTGTGGCAATGCAATGGTTCTTGAAGTTTAAGTGGTACGTATTCAATCACTTGGCCCTGATGGATTCGTGTTTTGATGTGTTTTCTAAATATAATGGATTCTGTTTTGGAGATGGCGGATGTTTTCTGGTAAAGCTCATCGTATTATATTGGACGATAATCAAATCAGCGAAGTAGTATCATTAATTTTCAATAATGGGGGTGGGATCTTCTCCTAGCTTTGACCTTAACTCTGAAGTTTGGGGGCACCACCTGTAACCGGTCAAGAACTCCTTTCAGATAGATGCCAGTCCCCTCCCTACCTGCATTCAATATTTATACCATCACCGCCTTCAACTGTTTCAACGTTTGCAGCATTTACAGTACCGCTGTTGATCATACACTTAAGAACAGTTTATTTGCCCATCGTACTTCCAGAGTTATGGCCACCTTGCTCAACAACTTTTTGCGCAATCAAAAACAACACGACATATCTTAATTTCATTTTCATAGAGTCCAAAGCAACATTTTCGATGGAACGTTGAAATTCATTTTATTCGATCACGATTCAAATCGATAAGAATCGTGATAATGCCACTCAATATTATTACTTAAAAGGAGGATAATCCATACTATCATTCGCTTTAAATAAGGACTGGTTTGGAGTTTGTGTTGGGCTGTAGGTCCCTGTCCTCAATGAATTGCCCAACTCTCTAAAATCAAGTTAAACGGGCGCGCTTAGATCCAAAACAGGGAATCTGTAGTCAGCATAGCAACAAAGTTACTTTTATACTACGAGTTCTAATGGCTGGTGAGAGTTTTTCTAAGGCCAGCAAAACCTCGCTTAAGCATAAAATAATAATTTGTTATGATTTTCTGATCAACATCATTAATGGGTCTATAATCAACATTATTCTACTGTGCGGTTACGCTCAAGGACATTAAATACCATCCTTAATTATATGCTTGCGTATTTAAAACTTTCCGTTCTCGTCTGTGTAGGAATACGCCGATTTTCCAATTGCCGGGAATCAAAAGTCGTTTTGCTGAAGAAAATGAGGCAGTGATTAAAACCTTTTCATGCACAGAAATCACGCCGGAATTTTGGCGCAACCTTCACGGTTTGCAGAGGTCGAATTTCTTAACGAAAAAGCGTGATTCACAGGGGCAAATTCATGATACCACTACCTCGTTCATTTCTAGTAAAATTCGACAGAAATGCTATAATTGTATCATGAAGTTTTAGCCCACGAAAGAAGTAAACAACGTTGTGAACCCCTTTTTTGTTGTCCGCAGAATAGAATTTTCTCGATGAGTGATTTTTGATGTTCTCAATACCATGAGATGATTCCCGTGGTTCTAAAAGAGGAAACTTTTGGGTAATTTAGTCTTTGTTTATGTCCACAAAGAAATGATTTTTCAGATTCATTTTCCACAATCTCATTGTTATCTTCTCTTTGATTACAGCGAGAGAATCTTCTCCAAACTCACAACTATAGCTATCGTAATTCCTGTTATTATGGCGGAAATTTTGTTTTTTACCTGTGATTTTGCTTATTATTTCTGTAATTTTCTGGACACTTACATAATTTGTCTTCCAAATTTTTCCCGAGTCTTGTTTTAACTTTTCGTTTCTGCTTATCAATTATAGTCTCATAAAAAGATAATTTTGGCAATAATAAATTGATTAACTGATCAACCTTATCGCGTCCTAATGGTCTTGAAACGTCCTTTTTTAACTTACTGGCGTGTTATGTAACTCACGTTAAACTTCATTATTACCCGTATTAAATCCATTTGTTACTCACGTTAAATCGGTTTGTTATTTATGTTAAGTCCCATCTTTAAGCTTCATTACACACGTTCTCTCTTACTGTGTTGAGCTGTACCTTTACTCGTATGGGGCCGTTCAAATATCACGTAAGCATCTTTGGGGGAGAGAGGTTCACACTTGCTTATTTTTGATGACAACGGGGAGGGGGGGCGTTTGAACCATGCTTATGTAAGACGCAAAAATAATGACCAACATATTACAGTGACAACCACCGTAAACTCAATGCTTGGATACAAGTAAGTATGGTTAGTGATTGGTTTTTTGTTTTGTGGTTTTACGGCTCAAAGACTACAATGGTCATGCTGCGCCGGGACCTACTGTTTTCCGAGGAATCCGAACCTCTTATGGCCTAGGGAACCAAACCCCGGACTACAGTGAGCAGTGCGATCTTTTTATGAGATCTCTGAGTAAGCGTTCTTTGTACACTGTTGGGAGTCGAACCCGGATTAACGGCGTACTAGGCGAACGCGTTACCACACTGCGCCACCGCAGGGCAAAGGAAGATATAAAATATAAAATAAACGTAATCGCAGTTAAATATTTAATTATTTAAACTAGTGGTTCTCAACCTTTTTTTTCGCTCTGGAGCCCACCCTGGACTCTCCGTAGCCCCCTAATATTTTTAGATCATAAATGTATTATTTTTAATAAATGTATTTTATTAAATCCATTTCTTATATATTACACTAGTTGCTTACAACGTAAGAAATATTAACAATAAAAATGTAACAAAATACTTTATAATGCCATCAAAATAGCAATTAACAGCTTATTAAAACTTTTTTAAATGCGATAATTTGTTGTGATTACTCTGTATTTATGAAAAAGCATTTCATATTATAACAAACTTATAAATAAGTACTCAATATTGCAACAAAAATGAAAATAAGTACTGTAATTTGCATCTCACATATTGCATTCTCATTTCCAAAACTTACCAAACAATTAGAGAACCGAAAGTTTACATAAGCATGGGGTGGAGGGTAGGCATTTGCTTATTTTTTTCTTAAAAGTGGGAAGGGGGAGTCTAAAATACCAAAAATGTGCTTACGTAATAGTTGAACAATCCCTATTAAGCTTATTGTTGTTTATGTTAAGACTGGCCGTTACTCGTACTGTTACTCACATTAAATCTCACCCTATTCGAATTAGGCCTCGCCGTTACTCCTATTAAGCCTCCTCCATGTTAGGGGTGTGTCATGTTCAATGACCGACTCACTGAACGGGTCTTCTCGTTTATGGAAGATGGGCAAATCGTTCATTTAGTGAACGAATTGACGCATCTGTAGTCCACAAAAAAGAATGAAGAACGCATTAAAAGAATGTAAACTGATTTAGAACATCGTCCTAACGGATTAATACGTTAAAGATACTACACTATAATGCTATCAGGGTAAGTGATTATACAAAGAAATCTATATGTAATGATATATCTGATAAGGATAAGCCTATCTATAACGATAAAACTATGACGATAAACCTGATTTTTGCAATATTTACTGCGTTTCCCGACAGATTTCTTATGGTATTAATATTTATCGAATGTATCTGCAATGATGTTTTTTTTAAGTGAATCTGTATTGGCGATGTTTGCTTTCAGAACTGAAGGCCCTGTGCCTAAGATTTTTTAAAGCAATGGACTCTTTGAAAATCTATGAATGTTGAAGAATACTGTATGTACAAATGCAATTCTACAGAATCTTTCAGATGAAACACCCTGTTAACAAAAATTCGTAATAAATTTTATTTTCATCCCACGAGCAGAAGAAGTATAGATTTCGATAGAATATTGTTCAAAATATTTTCATATATTTTTTCATCGCATGTCTCGATGTGGTGCCATTGTGAAAAGCGGCAGCAATGGCGGATCACAAGTTGTCTGTTGAATAGAAAAAGAAATGTCGTCACCTGGTTGTTGGAGTTTAATTCAGCAGTTGCAGTGCAACGAAGTTCCGACACGAGTACCAATGACCATGGACACCAGAAGTCAACAAACAGAACGTTTGCTTTTGGGCTTTGGAAAACCCACATGGAATCATTGAGTCGTCTGTGCACCCAGCAATTGTTGGTGTGGTGTACCGTACCCAAGAGAAGGCCATTCTTCTTTGATGGTTAGATTAATCCCGGAAATTACCGGGGATTGTTGAGCGGTTTTTTTTTTTTCTGCCAGCATGGAAGTCTGTTCCGATGCATCTTCAGTGGTTTCAACAAGATGGCGCCAGGCCCCACATCACGGAAGAGGTTCTCACCTTTCTGCATCGTCATTTTAATGGTAGCGTCATCTCCAATCGCCATCCCGATTTCTTCAATGGCGGCTTACAGTGGCCGCCCATGAGTCTCGATATAAACCCATGCGACTTCTTTCCATGGGCCTTTCTAAGCAAGCAGTCTTTAAACCAGCACCGAGGACACTTGGCAAGCTGAAACTTAAGATTGAACAGTGTGTTGCAACCGTCGCCCATGGAACTCTTCATCAAGTTTTTGACAACATGCACATTGGAGTACAGGAAGTGTTCAACAGACGTGGTGGACACATCGAACATACTGTGTAAAAACATTTGAACTATTTTCTTTAGAAAACTATACTTGTTTTACTCGTGGACTGAAAATAACAGTAATTATGAAATTTTGTTATCAGGGCATTTCATCTGAAAGAAACTGTATTAAATGGAGAAAATGGATTTCTAGTTTGGGAACGAGATGGATTTTTGCCCCTTGAAATAACTTCTAAAAAAAATCTTCATTTTTTTCGTGAATTGTAACGATAAAGATGTAACTTTTGGTTTTCTGTTTGAGTCATCTACATTCCTAATCTGTAACATCATTTAATAATTTGTTTAACATGAAATTATTAAAAATAATGTTAAATATAAATTAAACGACTTCCACTTTAAAGTGTATTTTATTCCACTTTCCTTACAATAATAAACTGTCTGTATTCGTTCACGGTCCCAATATTATCACTATAGATAGATTTCACTGTGCATCCCTCATATAGTCTCAATTTACCTATGTCTGGGGTCATATGTGCACACTCAATGTATTTTAAACTTTTTATGTGTTACTCGGTAGTTGATTTTCAAATTGTTTTTCGTACAATCATTCGTGAATCCACTATAATAAAAATAATATTTCCCAATAAGTCAATCCGTGAAATTAAATTCAGCGTTTTCCCAGCGGCCAAAAAAGTTTATCTATCTATCTATCTAAGTCATCGCTACTAACAATTACAGGGCCAGAGATGGGGAAGGCAAACGAGGCAAATGTCCAAAAGAGGAGACCATAAGGATGTCCAGTGCGAAATTGTAATAATATAATAAACACATAATTTGTCATAATATAATAAACATAATTTGTCATAATATAATAAACATAATTTGTCATAATATAATAAAATATAATTTGTCATAATATAAACATAATTTGTCATAATATAATAAACATAATTTGTAATAATATAATAAACATAATTTGTCATTAAACCTAATTGACTGTGAGGCCGGATCTGTTAATTGACTTGAAGTTCTCGAGTCCTGTCACCGGCTCTGAGAATTTGCATTTGAATTAAATAGGAATATACGATTACAACGTACGGGTCAGCCGGATTAAGAGAACATTAATCCTAAACTTTATTCATACATGGACATCTGTAGAAAGGGAAAGATTTTCTTAAAATCTAAGCTAAATGCAATAGGGGCGCCAAACACTAAAGAAAAAGAAACATTTTCTCAAAACCCAAACCAAATGCAATAGAGGCGTGAAAAGCTAAAGAAAAGGAAAATTTTTTTCCAAAACCTAAGCCAAATGCAATAGGGATGCCAGAAGCTCAAGGGAAAAACTTTACCTAAACCTGGGTTATGTAAAACGACGTCAAAATATTCTTTTTGTGCGCATCGTAGAGATGGTTAATTATATCCATATTTTGGATTTCGAAAGTGGGTTGTTTTTGACGTAAAAAGGGAAGGGGGTTGAAGGAAATAGAATATTCTCAATTTTATGTTACGATCGTTAATATTGTTCAAATTGGGGGGTGGGGGGGATCCTCAAAACCCTTACTTGTACACGGCCCTTTAACCTAATAGGCTGGATTAAGATTAAGGAGCCTGATTTAAGTGCACATCCCACGAATGTGTACTTAAGTACTTAGTGCTGTATTGAGGCTTTCATGGGCTCTAGGCGAGAAAGACAAAGCTAGCCCCTAAAAAATGTGACCCTTGTAATATTTAGTCAATAATTTATGATTTTTTTTTATTATCAACATCTAGGTTCACTAATAATAAAAATTTCTTGGGCGTTAGTAAATGAATAAGATTAAAATGACACTTAAACACAAATAGGGACCCAGGACTCTCAAGTCTTCGGCAGGGGGGGGGTAAATTATAGGACTCTGGGTCTGGAACTGCTTGGCGTATACCTAAATCCGTCATTATACTAAAACTCTATTGTATCTTCGAATTATGTATGATGATAACACAGTGTGAGTGAGAGGAAGAATTTAAAAATTGGCTTCTTGTTTTTCTTTAAAAAAAAAGAAGAAAAAAAAAGGACAGACCTACAACAGTAGCGAGTACTTGTTCTGATGCTTCAAGAAGACAATAATAGTTTAAAGATTGAAAGAATGTATGATAGCAATTACGGTTGTACCTTCCTTCACATTGAAAAGTACAAATGCTGTAGTGAAAAGAAATCATCGTGTCGTTTTTCATCGTCAACGACAACTTAGTGCTTATTATCGTTCCACACCACGCATCTGTGTTACGCCCGAATAGCATGATGCTTAAAGCCTGGTACTCGCTGGGGCCATGGCCGAATCCGGTTCGTAAGCGTGTCATTGTTTTGCAGCCACATTGTCGTCAATTTCACTTTTGGTAACTACTGGTTAGCCACAGGAGTGAAGTGGTTGGGGCTAACCCAATAACTATACTGTTCTGATGAAATCTTTTAATGGCAAGTATAGTAGTAGCACTTTGACTATCCCTACTTCGCTTAACCGAATACCTCGCTAACACACTGCTACAATAATTTTATTAATATTTTTCCGTTATTTTTTAACTAATAATTCGTTCAAGGTTTTCGACCAAAAAAAAAATCCTATCTTTGTTTACTGTGATAGGAGATACCCATTGTGAGTGAAAGTTATTTCCATGTTGTGTGATACTGGTATTAACTATTGTCATATCATGGGATAATGATGAGTGTTTCCATATCATAATACCGTTGCCAAGTTAGCTTGTTTCGGACATAAATGGTTATAAGTTTTTTTTTCCCAAAAGATCATGATTATTCAAACGAGGAGCATGAATATAGAGCTATATGGACCTGAGCTCTCACATCCAATAATTTGAAATAAATTGCAATTTTACATATACAGTCGAACTTCCATAAGTTGAATCTCCACGGGAGAAGGGAAAGCTTCGAATTATAGAATAATTAATTTATTACTATATATGAATTCAATAATACATTTTAAAAACCATACCAAATACTGTAATTGCCATAAACTATGATGAAAAGGAAGTTTAACGCACCCGTAATAATGATATTTTATTAAAGAACCTGTGATTTTTTCTTCTCGTTTCGATGCCAAATTTTCATTTAGAACGTGAGCTTCTAAATCAGCAATAGTTTTAAAAATGTCTTCAGGGATAGATTCGCGAGATTCAGCAAAAGATCTTAATATTTAGATTTCAGAAAAAGTGTCCATAGAAGTAAGAACAAGATGCGAACTCTGTAACTCGTCATCATCATCGTCAATGGGTATCTCCTAAACTAAATAATATCGTCATACGTAGGGTGCGTTGAAATTGGCAAATTGGCATCGATATTAACGTTGCTTTCTAAGTAATTTCATCTTGCATTTTCAATGCAGGCGCCAAAAAATTCCACTCATGGGAAGTTGAAATAGCATAATCAGCATTTGATGAAATTTTGAGCTTTTCGAAAATTTTCCCTTGGTTAAAACCAGCTTTTCTGAAGTTATCCACAATATTTATATAAATCGAACACTACGCAGATTAAATTAAACAACAATATAAATCAACGTTTATTGGCGTAGTGATACCAGCGCCGATGTTATGGCGTGATTAGATGGTGAAACGTTCGAAAGAAAATAAATATTTCTGCGTTCGGTGGGACCTTAATCCACGATTATGCACAAGAGCTGATGGTTTTGCACTTTCCCGTGCAATAATGAATATTTTGCATGCAATTCAAAAGTATTACCTTGGGTTATTTCTCTGTTCATCATCCAGCAAAAAGATAAGTTTGAAAATAATATGTTTCCTGTAGAAGGGTTTCAAAAAATTTCCGATGGCTTGATCCATGAGCTGAAGATTTGATGTTGTGTTTGTAGGTGAAAAATCACTTTAATTACCTTTAATACTTTACTAAAAACCTTTGAGTTAGCGGGAAAATTATCAACAACTATTTCAACTTTTCTCCCTTTTTTGTAAAATTTTCTTTCCAATTTCATAATCCAAGGTTCATACGACGTCATTCAGGTCTTTTCATTGTTCTTCTGCTTTATAGATAAACATTTTATATTTGCAAAACACCTTGGCTTTTTAATTATTGCACAGGGACACCTTTCCAACTCCTGACATGTTCACTCATACCATAAGAGTAACTCACATGAACAGAACTCCAGGCAGGTGACGAATTGCGCAATGTTTTAGAGATCTATTCAACCAATCTGATTACTATAGGTGCTATTCCTGACTAATCTCATGCATTTGCCAATGAAAGGAACTACAATTTAGGGATTTTTAGTAGGGACATATTAGGGATTTTTCCAATGCCAATAAAGTTTTATATTTTGCACGATATTCCGCAGAAAGTACATGTTTTGAAAGGAACAACTTGACCCATAAAACTTCGAGTTACAGAACGCAAATCTGCACTTCAACAGCACTAAAAACTCGAGTTAGAGAAAACTTCAAGTTACAGAAATTCGATTTTTAGAATAAAAAAATCCATTGAAATTTTTACAGAAATCGTAATGTTTATTCAAGTTAAGTAAAAAGTCGACTTATAGAAGTTCGACTGTATTGTAATGTATAAATATATGTAATATGGTCTCCCCCAATAATTCTGAAAACTCTACATTCCCGACGTGGGTTTTTATTGTCCTTTATTTTATTAAATTGTGGGGTTTAAATAAAAAATACGCCAAACGCGCCTTTTGTTTTTGAAGCTCTGTAGCCAAATTTGGTAACCCTAATAAATAAATGATAATACAAGGGAGGAAACCTAAACAACAGTGGGTGGCAAATGCGACGCTACCAATTAAATTAATTACGTTGTTATCTATTAAAAAACTTTACTGAAATTCTATATTTTATTAAAATGCAACCTAGGCGACCGCCTAGGTTACATTTTATTAAAATGTAACCTAGGCGACCGCCTAGTTTCAGTTTATCGACTGGTCGTCCCTGATCTTTCTTTAACAACGGCAACACTTTTTTCCAGATGAAGCAAGCTGCTGCAGGGCTATGATATACTCAACATTATTGCTTTGGCCTTTATTTTTGATGGAGAAAATAACGTTAACCGCGGTTCTGATTAGCTTGTAGGTCCCCGTCCTTAATAAGCCGCGTCACACTTCATAAGTTAGGCGTATTAAACTGGCTTGCTTAGAGACCAAGAGGGCTAAATCTCCTAGAAGAAATAACTTTTTGTGTAAAGTAAAACAAAAACAAGTGGAAGAGACAAAAAAATGAACATTGTTTTAAAAAGTACAATATTCCTTAGATATTCTAGTGGGGAGGCCAAATATTTCCCTTGTCCTCCCCATTAACGCCCACTGAAGGCAATGGATTGGATTTTATTAAAGCCTTATTGCTGTTTGAAAGGCGTTCCCTAAAAGTAAGAACAATTGAGAAGCCTAAACCAGAAATATTCAGTGACGTCATACTCGAGGGCGTCATCATTTAAAAGAATTATTAACTAAACGAGGCAAAGAACCAGTAATGAGGAATAACGTAACCCAGTGTTGCCAGCCAACAAATTACGCGGGAAACAAAGGAAAGCTGGTTTATTGTTCTCGACTCTTGCACCGAGGCCTTACTCTCCAAGACATTATATATATATATAAATATATATATAAATATAACGGCCGTCGGAAATATCAGACGCGAGCTAATTTTCTTCTGCACGCCAAGAGCAACAACCTGGTTTTATTGGTCCTCCAATGGTCATGGTCTACTGACTTGGAAAAACTTTCCATTGGTCTTCATCCGTGACGTCATAAAACAAATTGCGTGATGGGAATTAGTCGAAACCGCATAATTGCACATCAACATGGCAACGAAATTCCATACACTTACACGGACTTCTTTGCTATCTGCAGCACATTTTTCGCACCAAATTTTTATAATTTATTAAATTACATTCTATTCCTAACTTTATAAATTATGTACTGTAATTTTTTAATAATTATATAGTGTTATTACTTTATTTGTAAAGACAAGAAATAGAGTAACACTTACATTTGATTTAAAACAAATAAAATCATCTTCTGATCAAACTCCTTAAACAGCTAAGTTTTCGCTTTTTGTCCCCCATAACCAAGTGGACCCGCTATGGTCATAAACTTACAATTGCTTAATAAGTAAGGATCTTTCTTGGACAACAACTCTTCGCAAGTAAAAGTACATGCGAAACACACTGTACAAATAATTTAGATAAAGGCATTCTGCAAAATAATTGTCAACTAAACTTTATCTAGTAAACTGTGTGTGTGACTATTTGTGAATTTTTATCTAAACTCCTTTAAAGCTCCCTTCTAAACTCCAAGTTAATGGAATTGTGGGAAATAGACTAAAAAATTATCATGAGAGACAAAGCCACGTGACTCGCCCGGGCCCCGCGAAAGGGGGGGGGCCCGAAAAAAATTTGACAGTTTTATTTAACATGATAAAATAGTAAATTAATACTAAAAAAATATCTGACTGACAATCCTAAACGAATTCTGCAAAATCATAGCTGGTATCTAATTACAACTATTATAACTATTATAACCACAGCTTTGAGAATTGGATAATAAAAGAGCAGAGTTTTCAAAAACACAGCGCAGTATAGCCCAGATGCTCTTGCGCCATAAAAAAGCCAAACAAACATCAAAAACACAAAATTGGTGCGCCAATGCCACACATTATTGGCTACTGTTACCAAAACTTTTGCAACTTCAGCTCTGCAAGTGCATTCTTGGACATCCGACATTGACGTGAAAGTGGGATTAAAAAGCATATTCTTACCTCCATTTTTAAATGGTAATAAGGGTATATACATTATTCAGACGTATATCCAATACATGCATCATTAGCTCCAAAATGAAAGTTTTTGCGGGGCCCCTAATATTCCTAGTCGGCCCCTGCTCTTAACCAGTGGGAATTCCCATCAATGGGGAATTTCACAGTTTTTTGTGGGGGGACTTACTCATTCTAATTAATAGACTCAAATCACAACAAAACTAATAGTCCTAATTCAACGTCGCTTTTCGCGTTATATTGCTAGTCAGGCCTTTTTTCTTTTTTTTTCTTTTTCTGCTGTCTCCCTCCGCTGGCGTCAAGCTCATGGAAAAAAAATTATTATTATTACTATTATTATAATAATATATTTTTTGTTTTATATTTCGTTATTTTGTTATTCCCAAAAATTAGAGAACAAGAAATCTTTTTTTTTTCTTTGCGAATTAACGAATAATAATAGCAATAATAAATAATGTAGTTGCGAAATTTTCCCTAATCAATTTCGATATGTTAATTATAAGGCATCCAGCATCATTTTGATTTTCTGCAATAGAGGGAGAGAGCATTTATATATATATATCTTTTGCCGCTGTTCTTTTTCTTACATATTGTATATTATTATTATTGTATGTATCATTCTCGAACAATCTAGTATTTGGTTTGAGGTTATTGTGTGGCGTATGTGAATGCTCATCACGCGTTGCTCGAACAAATATTGTTATCATTATAATAACAGTAATAACAATATTTCGTTATAATGCACGTCTCAACACGTCCATTTTCAAGACGATAATTTATTTCGAGTTATACTTACTGGTTATTTTTACAACCATCGGCACAGTGGAATTTATTCGGAAGTTTTATCCTTAACTGGGCAATGTACGGTTGTTTATTTTGTTTGGAAATTATATGCAGTATGCCCTCAATAGCTTCGTCTTAATTAAGAACTATTCCTGTTTAGCGACGGCACTTTGCAGCCCTGAAAATATTTCATAAAATTTTATATATTCCGATTAACACCGTTTTTCTCTTTCTCCCTTAAAAGCCTTCAATGATAGTAATTTCTATATATAGAGTTAACTCTAACGATTATTTTGAAATTAATCGATGTTTTTAGTGTCAAATCTTAAGCTGATGAATGTCTTGTGTTTTAGGAATTCCAGGCGAACATTAACAATTATAACAATCTTGCCACCAAATTTGGTTCTACATCGAGAACTGATCTTTCCATATCTCCCGGATCATCTCAGCCAGATGTCTACAATCACCAATATCGTTCCGGATCTTGCGCCGACATGAACAGCAATCCCACCATTTCCTGCCCGGAGAACTCCAGTCCCGGAGACTCTAATCATCCGGGACCCCCAATCCAGCCATGCGTCAACGCAAACTTCAATCAAGAAACATCTGATTCGAACACCTGGACTTATTTCCATTTTAAAACGATGGAAAGATGGGCTTCGATCAGCAAAAAAACAAGATCGACAGCATCCAAAGCTTCTACGGGCGTTCAGACAGACGATTCTTCATTTGAGCGCGATTTCAATGCTCATCGTTGTCGAAGACATCGTCTGCAGAGTTCGAACTCTGCCGAGGATGTTGATTCACAAAAATCCGGTGTGACCTGTGGCCTTAAAGACCTTGCATCAAGTAGCCACTCCACCCATGGTTTTGCTTCAACTTGCTCCAAAGCCACAGCCTTCATGCAGTTTCGGCGAAGTGGACTTCACAATGTTCATTTTCCGAAATGGTCCAAGTTGGGGAAGGTAAGAATTTTAATTGTTTTTATATCAATTTTGTTTCCAAAATTGGCAACGCAAATTATATCTTATCAAATTGATCGTATCTTATCAAATCCAAATCGTTCGAATCTCATCGTTGAAACTGGAATAAACACAGCGCAGAGACAGTCATTAGTTGATAAGATCTACAAACACTTTTAAATATAAAAAACATTAATCCTAGTCTCTCGAATTAATATTGAATTAGTCATTAATTCTAATTATTTATTTTCAGGCTCCTGTAACTCGTTTATTTTTTCCATCAATACCGAATTAATTTCGATTGTCATATTCTGAATCAGTCTCTAAATTACAAAGTACGTGAAAAGAAACTAAATAAATTTTAATTAAGATTAATTATAAACGTAATGATATAAATATGTCATGAATGTTCAGACATATTATAAATACATTCTGACGCACCAAGTACTCCAAAACGAACTTCTTCCTTTGGAAAAGCCCGTCCAATCAGCTACGTCACTGAATATAATAATTAAATTTACATAATCTGATTGGTTAGCAGATCCAACTCTTTAACCAATCAGGTGCAGATCTGTATATCAAAGAAATCTACTTGCAAGGTTTCTTTGAATAAAATCTTTTGTCGATTTTAGACATTGAAAACGATTTTTTTTTTTTTTTTAAATCATTATAGCATCTTCGATTATATCCCATCGTGCAATAGTACGGTTCTTAATAAACCAATTATAATACGTCTGATATTATCAATATAACAACTATACTGCTTGGCTAAATCTTTGGTCGAACCTGCAATGTAAGCACATGACTCATCTAACATATGTAAACGACCTCACGTGACGTTTAGTCTATTAAACATAATCTAATGATTCTAATTAATGCAGATAAGAATATATTTGTGCGGAGTACCTTATAACCTATATTTGTTTAACAAATTAACCTTTATCTCTGTCTAATGATCCCATTCTTTCACAAGTAACTGATGAACAAAATACATTGGTTTTATCCGCAATTAATCTTCCTTTGAACAAGAAGAAGATCAGTCATTAAAAGCTGACCTTTAAGTCTTGATGGCATACATTTGGTATTTTATTTCCTGAATGAATGAATGAATGAATGAATGAATGAATGAATGAAAGTCCCTTTGATTTTAATTTAGTATGTGAAATTATTCCTTGCTTTGAAAGTCGAAATGTGCTTCATTGTACTTACACTGATCTTGGTTTTCATTTAATCTTCTAAAACTAATGACGTTGAATGAGACATACATATATTTTCAATGAGCGAGACGAAGTATTTTCATTTAATGAGACATGGTGCTTTCATTGAATGAGACATATATGTATTTTCAATGAGTGACACGAAGTATTTTCATTGAATGAGACATACATGCATTTTCATTGAATGAGACATACATGCATTTTCATTGAATGAGACATGCATGCATTTTCATTGAGTGAGACATACATGTATTTTCATTGAGTGAGACATACATGTATTTTCATTGAATGGGACATACATGTATTTTCATTGAATGAGACATACATGTATTTTCATTGAATGAGACATACATGTATTTTCATTGAATGAGACATACATGGGCGCTGATAGCATAAAAATATTGGGGGGGACAGTACACCAGTGGAAGGCAGCCTGTAGTTTACCAGGGCCGTAGCCAGCGAGTAGTCCCAAGGGCTCGTTCCCCCCCACTCCAAAATGTTTTTGCTACCAATACTTATTCATTAGCGAGGCTGTAAAAATTTTTTGCCTCCCCGAAAAAATTTCTCGTTAAGGCCTTGTTGTTAACAACTCTTTACGGCTATAACAAGCACCAAAACTGATGAAAGTGACAACTGCCACCTTGGGCTTGGATAGATGATGGACGACCAGTCAAATGACACTCAGCGCGACACAGTGATGTCACTAAGTCCAGTAACTCCGCAATTTCAATACTTTTCAATTAAGACCGCATACTCTCAAAACTTTTCTTCGGAACAGCCTTGGATGAAACAATTGAAAACAATCTTAGGGTTGTGGCTTTGAAAGGCAGATCTGACATTGTATTGGTGGTTTAATAAAATAGCAATACGTAACTGAACGAAGTACAACAGTTACGCATGCTCACAAGCAAAAATAAGTCGACAATTAAAAAACAGCATAATTTATGTAATTTATTTTGATAAGCGATCATACTATATAATTTAGAAACAAATATTATAAAACTATAGTCAAATAAGTATGATTTTGACATGAACTAAAGACACTATTTAGTTTAAAGTTTTAAATTTTTACTAAACTCAAATCTAATTTGTCACATTTATTCCCAGTATTTTACCATCACACATTTATGCCAAGTTTATCGCCAAACGCCCCAACTTTATCAGCAAATTTGACAAACGCTGAGAATAGAATAACCTTTGCAATGTCAATTTCTTTTTAATTTAATTAAAAAATTGACTTTTTTTCTCAAATTTTTTCATGTTTCACATGTATCGTGGTATATTTTTTCATGTGTATTGGGGCATTTGATGGCACGAACTACAGATTATATGCCACCGAGATATATTTCACCTTTAGATTACATGCATGGGCGTACGCAGAAAGTTCATAAGGAGGAGTTATGGATTCAATGGTGGGGTTACAGAGCTACAACTCATGTATTCTTATATTAAATATTCAAAATTTCATTGCAATAAGGAATTACAACCTCTATCAACA
>QLNU02015270.1:103077688-103088478 GCA_006491805.2 Dysdera silvatica | reverse complement strand
TCATTGAATGAGACAAAAAGTATCTCCATTGAATGAGACAAAAAGTATCTCCATTGAATAAGACAAAAAGCATTTCCATTGAATGAAATAAAATGTATTTCCATTGAATGAGACAAAAGGTATTTCCATTGAATGAGGTAAAAGGTACTTTCATTAAATAAGACAAAAAGTATTTCCACTGAATGAGACAAAAGGTATTTCCATTGAATGAAGCAAAAAGTATTTTCATTGAATGAGACAAGAAGTATTTCCACTGAATAGGGCAAAAAGTATTCCATTGAATGGGACAAAAAGTACTTCCATTGACTGAGACGAAGTTTTTCCACCATTGGCGCACGTAGTGGGGTGTTGATAGAGGTTTTAACCCCTCATTTCATTGAAATTTTGTACGTTTAACATAGGAATATGTGAGTTGAAGCTCTGTAATCCCCATTGAGCCTATAACCCCCCCTTACGAACTTTCTGTGTACGCCTATGATTTCCACAGGCCCTGTGGTTGTACAGTGAGGATGCGTTCGTTAAACATGTCGTTGATCTGAGTTCAAACTCCAATTATACAAAATTAGAACGTTTGCGGATAAACTACTTACCGTAGGCCGGAGTTTGGTTCTCTAGGCCTTAAGAAGATTCCTCGGAAAACTGTAGATCAAGGCGCAGTATGACTTTTGCCGTCTTTGTGCGGCGAATCGAATAACGTCCATACGAAGTATTTTCAATAACTGAGACGAAGTATTTACATCAGATGATGTGAAGTATTTTCAGTGAACAAGAAAAGTATTTTCATTGGACGAGAAAAAGTATTTTTATTGGACGAGTAAAAATAATTTTCATTCAATGAGATGGAGTATTTTCACTAAATGTAACCGTTCTTACGAATTGAAAGATCACTCTTATTACTCAATCCTATATTACATTCATAGGCGTACGCAAAAAATTCGTAAGGGGAGGGTTACAGAGCTACAACTCACATATTCCTATGTTAAATATACAAAATTTCATTGCAATGGGGAGGTTATAACCCCTATCAACACCCCTGGTGCACGCCACTGATTATGTTTGTATATTTTACCTCCCAAGACTGCGTTATAGAATATCCGGGATAAATCCGAGTTAACGAGATTTTCTAACCAAGATACAATGACACACGCAACTAGGCCCTATACTGCAGTGTTTCTTAAAGTGTGTTCCGTAAGGTCTTAGGGGAAATTCAGGAGAAAAAATGCTGAAATAACATATAGAGTAGAACCTGTCTAAAGTGGCCACCTTCGGGACTGGACTGCGATGGTCATCATAGACAGATAGTCACTATATACGACACTTTGGTATACGCAAGACTAAGTCCCTACCAGTTCTCTCTTATAAAAAGCGGTCACTACATTCAGATGGTCACTTTGCAAAGGTGGCCACTTTACCAGGTTATCACAGCTCGGGGGGGAAAAGTGCTTGTCCATAAGAAGTAAAAATTCAGTGCGAAGGATAAAATTTTTAAAATCAACATTCTCGTACATGTTTAAATAATTTAGGAAAAATCAGTATTGGGATGTTTATATATCTCGGATGTCTTTTGAACGGACGCGATAAATTGCGTGGAAAAATGCCACTTTGCTAACTACCGCTTGTTTGTATAAGTACCATAATTGTTTAGCTATTTAATTGGACTAATTGTTCAGCGTGTCAAAACAGCACTAATTAAACCCTTAATGACCAGCGGGACGCTGACCTCTCAGTTAGCTATCGTTGACTCGCTATGAAAGCATTTAGACAGCGTGGCCATTGTTCTAAGAGAGCTGTTACATAAACGATTTCAGCACACAAACACGCACCTATATCTTGGGGAAAGTAAGGCATGCGCGTCGTAAACCCGTGGCCTATATTTATAGTTTCCTGTAAATATGTGACGCGATTGTCTTAGCACTGAAAACTATTAGTGCCTAGTCGATCAAAACATATAAAAACAGGTGTTCCAAGTTACGAAATTGAGGTGGCTCAATTTTAAGAACCCGTTACATGGTGCGGTGGTAACGCGTCACTCTGGCACGTCCTAACCCGGGTTCGGTTCTCCTAACGATATCAAGAATTAAGAAATACTTACCGATCAACTCACTGTAGTAGTAGTGAGGTTGATTCTCTAGGCCTTGAGAGATTCGGATTCCTTCGAAAAATGTCCTTTGCCCCCCCCCCACTGGTGGATCCAAGGGGGCAATTGCTCCCCACCATTGCTTTGTTCTGAGATTACATCATGGAAAATGAAAAGTGCCGAACACTTGGCTAAAAATAGGAATCGGAAACGAATCCCCCCACTTAAAAGTCTTCTAGACCCGCCCTTGCTTTGCCCTTAGTGATGGGCGATTACGAAATGCTTTTACAATCGAAAGAATCGCAATCGAATCTTATTTACAATCGAGTCAACAATTCATTCGTCCTTGAACTTAACAATCGAGATGTTCAATTGCAATAGTCTCAATAGCCCAACCACACTGCGCATGCGCGTGAACATCGCCGCATCAGCAATCACTGCTGAACGCTTTCGTCATGCACATGGCACGATGCATCGAGTCAAGTTTAAAAGCATCGAGAGGTTTCAAGATATTCAAAAACGTCGGGGCAATCGAGTTAACAATTCATTCGTCCTTGAACCTATCAATCGAGATGTTCAATTGCAATGGCGAATCATTGGCGCAATATAGCCCAGATGATCTTGCGCCATTAAAAACCCAAACAAACAAAGCAATGGCGAGTCAGTTGCCCAACCACACTGCGCGTGTGCGTGAATATTGCTGAATTACTGCTGAACGTTTCGGTCATGCACATGGCGCGATGCATAGAATTAAATTTAAAGCCATCGAGAGGTTTCAAGATGTTCAAGAAATCGAGAAAATCGACTAAAACATCTCGCAGTCACGCATCACTATTGGCCCTACGGTGGCGCAATAGTAGCGCATTCGTCTAGCTTTCCATTATCTTGGCTTCGACTTTCAATGGTATCGTGGAATACATATCGTCCAACCGTAGTCCGCGGTTTAGTTCTCTCAAGAGCAGAGGTTCTGAGTCCTTGAAAAGCTGTATATCCCGGCATTTCTTGACCTTTGCTGTTCATTGTAAGCCATGGTATTCCTATCGAGTGCCGCGACTGTCGTTTTACTTAGAGGCCCTAGAATTATAGGCCAGCGCATCAGCCGCCATTTTCTTGCACACTTCTAGTTTCATATACCTTGGCGATAAAGGTTTTCCGCTTTGGCGCAACTATCGCTATTTTGGCATAAAAATATTCTCGATTATCCAGCCAAAATGTCGCCAATAAATGCAATTTGCATCCCTAGCTTGGTTCCCGATTAATATTCAATTATAATACAAATAATTAAAACGAACTTTCACTGTACATACATGATAGCTGTACATAGCTGCCAGGTATCCAAACATTCAATGTTTGTTTATTCCTTGAATGATTAGAACAATTCTCAGCGGAACACCCACCGTTCTGTAATGGTCTTCACAGACAAGTGGTCATTATACACAGGTAAAGGCATGACTAAGTCCCTACTAAGTCCCTACCACAGTTCTCTTATCGAAAGTGTCCACTTTACCAGGTTCCAGTATACATACATACATACATACATTCTTTCTACTTACCTACCCACCTAACTAACTACCTACCTAGCTAGCTAACTAACTAACTAACTAACTGATATTTGAAATAAATGACCTTTACTACCATCTCCCCGTAAAAACACAAGCCGTTATACAGGTATACCTGTATGAGTTGTCTCATGGAAAAGTACCCACATCCAGTGACATAGCGTGGGGGGTGTCACTGGGGCAAAGGCCCCGGATGCCAAATTCTTAGGGGATTCTTAATTTTAATGTTGTACTAGTGGGAGGGAGTGCTAATGGGTTTTAACGGGCGCAGTACTTAACTTCCCCTGTGCGCTGGCAACCCACACTACACCGCTGCCTATATCCGTTTCATTTTGCTTCTTAAAATTGAAGAGACACTTTCCGCGGATTTGTGACACCGCCGTCGGTTAGCGGCAGTGTCACATAGTTTAAAAGAAAAAAAATAATAGGTATAGTTCGTTCACGAAAAGTAGTCCGATGGTACCGTTAGAAATAACGGGAGTTGACATCACAAACGGCCTAGCCGATTACAGCAGAGGGGAGGACGTCATTTCAGAACTGGTTTTTGACTCACACGAGCTTTGCTAAAAACGAATTCTGAAATGACGTCCTCCCCTCTGCTGTAATCGGCTATGCCGTTTGTGACGTCAGCTCCCGTGAATTCTAATGGTACCATCGGACAACTTTTCGCGAACGAACTATACATGAAAACTAAATGAAGAGAAAAATCGTAATCGATGGAAAAGATCTAAAACATTTTCTCATAAACACTGGGAAAAAAAAAAGAAAAAAAAAAGGAACATGAAGATAAGAACTTTTATCTTCAGACGATTTATATATGCTGTATATTATCTGATGGTAGGTAGTGGGGTGGGGGGGCTATATCCCTACCCTAATGTAGGATATTTAGGGTTCATTTGAAATTTTCGTTTTTCTAGGGGGCTTAATACTTTCTAGGGTGGGGGGTAAGTCCCCTATCCCCCCACCTCCAGGTTACGATAATAAGCGCGTTTAACTTCTTAAAGAGAATGTATGAAACTCTACGTACAGAAACGTAGGTATGGTTCTAACGTCCTTTTTCCATAAACCTTCATCCAACTAACTTTTTTTCGTTGAAAAAAATACACCACTTGAGGATATAAGTTTTGGAGAAATGTAGTAACTCCATCGAATTCAAATAATATTTATTAATGCTATAGTTAATTAAGACGCCAGGAAGATAAATAATTAAATACAACGTTAAAGAAATTAGTACGCTTTTTTGGCGGAGCCTTCGAGACTGACGTGTGCACACTTCGATGGTAAACGGAAGACTGATTTGATTTTAGAATTCGGAAAACAATTGCACGTACTGTTGCCAAATATAAAGAATGAAATTATAATTATCCGATATTTTTGTTGCCAGATACAGAAAGCAAAATTACATGCATTTAGAAAACATTATGTAAAAGGAAACAATTTGGCATTTTGCCAATTTTAGAAATTAAACTTATTAAGTTTTCTTTCCTTGCGTTTCTAAGTGGCAACAATTAGGAAAGCCTGCGAAGGTCCGATTGTCAATAGTGCCCAAACTATAGATAAAAACGTTCTCATGTTAATGTTCAAAATATCGCGAGGATATGTTTAAACATCACGATTTATTATTTGGAAGCGTGTTCTTGCTCTGGGTTGTACATACAGGTTTGACCATGCTGACCATACGCATACGCATGTTTTTAAATTTTTAAAAAGTACTGGTTTTTACTACAGTCTTTGATTTTACCATGTTTGGCGCAGTATAGCCCAGATGCTCTTGCGCCATAAAAAAGCCAAACAAACAAACAAGTTTGAGGTGAAGTGGAGCCAAATGGATTTGCATACAGGGGACTTAGTCCCCCTGAGGCCTTCAAGGGGCCTGCTAGTATTCAAGTTTTAACGTTGTTTTCTATTTCAAGTGTCCGAGAAATTTTCATTAATGATAATCCTAAATATGGAAGAATATGGACTTGGGGAGGAGGGGGTAAAATACAACTAAATATCACCAAGGCCGCATTATTTTGGGGCCCATTCTATTCTTTCAGCCTGGAGCCCATAAAATTTTTAATACGCAGTAGCGTAGCTAAGTGGGGAGGGAGCCCCGGGCGCCACAATTCGGAGGGCGGCAATTAGCCTTTAAAAAACAAAATTTGTTTTTGTTACCCCATTGGGTGGGGTGGGGGCAATGACAGTCATTCGCCCGTGCGGCAAAATAACTAGCTCCGGCACTGCTTATAGCTTATTTGGATATTATTTATGTAAAAACCGTTTGACAGTCTGGTATATGTGCTTTGAATTGTAGTGTTCTTGTAATTCATTGTGTTTATGGAGACATTGTGTCTCTGGGCAGTGTGGTTGTGAAACCTATTTCTCGTAGAATTAGCTGCATACCATACTGCTAGTATCTACTAGCAGCAACGCTATGTATGTATGATTGGTGGTATTGTTGTTAATGTATGATATGGGAAATGTCTTGCATCTTAATTGGCTTTCTACAATGGTTCAACGTTACCTAGACTGAGCACCCACACGTACGAATAAGAGTAACATGATGATGTACAACTAGTACCAGGAACGGAAAACATTGATTGTGTCGTCTAGCGGAAATTTTCCTCTATTGACCGTGGGGTAATTTTCCGGTTCCTGCATTTCCTGTTATTTGTGCTCCTATTTCCGCTCGGATCCTACAAAAATTAAGGATGGAGGAGCCGGCAGGCCTCACTCCCTCTATATTTCCCCCTTCAGGGCCTCTCTCCTCCTTTGAGAACACAGGCGCATTCTAAACACTTGCATTTGTAAAACTTACGTTTATAACTCTACATTGCATCGACCTGTATGAGTAAATTCGTTCCTTTCTTTCGATCTCATTCTTTTAATGTATTCTTGCAACTGTGGCTCCCGTTCTCCTGAGTCGTTCATTCAAGGATTGGAGTTCAGACTGAGAACCACTATTCCTATTTTCCTTTCACTGTATGAGAATAGTTGTTCTTTTAAATGAATGAGTTATGATTCTCGTTCACTTTAAGGAATGGTTGTTCTCATGCACCATAATACGCATTTTAATCGCACCGAATTTTCTTAAATATTGGCTAAACAAATATATTATCCGGCCCGCGTCTCCAACATATACCAGATATTGGCCCGCGTGTTCAATGCATACGAGATATTGACCCGCGTGTCCAACGCATACCAGATATTGGCCCGCGTGGCCAACGCATACCAGATATTGGCCCGCGTGGCCAACGCATACTAAATATTGGCCCGCGTGTCCAACGCATACTAAATATTGGCCCGCGTGTCCAACGCATACTAAATATTGGCCCGCGTGCCCAACGCATACCAGATATTGGCCCGCGTGCCCAACGCATACTAGATATAGGCCCACGTTATAGTGCCTAGAAGGAATAGTGTTCCGACTCCTCATTGTTGCCAATGGTAAAAAATATAAAAGAAACTTACATTTCCGCAAGGTGGCACTGCGGGGAGTCTATTTGCTTACTTTTCCCATGTTACATCTGCTGTGTGTGAATTTTTAATTGCAAGGCAAATTAATTTTTTTGTTAATTAAAGTCAAATATAATGTATGTCTAGAAAGTAAGTCTGTGCAGCTTGCCAAAATATACACGGAGTAATTAGGTAAGTACTTCATTGACAAAAATTACTTGTTATCTCTCCCTGTGTGTGTGTGATTTAGAGATACTTTTCAACCCTATTATTCCTTTCAGAATTTAAACGTAATATAATAATTATCTATCCCTTTCCATTTTAATAGCTCTTTGTTTCATTTTGGAAAACACCACATTAAAAAAATAAACATAGCTATATTCAACTATGATTAAAATTATCTAAATTCGAAAGTTGTAAACATTTGGGCAATGGAGTAACTGCTCCCGTTTTGACAATTTTTTGTTTACATGCATTTTTTTTTTACCCTAATTCTTGTTTTCTCCTACTTTTTTTTAACATTATTTTTTCTTTTGTCTAATTTCATAGTTTTTATTAAAAAAATAACCACAGAGATCCCGAGCGCTGGCGAGGACCCTTCCTCATTGATCGACCACAAAACTCGTAGAGGCCCCCTATGTCTTTTAATTCAATGTAACCATTAAAATAAAGGTTAAAAGTAGGTATGACTTTCAATTTATGTACTTTCATGCGTTGGAATATATTTTCTTCCAAAATTTTACGGTTTTTGAACTTTTAAATATGTTTGGAAGGATAGTGCGGGAGCCTTAGTAAGGGAGGGTATAGTAAAGAGAACTTTCTCGAAAGATAATAAGGGAACTTTTCGAGTTTTAAACATTTTACGGCCGTAATTAACCAATATCCTCGGTTTCTTTATACCGTAGACGAAGCCTCTATAAAACTTCGTCTTTTTATACTTGCCGAAACTTCCCTTTTATCTTCTCATAGAGACTTCCTCGCAGCGTGACTTCAAATATAACGGCAAATCACCGTCCAACGACAAAACATCATTCATCAGAAATAGCATTAAATGTCGACTTAGGTCCCACAACTGCCCGTAAATATCTCCCTCAAGTGCCCAGTAAATTCATCAAATCTGACGGGCAATTTTCCTTTCGTCCTCCCGTCCACGTCCGCCTTGAAAATCATCCATTGTCTATTGAATCATCCATATCCATTCTTTTTTCCATTAACCACCACCGAATGACTATTTCCTCCTTATCGAGAAAAACATAGTCATCCATTTATTAATGATCAACATGGTTTTACAAGGTCGTGCAGAGGGGAGGTTGTTGACAATCTCCCTCCCTCCCCTCGAACGTTTTGAAAAACATCAAAATTACAGCACAAAATAAAACAGCCCCCCACCGAACCGTTTTCTCTATTGTTTTATCACCCCATTTTAAAATCCTGTTGACGGCTTTGCTATTTTGTACACCGTAATATTTTCACTGTATTGTGTATCGCAGGGCGGCACAGTAGGGCAAATCGCGATCTAGGAGTCGAAAATCCAAGTCCAGATTTGGCAGTTGAAACTGTGACATATGTAAATTAAAGTATTTTTCTAAAAAGAAAATAAATTTATTTTCGCTTCCGTACATAACTATTGCTAGTAACAGAACTTCCAGCTTGGATAAACCTTCTCTGAATAATAATTGCGTTAAAAAATTAAAGTGTGCTGTTTTTAGAAATTCGAAAAGGTTTTAATTGATTAAATCGTAATGAATCCGTCCACCAAAGGTAGGATATATAGTTTATAATTGCCATATATTTTTACTTTATTTTTAATAAAAAAAAACTTTAAAAATTCAACTGCTGGATGCGTATTTTTTTACTACCATGAGAATTAGCTGCTGCTAGATGCTATTTTGTAAGATTTTTAATTTTCTATAGGAGCAGTCGTGATTTCCATGTTTCATTCCCTCGAAAATTCAATTCCAATCAATTTCAAATCCAATCCTTTCAATTTCCATTCTCTCGAAATGTACTTTTCCACGTTTGGAAGACAAAAAGTAGAAAAATTCGGAAGCTAAGAAGCTATGTTTACCATTGACTGGGCCTGAGGGATGGAAATGAAAGCAAGGCATCCTTTTGTCTTGAAATAAAAAACAAAATTAGGAGCTTTAACCAGCGTAAAGGCGCGCGGATTAAAGGAACGCGAGAACGCGCGCGGGGTGATTTGCACCCCATCTGATTATATAGCATTATTTCATTAAAAACGTCCAATTTTACAGGGAACAATAAGTGGGATTTTCTCTTTGTCACCCTACCCCAAAGATTGTGACTTTGAAGGCAACAGGAAAGAGTTTGGCCAGTTTCAGAAGCAAGGGTGGACTGTTCTTTTAACATATTGTAAGTTGTGGGATGTGAAACATCCCGCGCGCTTACTCGCTGGTTAACTGAACCCCGCCAAATTTTATATCGCAATTTACCTATGGCACTACATGCCCACTGGAAGTACACTGGATACACTGGAAGCAGTGTCCATGGTTTTGACTAGTTTGTCGAAGGGTCGTTCCATGTCGAAGGGTCTGCGGGATCGCGCTTAACCCTTTCCGATTTTCATGAAGTTTTAACAGGTTGTAGACAAGTCCAAAAAATGACCATTTGTAAATTTTTAGTCCGAAATATTAAATAACAAGGGAGATATGACCATGTATATGAAAGACGCCCACTATGAGCACCCATATGAGTAATTCTAGGGAGGGGCTGAAAAAAATGATTACCTTCTTCTAAAGGCTGTAAAACAGTTTAGTGAATGTACCAGATACTAAAATGCTACAAAAATGATTAATACTTCTTAACAATTAGTACAATAAATGCTTAACAATGAGGTTAAACAAAAATGCCTTATTTTAAAATGTACTTGTAAAACTTTTGAAAGTAAATGCATAGCAGAATTATGCAAATAAAATTTTTGAACGGCTAGGGGGAGAAGCTCGGGCCCCCTGCCTCCATATAGGTGCCCATACCCTCCCCTCCCTAAAAAAAAAGACGGAGCCGAACACCAAGTGAATATTCAAAGTTTCGGTGCCAATAACTTGACAGCCAAAGTCGCTGTTGATCAGAAAATGAGTATTGCAATTTAAGTTAAGCTATAATTACTAATAATGCAGTTAAGCTACAATTACGATGAACTACCTATTTAAGCAATACTTATGTACGATGAACTACTTATTTAAGCTATACTTACTGTACGATGAACTGCGTATTTTGCTATCTTTACTAGTCGCTAGCGACTAAATCCAATCACGTAACGAAAATATGGGTGACCTACAATCAATTTCAGCGATACAATAGATAAACACTTTGACATTATATCGCTTATTGGCTGGCTATCTGGTCACGAAAGGGAAACGTAATAACCACAATAACCGACGTACAATAATGGATATCTTGTCAGAAGCAAGAGAAAGGAAATAGACCAATCTATTTCCACTTACATTCGCCCTTCTGTTTTCTAGAGACATACACCAATGTTTGTATCCTTGCGCCAGAAAAATCTAACCAGAAAATACTACTAAAAAATACTACTAAGTGGGATATTAATTATGATGGCCTGAAGTCATTCGGCTTCGGGTTTCATTACTTAATATTTAAATGGAATGAAATGTTGAGCTTTGCAGCGACTCGGTGATTACAAGTCCACCCGAGCGTGCAGTTAATCGGTATTAACTCCTGACAATCGGTTGATA
>QLNU02015270.1:103061662-103077588 GCA_006491805.2 Dysdera silvatica | reverse complement strand
TTTGTATTTTTATTATATCTTATTTATTTGTTTACTTATTTTTCCTTTTCTTATTTTTCTTATCATCGTACATGGATTATTATTGTTGTTCTGTTTTGAGTCGCTGGTGGATATTGGCGACATGGGCTTCGTCAGATGTAAAAGTCTTGCCCATTGCTGCTCGGGCAAAATCGTTATAATAGTATTAGGTAATAGGCTTCATGTATATTTTCGCCCAAAATAACGGGATTTATTATTATAATTTATTATTATTATTAAATGTGGATAATGGAAGAAATTACTGCATTTTAGTATCGTGAACCTTTAATTTTCAACCTCCTTAAAACGCCTTTGTTTTTTCAAAAAGAAAATGCATTTTTTTTCATCATCTCTTAAAAATGTCGAAGGTTGAATTGGATAAAGTTTTCATATAAAGCAGCTGGTTGCCAATCATTATGAGCCCACGTTTTTATTTTTTTTGTTTTTTTAAAAAAAAGGATCCGGTCCCCAGGAGTGGGTTTACGATTTTGTCATTTGTAGGTTGTATATATTTTTCCGCCTTACCTTACAAAGGGAACTAGAAGCATGACGGAGATTTCGGTACTTTTGTCAAATTATTAATTTGATGCCCCTGGCCATTATTTCATATTTGTTTTTTCACAAATATTCGCGAATTTGGAGCCTTTTGAACCTCTCTCGATTCAGCGCCAGTGGTAGCTTTCCATTTACTAATGTCTAAATGCTTTCGAAGATAACGAATCAAAATTAGTCATTGGCCACTAAAAAATTCCGTCCCGTTTTTGCAAATTTCTTGGCAACGAATTTTTCGTCGAAAATTTGCCACAGTAAGAATACTTTGCCTATTGGTAAATCCACCACTGCCTGTCCCAACAAATTTATTCGTAAATACCTTTCCAATTTTTGGAAGTTCATACATTAAACTAGCGTAAGTATTAATAATTAACTGTGGTATAATTATAAAGGGTATTAGTGCACTTAGTTATAAAATATGTCATGTTAACTAATTGTTATCAATACTTTCGGATAGTTATCAATCATTTCAGATAGTTGTCAATCATTTCAGATAGTTGTCAATCATTTCAGATAGTCATCAGTAATTTCCCCAGAAAAGTCGTCAGTCATTTCCCAGATATTGTCAATCATTTTCCAGATAGTTGGTAATTATTTTAGATAGCCACTAGTAATTTCAGAAAGTCATCAGTCATTTCCCAGATAGTTTTCAGTCATTTCAGATAGTTTTCAGTCATTTCCAGATAGCTGTCAGTCATTTCAGATAGTTGTCAATCATTTCCAGATAAGTTGTCAATCATTTCCAGATAGTTAGCAATTATTTTAGATAGCCATCAGTAATTTCAGAAAGTCGTCGTCATTTCAGATAGTTTTCAGTCGCTAGATAGTTTTCAGTCATTTCCAGATAGCCGTCAGTCATTTCAGATAGTTGTCAGTCATTTCACAGATAGTTATCAATCATTTCAGATAGTTGTCAATCATTTCAGATAGTTGTCAATCATTTCAGATAGTTAGCAATTATTTTAGATAGCCATCAGTAATTTCAGATTGTTTTCAGTAATTTCAGATAGCCGTCAGTCATTTCAGATAGCCGTCAGTCATTTCAGATAGTTGTCAATCATTTCAGATAGTTGTCAATCATTTCAGATAGTTGTCAATCATTTCAGATAGTTGTCAATCATTTAAGATAGTTATTAATCTTTGGACTAATGAAATCGTGTATCCTATTGTATTTTACTAAGTAAGACCAACGTTATTGAATTAATTTGTGCTAATTTTCATGTTGAAAGATTTCGATATCTGAAAATTCTTTGTCTTTTATGAAAAGTTCCATTTTTAAAAATATGCAGCTGTAATTTAGGCGTTCGGGGTCTGAGGTTTTTGGCATATTCACGAATACTATTCACCTGAGAATATTTCCACTATAAAATATTTATTCACTAAAAATGCTTCGAAAACTAAAATGACAAATTCCAGGAGAACCACACGCCTGCCGGCATAATTGATGCCAGGGACCAATGGTTAAGAACCACTAATATAGCCTGCTGATGAAAGCCAGTTTCTCTGACCATCATCATTTGGGCCACAATCATTAAAGTATTTGTGAGCTGTCAATTTTAATAATTTCATTATCATCATCGTGACCTTCAACGATCACACATTGACATCATCTGGCTCCAGTAATGAAAATGTAACCGCACGCTAGGGATTCGAATAATAAGAAATAATCGTAATCGCCCTCGAAAAACCCGAAATAGGTTTTTCTTTTCGTTTTCAAACTGCCCGCGGTTTCGAATTGGGGCCTTGTTAACCTTTGTAACGGCCTGCTTATTTCCAGACGATTGCCGATCGACAGTTTCTCCAATTCCTTTTATCTGCCGTTCACATTTTAATCCTCTTTCATTGGATTACACCAAACAATGGGTAATTATTTATCCTTCGTTTTTTAATGGTAGCTACGATCGTCTGCTGACGGGGAGGGATCACTAGGCCATTACGTTTAAACGATCTGCGACCAAAATAACAGCGAGTGAATGGGAGCTGTTAAAGGATTATAGTTTGTCAGACGATCGACGACCGCCTTTGTAACGGTGTGGGTGAAAATTTTGAGCGTCCCACCATTTATTTTTGACAATCCAAATTAACTTTGCATTTCTCTGCGTCTAAAATAGATTCAGAAATTGCTCATCCGAGCAACGAAATGAAAGTTTCTCTTCTTCCCTTTGTAACATTGCGTGACCAAGATCGAAAAGAGAAGCTCTCTCTTTCCCTGGGCTATGTAACTCGATTCTAAGGAAGCCAGTTTAATCAAAAGAGAGAGCCTTTCATAAACTTGCTTCAGCTACTATGACATTAACAATATTATATAATTCGCTACGTTATGCCCTAACTTGCTCATCCTTGCTTTAATCTCAATGTTCAATTATTTAAATCAAATCACAGTTCATCGTCGTAACATTAAAGCTCACAAAAGAATATTGTTTGTTATTTAATGTTTGATATTAAAAGTTCATTTAAAATACTTGTAATATCTGCGTATGCAGAGTATAATTCCAATTTCGAAACACATTCCCTCGACAATTCTCTTCGAACCTTATTCCCAATATTTATGAAACTTAGTGAAGCTATCAAACAACAATATCAATCAACGTTTATTGGCGTAGTGATACCAACGCCGATGGTATGGCGTGATTAGATGGTGAAACGTTCGAAAGAAAATAAATATTTCTGCGTTCGGTGGGACCTGAACCCACGACCTTCCACTTGCCGGGCGGAGGCTCTGCCTACTGAGCTACGAACGACAATATCCAATCCCTTTACGAACGTATATAAAGACTTTACTGAAGCCGGTTATTTCGCAGAATGGTGTAGTACATGGACTACTTTATAAACCAAATTAAGAAGAGACGTATTAAATTGATCGAAACGTCCGTTGCAACATATGTATTTATATAAATCGAAAGCTATTTCCGCAAATAATTGCCCAAGTTAAAGATTCAGAAGTAAATAAATCAAAGTTGGGTCAAAAAATATAGAAATCGTTGCTGGCTGTAAATTTTTTTTAATTTTTCATTTCAAGTAGTGATTTCCTAAGCTATATATATTTTGAATATGCGAGGATATGCTTAGAGATGTGGGTGGGGAAATTTTCAGAAGCGGCAAATTTTCTGAAAATTTTTCCAACCTCAAAATTTTCCGGTCTTGAAATTTTAAAAATTAATTTTTCTTTTTAAAAAATGTCATAACTTCTCCCTTTCTCTCTCTCTCCGTGTACGCATATAATTTTAAAAAGTTTAAACATAAAAAAAACCATATTATATACATATTAAAAATATCAAAATCATCGGTCATTCATAACATAGTCATGATTCCTCCCTCTCCCGACTGCTTAAAACGGAATCCTTTACGAAGATGAGAATGATGAGTTTTATTTAGTACGATATAATATTTTCGTATTCATTAAACTAACATTTTTTAAAGTGCCAAATGTAAGTTATCAGTATCATTATCATATCAACTATCAACCTCTGACTCTTTAATCGAACTGTTATATATTAACAGGTTAAAGTAACAGTTGCTAAGAAGTAACAATAACGAGTTTAACCAATATGATTCTTTCAAAATTTTCTGAGGACCGATATTCCTTTCTGAGGGGGTCAACATGGGGATGGGAACCACAGTATGGGCAGTGGTATAGCATATAAAACAAATGCGTGTGTTATTTAATAAATATTATATTACAATTACACTAGATATTTAGTATTGTAGTGCTGGAAAATTTCCCCGTTTCAAAATTTCCTGCAAAACCCACATCTCTAGATATGCTCCATGAAAAAGGGATGGAAGTTAAAGACCAGTTTAAATATTTTAAACTCACTTTTACTAAAAAAATAACAATAAAAACGAAACGTATGTTTATTCATATATTCGTTTTAAATTTGTTAAGGGGACTGGGGGGGGGGTAAGAAATTTTACATAACCCTGGGTCATATCAACCTTCCAAAGGTTATCCCATACAATTCGTATACTGATGCCCGATCCGCGCCATTGAAGTTCTATGGCGATTGTGTAAAAGTTTTCTCCAAGAGCCGTGTAAAAATATTTATTTTTTATTTATTTATTTCTAGAAGCCAAGCCAGCTATCAGAACTAACAGAAGCTTACATGGGACGCTACTATCGGCCTTTCTCAAGCGTGCGCAAACAAATTATACAGCAAACCCGAGATATCCTCTTTACCAGATTTGGCGGTGATTACACGCTATTTGAAGAAAACTACCTGAAACCTCTCGCCAACTGCTTGAAAGCTCTCCAAGATGCGGTATGTAAAATTAAAAATTAAATGCATTTTATATTAACCACAGACGGTGTCATTGTACCAACATTTGGTGTTTAATTCCATGGTCGGAAACGCATCCACAGACGCATCGAGAACAATTATTTTCACAAGAAATCCTTTGAATTTGAAATTAAAATGAAAGGAATTATTGCTCTTTATATGAGAGGAATTTCATAATTTTTATTTTGTTATGGTTTCTTTAGCTGTACTCTATAGGCTAAAGAGTTTTCTCCTTTCTCAATATGTGGAAAAACCCTCACTAATAACTTTAGGCGCGAATCTTCAATTGAACTCGTTTATAACGAATACACATACAATGAATTATATACTACAACGAACAGACGATTTCCGTTAGTTTAGTTCAGTGCGTAGTAGATGTAGAATATCCTTGATATAACGAATCATTTCATGAATAAAACGAATAATTTTTTTTAGAATTTTTTTGTTCATTTTATGTAAGAATTTTACTATAAAACACTTAAAATGTGAATTTTAGGAGATGAAATTCATGAAAGTATAGCAAGTTCTTCATCTCTTAGTGAGACCTACACCGTCTTATTTCAACGTCCGAGACGCAGTTAACGCATTTACCGTATTTTTTTTAGAACAATAAAAAAGTCTGTTTAATTGGGTTAAGCATTATTAAAAAGATCCGAAACTGAGATCCTTCAAGTAGACGTGTATTACTAACTGCTTACATTAATAAATATGCATATAAAATATAGACTATATCCATGTATTGTTTTTATTAAATGTACGTCATTAATCACCGAAAATAAATAATTTTTAGCTGTATATCTTATTCGTTAAATATTAATAATTTTTAAGTTTTAAAAATGATAATAGTTGATTGACTATATTGGTTTATAACATGCGTATTAACTCTTAATGGTTATATAAAAGTATTACTTTTGGCAAAGAGTTAATAAATTCGATGTGTGTGTGTGTCGGATATGGCGAATAATGGCTATAATGTAAAAAATACTCCGTTCTCTTGATGTTCAATACAATAGCGTTCGACTATGTGTATCTTTCATTTGAAAAGACGGGCTTGATCGAAGGAGTTATTTCTTACCACAACCCTGATTTCTCATTGTTAATCATAAATGACCCCAAAATGTATGCTTTTTCTTCGCGTACACACCGATAAGGAAGAGGGGTATTTTATCTGAACTATAAGCTATCTCGAATTTTAAAATCAAGTGTAGAAATTAAAACGAGTACTAATATATACAAAATAGTCCTACACTACGAAATAGTATATGCGGAAAAGTTATACAATAATTTTTGCCACCCACGTTTAAGTAGCTCAAACTAGAGCTTTTTTTTATATTTGGAGAGAAAAAGAGGCGCCGTCCTCATCCTGACGCCTCTTTTTCTCCAAAATTACATAAGCTCTAGTTTGAGCTGTAATTAATACGTGGGTGGCAAAAATTATTGTATAATAAATTCCCCCACGAAAAACTCACAAAAATCTCGCCCCGGAGGCTTTTCTGTGTTGACCATTATTTGGCAATTGTGTTATCCCTGTGAAGGGTAATAATATCTTACATACGGAATAGTATATGCGAATAAAGTGTATACGAATAGTATATATACGAAATAGTAGTATACGAATACTACTACACGAAAAAGTACTTTTTTTTTTTTAATTTTGACTTCATGAGAATAAATTGATATAATTTTAAAAATTTCTTATTGATTTTATTAAGTAAATTTATTTAAAAATGTGGGGGGAGGGAAGAGAGAAAACGACACTTTTTTCCCTCTCTCGACTATTAAGAATTTACAAGTGAAGAAAATTGTCAGTTTCTCTCCTCGGATTACAAGAGCATTACAAGTGAAAACGTTTTGGAAAAGAGCGAACTCCTTTTACGATGAGCAATACTTTAATTATTCATTTCCGTCTGTTTACCCTCCCGTAAAGAAGCGAGATATGGGAAGAAGAGGCAAATAGAATCAAACGCCCCGTGCTGATCCGTCCACCCCCTATCGTTTTCATTTCCTTTTGTTTATTTAAGTCCTCGGACGTGAGGCCCACGCAAAGGGAACACTTGCACTTTCTGTGGATCGGGTGGAGTCAATGACTTTTTTTTTTTTTACGTTTGTTTAAACTTTTTTTTTTTTGCTGTACTTGTTACAAGAAACAGCTGGCTCACACGATGGGCGTACGTGTCTATTTGTTCCGAACCCCACGCCTGTTTTCTTGTTATTTTAATAGAAAATGGAAGTGTGTTTTCACTCTCTGAAAGTTCCCGCAAAAAACTGTTGTAAAAATAAATTCTATTCTCAGATATTGAATCTGTATTATTGTAGAGTAAGAACGGATAGTTGATCAATGTTTCTTTTAGAACTCTAAAAAAAAAATGCGAGAAGAGAAAATTAACTTATTTTTCGTCTGCTCGAAGCGCTCTCGGATTTTCAAACTGTACATCAAGACGTTAGGCTACCTTTGTATGACATGTTACGTGACAATCTTTATAATGTGCGTTTCTTTTTTGCATATTTTTGTGTATTTGGGAGTCGTCGATAATTTATGAGAAATGGGAGGAGTCGTGGATCAAAAACCTTTGGAAACCCCTGAACTATAACGAAAGGAAATTATTCTGAAAATATGTCGTACAGTGGACCTCCATTCTTACAAACCTCCAATTTGCGAACTGTTCAACAGGAACAATGTCGGAACAATTTTCCAAACTTGACGATGTTTCAAAAGATGTTGTATAGTACAAATTGTAACGGTGTAGTTACATAAAGCTCCGCTAGAGTTCGTCCTGGATGTCAGGTGCGGATTTCGTGAAGCCGAATCCAACAAACTTGCCTGTCCCGGTTGGTATAAATTTTAACTTTAATCGGCGTTACTAAATCCGGCGTGATTTGTCCCTCGACACACTTTACGCAGCTGACTCCCCGGGCGAACCCTTGTGGCGCTTTTTGCAACTACACCTACCTTACAATATATATATATAGAGAGAGAATGAATGAATGAATGAATGAATGAATATAAATTTAATGTCTGTGTTGACGTAAATCGTTCACGAATAAGATGACGTAAACTTGCACAAATATCAGGTATCAAACTCTTTATACGCAGCACACCTAACAATTCTGTCTGAAAATCTAGAGGGGCGACAACTAAGAGCTCAAAATATGAATAGTTATTATATAAAAATATATTTTTATAACTATTTGAAAAATCACCTTTATATCCCCGTACGAAGAGTTCGTGCCGATTTTCTTTCAAATATATTCTTTTCCTTTGTAGGAAAAGAGGCGGTAATTTTCCTAAATCTATCACTGCACAAAACGCCATATTACTTAAATCCACCCCTACTCATAGCAAACCGAAACACCGATTACACCCTCCGGAAATTATTCATCTATTGTACTTTTTTAAATATAGATGGCAGCACCATCTCTTGCTTATTTTTTATTCAGAAACTGATTTACAATAATGTATTTCAAACCCTTGCTTAGCGGTCACCCTCAGATAGGGATACGGATACAGTTTTCATGATTCATTCCATTAGACCAGAACCCCCTGTATGGACAAAACACGAGCGTCGACAAAATTCCTATGGAAAATAATTAATTGAACTTCGACGTTCACGGCTTTTCTCATAAGGAGAAACTAAGGATAAGATAATTTAAGGAGAATATTCTAAGGAGAATTTTTTCCCTTGCATTGACAAACAGTGGCATTTGACTGAGATTCACCAGTCAAATGGTTGGAAATGCTACAAAGAACTTTGATAATAAATCATACAGTGATAATCTCCGCATAAGCAGTTATCAACACAAAACTACCGCCATTCAAATTTATTATCGTTTACTCGACTTCGTAAGCGTAAAGACAGAAAACCGTGAATTTAATCTCGCAATTAAAAATACATTTTGAAGGAGGAGGAGGAGGGACTCTTAAGTAAAGAAAGCCACAAGCGGCCATTAATAAATTTTTTTCTTAGGTAAATAAATTTTAATATTTAACATTTCGTTGTAAATTTACTTATTATATTCAACAAATGCTTATGTTCGTTATCTTGAACTTGTTTTATGTGCTTAAAAATACACGTTTCGAATGTAGTATTGAAATATAATGTTCATCTACTTCAGAATGACTCCCCCACCTCCCTTTACGTCCAAATTTTTGCTGTTTCACCGTATACTAAATGTAAAACATGTTATGTTCTAAAACTGCTTGGGTGGGCGGACGGGTATAGAAAGGGGCTACAAAATGGTAAATGCATTTTTAAAGTTACTTCAGTCCCCCACTATAATATTTTAATTTTTACACTACTACATGGAATCAGGGCAATGGAGCCGCGTTCTTAAAGGTTCCCGGCGCCGAACGTTAATAACTTAACAAACATAATTTGTTGGGGAGGGGGCGATCTTATAATTTGCCTAACGGTCCTTAAATCGTCTCCCCCAGCCCTGCGTTGAATGCAAAGTTTCTAACTCAATAATATCACTGTTTCTAGGGCATTGCTCTGAAAACTGAAGCCAGGATTTAATTTCAAGGGGGGGTTCAAAAATTTTTACAGCATGCATCGATAAAATCACAGCATGCAAGGCTGTAGCCAAGTCCCATTAAAAATTTAGTTTTGAGAGGGGGACCGGTCCCTAAAATCCCCCCTCTGGATACGGGCATGATTACTGTTCTGTCATTTATCTTATAAACTAAATAAAAATGCAAAGTGCTGGAGAAGAAAGTTACATACAAAAGATTAAAACACTGGCAAAATAGCAAACGAAATGGATCACCCAACCCTTCGGATATGTTGCCAACAGTTTTTTTTATCAGGAGTTCGTTTCTGTTGAAGGACAGTAGTTGACACGTCTGAAAGCTTGGCCGGTTTGTTTTGTTTACCATTTTACCAATGTTTTAACATTTTGTATATAAATATCTTGCGATTATTTGATTAATAATTTAATTTTTTACAATATAGAAATGGAACATTGCAGGACTTCCTTAATTTTTTAAACGTTATTACATATATATATATATGGCCTGCAAAAGGGTTGCTGGTATCTAACTGGAAGGAGACCCACACGCTGAACGTATGTGACGATGTGTGGAACCGGCCAGGCCAGTAACCTAGTGTCCTACCCCGCCTTCAAGTGGTGCAGGCTGAGCTTTCTATTTATGTGGCAAATTAATATTTGCTGCACGGATAGAAAGGCGGAAGGGGAGGGCTAATTCACCAACCCGTCTAGCCAGCGTGGTGAAATTATGGCTAATTCCTCCATTATGTTGACACACCAGAAACCATGGCCCCTAGTCTCCAGGTGCTGGAGTGCTCCTGATCAAGGCAGCGGTCAGTGTGGCATGAAAGCAGGGGGTGCTAAGAATCACTGGAATGGCCCAGGCTGCCGTTTGTTATTGACCTTGGCTACGTTTAATGGACGATCCCTTGCTTCTGAAGCAAAACTTCAGGAATTGGAAGAAGAACTTGACAAGATCAAATGGGACATTGTAGGACTCAGTGAAGTTAGAAGAAAAGGTGAAGAGTTGGTGGAACTTAAAAGTGGACATTTGTTTTATTATAGAGGAACGGAAACTGGAAGAACAAGTGGTGTTGGCTTCTTAATCAACAAAAGAATTAAAGACTGTCTTCTGGAAGTTGAAAGTACATCAGATCGAGCAGCGAGGCTCGTTGTTCAACTAACCCAGCGATACCAACTTCAAATAGTACAGGTATATGCACCAACATCAAGCCATACCGACGAAGAGGTTGAAGAATTTTATGAAGAAATCAAAGAGTTACACACCAAAGGGAAACAACATATCAAGCTCATCATGGGGGATTTCAATGCAAGAATTGGACAACAGGAACAAGGAGAGACATCGGTTGGTAAATACGGATATGGGGAAAGGAATGAACGTGGCGATCAACTCATCGAATTTGCAGAAGCTGAAAACCTTAGCATCATGAATTCATTTTTTAAGAAGAAACCGCAAAGAAAATGGACATGGAAACACCCAAATGGGGGAACTAGTGAAATTGACTATATCCTGGCAAACAAGAAATCAATTATTGAAGATTGCAGTGTACTGAACAGATTTAATACTGGAAGTGATCATCGAATGGTGAGATGTAAAGTGCACTTAAATACTAAATTAGAACGACAGAAGCTCATTAGGAAACAAGTAAGTAAGAGGGTGGATTTAAAGAAATTAAAAGAAAATACCGAGGCATTCAAGTTGGAATTAAAAAATCGCTTTTCTGCACTGGAAGGACTTATTGATGAAAGTGATATCTCAGAAGCAAATGAAAACATTGTTAAGACAATAGTTGAAACTGCTGGGGAAATTGGTGGTGTAACCTGTAAAAAGCACAATAGCAAATTATCTGAGAAGACGAAACAGCTCATGAAAAGGCGAAGAGATATGAAGGTGGACAATCGAAATACCAGTTCCAGGATTGAGTACATAGAACTTTGTAAAACTCTGCGCAAAAGCATGAAAGAAGACATAAGAAAATTCAATTGTGAGTTAGTAAGGAAGGCCATTGAAAATAACAAGAGCCTTAGGGTTGTTAAAGGAAGTTTATCTGTTGGGAAGAAACACATCATTGCATTAAAAGGAGAGGATGGCACCGTAACAAGAAATAGGGAAGAAATACTTAGAAGAGTTGAAGAATTCTACAAAAAACTATATGAAAGTAACAGTGGATTAAACGAAGACACTGAAATAGTCGAAGGAACAGCTCCTAAAATCTTAAAAGAAGAAGTTTCATTTGCAATAAAAAGTATGAAGAAAGGAAGAGCCCCTGGCGATGATGGTATTACATTAGATATCCTAAAAGAAGCTGGAGAATATGTAGAAGACATACTTGCAAAATTCTTTACCAAATGTCTTAACAGCGGTAACATACCAAACCAATGGGATTCTGCAACAGTAATTCTTTTGCATAAAAAAGGTGATAAAGAGGATTTGAAAAATTACCGACCAATTAGCTTGTTACCTGCTATTTATAAAATCTTCACAAAAGTGCTAACACATCGCCTGCAGAAAAAATTAGATGCAGCTCAACCAAGAGAACAAGCTGGATTTCGAAGTGGATTCAGTACAGTGGACCATATTCAAGTATTAAGAGAATTAATTGAAAGAACACATGAATATGAACTTCCATTGTGTGTTGCATTTATTGACTATGAGAAGGCCTTTGACTCTATTAAAACATCAGCAGTCATCAACTCTTTAAGATCAACAGACATTGAGGATGTGTACATTGACATGGTGAAACGTGTGTATAAAAATGCAAGTGCAAAATTTCGGTTACATAAAGATACCAAAACTATCAAAATTGGTAAAGGTGTGAGGCAGGGAGATACCATTTCTCCAAAACTTTTTACTTCAGCTTTACAGATGATTTTTCAGCTGATAAATTGGAATAACAAGGGAATAAAAATAAATGGTGAATATTTAAATCATTTGCGGTTTGCTGATGACATTGTTATTTTTTCAACGAACCCATCAGAACTCCAAGACATGGTACAGGAGCTCTCAACTAGAAGTAAAGAAGTTGGACTCAAGATGAACCTACAAAAAACTAAGATCATGTTCAATAATTTTGTAGAGGAAACAAAAATACAAGTTGACAACATTGAGCTAGAAATTGCTGATTCATATATTTACCTTGGCCAGCTGATTTCAATGGATGGCAACATTATGAAAGAACTCAACAGACGTATTAAACTTGGCTGGAGTGCATTTGGAAGAAACAGTTTTATCCTGAAGGGGAAATTGCCTTTGTGTCTAAAAAGAAAGGTCTTCAACCAGTGTGTATTGCCAGTCCTCTCTTATGGATCAGAGACATGGAGTCTAACAGTTGGAGCAATACGAAAGTTACAGACAACGCAAAGGAGCATGGAGAGGTGCATGCTTGGAATAACTAGGAGAGATCGAAAAAGAAACACTTGGGTGAGAGAGCAAACTAGAGTAGAGGACATCATTGTTAAAGTAAAAGGGCTGAAATGGCGATGGGCTGGGCATATTGCAAGAAGAACTGATCAACGATGGACAACAGAAATTCTGAACTGGATTCCAAGAGACCACCGAAGACCTAGAAAACGTCCTCAAACTAGATGGGTGGATGAAATAAGAAAACAGGTTGGGGTGACGTGGAAACGAATGGCCCAGGTTTCAAAATAACAAATTTTCTACATAATGAATTTTTTTATGGAACCGTCGACTTCGTTATACGGTGGTTTTACTATACATAGGTTAGCGTTGCAAACATTGTGACGAAGTTTTCACCAAAAAATTACGTTTTTTCGCCACGTTTATAATGGCGCTAATTTTAAAATAACGCTTCCAAAGTTATTTTAATTAAACACTTATATTTTTTTTAACCTTAATATAGATATTTTAAAGTGAACTGGGACATTGCGTGTAGTGTATAAAAATTTTATTTACTTAAACACTGGCATTAAAAATAGAGGGAAAATCGGATGTCATCAGAGCGTCGTGAGTACCTTGTGTTTGAAACCAGTTGAATAGGAAAAGGGCCGTTCATGTATTACGTAATCATCTTTGGGGGGAAGGGGGTTTGACATTTGCTTATTTTTTCTGGTATTGTAACAGGAGGGCAGGGGAGTCTGAGCATCACTTACGTAAAACACAAAAACGTAATAAAACTAACATTGTCACAAATTGACCGCCCCAACAGAAATGCACTACTGAATGCATGACACACTGCTAGTAGAAAATATCAAATATAAAATGAACATAATCGCAATTAAACATTTAATTATTTAAACACTGGCTCTCAACCTTTTTAAGCTCCAGAGCCCCTCACCCCCCATGTTCCCCGTGGCCCCCTAATATTTTTAAATTACCATAAATGTATTATTTCTGATTAAGATAATTCGTTGTATCCACTTCTTACATATTACACACTATTTTCTTACAACGTAAGAAACATTAACAATAAAAATATAACAAAATACTTTATCATGCTACCAAAATAGCAATTAAGAGCGTGTTAAAACTTTTTTTTTAAATGAGATAATTTGTGATGATAACTCTCTATTTATAAATCAGCGTTTAATATTATAACATACTTAAAATAAGTATTCAATATTACAATAAAAACGAAAGTAAGTACAGTATTTTCCTGTATATAATCCACAGCAGGGTATTATCCGCAAAGCCTTTTTTCTGAGTAAAAAAATAAAAGTTGCATAATCCCGCGTCAATTTCTACGGCGAATAATCAAAATATGTACTGCCGATAATGTAGTATCACATAAAATAAAAAATACACAATATGATTAAAAATATAAGTAATAAATTACTGGAAAGAAAAAACATTTTTTATTATGAAAACATCTATTTAAACATGTATGATAATATTTTTTACGATAATCTCAATAAAACAGTAAATTGTTTAAATTAAATTAAATTTGTCATTAAAAAAAAAGGTTAGAAGTTCCAAGCACAATTAAAAAGATACACTTTCAAAATAAAAAAGAAAATACTACCTCGAATGATCACTAAATTTATTAATAATAATTAAAAACCTTCAAAATCTGATTCATCAGATTCGGAAATGAATGAATTCATTACATTAAAACGTAAACGGCATTTCTTTCAAAACTTTATTGTAAGCTTTTCTGATGGAGAATGTTTTTTATCAGATTATCCGCGGCGGCGTATAATACGTACAACGAAATTTGAAACTTTTTTAACACATAATCCGCGGATTATATACAGGAAAATACGGTACTGTAATTTGCATCTCTCACATTGCAGTCTTATTTCAAAAACTTGTACCAACCAATTAGAGAACCGAAATCTTACGTAAGCATGAGATGGAGGGTCAAGCTTGACTATGTACAGCACACAGAGTATAAAATGGCCAAAATATGCTTGCGTACTTGAACGGCCCCAAAGTGGGGGGGCTCAAGCTCTCCCATTGGTAATCAGAACGTCATTAACGCCAAATCGCGTGATCTGTTTAAAGCTACTTCAGCCTGCCCCCATAATTTTTGAATTTTTATATCCCTGTTTTGAGACCATATGTGGTAAGTGAAATATTACGTAAAATTACACATCAAAATTTGCAAGCCCCCGCCTTGTTGTCCCATGAGGTTTGACAGGCATGGCAACAGGGCATCGGGGGTTAACCCTTATTTTAATCGCGTATTTTGGGGGGTCGTTAACTCCACATCATGTCTGAGCACGTATGAACCCGGAACATTACATATGGCTGCTAACATGAAAGTACCTCGCATCGTCACCCGCATTTCCTGCACACACACAGCCGATTACAAAAAGAGTTAATTACCATAACCCAATTTAATAAGGGTGTACCATAACTCCAAACGACTCTATTTGCAAAAACGCCCGCCTATTGCGCCTCTCATTATTTTACGCCCCCTTGCGGAGAGTGTTGCCCCACCTTTTTTTTTTTATCTTCCTTTACGATGAACAGCGTTAATTTGATCATCGTAAACATAACCGTAGGGTAAAAAATTTTCCCCACGCTTGCCATGCAGGGAATTTTCCATTTTCTTACACATAATCTTCGGAATCTGAATAGGGATATCTATCACCCTGCAGGCATCTATGTTCCTCCTTTGACCTTTTAATTTACCTATTATTTTCATCATGTTTCCACCATTATTTGTGATATTCTAGGTTTCCCACACCCACAAGAGATCCCCTAAATACTTCTGCTGTCATCTTTTTTCGTATGTCGTTTTTGTTTATTACTAATTGCTGTACTGCTGTCACTGATGCTTCCCTTGAAGGGTCTAAAGGGGCGCACTCACTCCACAAACAACAAATTTACACTCTCAAACCTAACAACAAATTTAGTGGAATAGATTTAAATTAGTTTTTTAAGAATTTCGCCCTTCCCCGTACGAAAAAAAAGAAGTAAAGTTTACGAAACTAACGAAAAAATTGCCGGATAAAACCGGATAAAAAATTCCGAATTATGTAAGGAGGAGATTAAATGGAATAAATTATTGCTTTTCAACATTTTATAAATTCAAAACTATTTGAAATACCAATACCCAGGTACACGTTTTTGTAGAGGAACTCTGAAATTTTTTGCTATAGGAAAAT
>QLNU02015270.1:102990134-103044144 GCA_006491805.2 Dysdera silvatica | reverse complement strand
AAGACAAAATTCAAAGCAGCGACTTCAAAACGTTATTCTGTCTTGTGAAAAGGTGCATAAAAATGCTTTATCGTTATCATGTTGCTTTTCCTTTTCGATTTTCCTTTTAAATTAAAATATATCGTGAACTGCGCGCGTCTTATACAGTTATAATTTTTTCTTTGTTGTTGTTGGGCAGTCACATGTGAAAAAGATGGACGCCATAAGCGGAGCTGTGTTCTCAGAGAGGGCGCACTACTTACTTTCCGTGTCCAGATCAAACTTTACAGTTCCAAAAATTTGCCGCCATTACGGCCTTGTCATTGGCCTGAAGCAAGTCTTTCATGGTACATATTTCGGGTAACTGCGGACAGATCAGCAAGTGTTCTCGGCTCTGGATTTCTCCACAGTCGCACTTCATGTTTCTGTCAATTGACACCCCCCACTTGATCAGGTTCGTCTTACATTTCAGTACCCCAACTCTCATCTTATTCAATGTCCTCCAGGCTGTATAAGGTAGTTTATGTCTCGTAGCCATCTCCTCTCTCGGTTCCATTTCTCTTCTGATAAATTCCACCCTCCATTTAGCCAATCGACTTAGTCTCATAGAGTCCTGAAAGGCTTTAGTTCTTGACATAAAACTCCTCTTAGACTTGAACTGACGAATTTGGAGCATGGCTTCGATCCCAGGACCTTCTACAATCCGGAAAGATGCTCTTACCACGTTGATAAAAATGTTAATAAAAATTGTTTCTTAATTTAATCTGCGTAGTGTCCGATTTGTATAAATATATCTGCTGCAAGGGCTTTTCGATGAATTTAATACCGATCTCTTCGCAATTAGGTTTAAAAAGCAGTCCATGTACTGCCTCATTCGGCGAAATACCGGTGTTGGAAAAATTAAGTTTCAATACATTCGTAAGGGATTGAGTGTTTGTCGTCTGTAGCTCAGTTGGTAAGAGCACCTGCTCGGATTTGTAGATCGTGGGATCGTGCCCCGCCGGACGCAAAAAAAAAAGTTTTCTTTACGAACATTTCACCATCTAACCATGCCATAACATCGGTGTTACTATTACTACGCCTAAAAAAGTTGATAAAAATTGTTAAATAATGGTCAACACACAAAGCCACTGAGGCGAGTTTTTTTTTGTGAGTTTCCGTGGGGGAATTTATTATACAATAATTTTCGACACCCGGTGTTGACAATTATTGTATTTGACACATGGCTCAAGGATGTGAAAAATGATAATAGAAAAAGTTATGGACGATATTACTGAAGCAATGTACTGTAATTTCTAAACACATACTTTTTCAACTTTCTACATGATTTTCATACATTTAAAGGCACTCACTTCCATTTTAGAGGTGATATTTGGAATGTATATGAAATTCTAAATAAGTGTGAAGAATTTGCATCAATAACTTTTCCAGTAAAATGCAAGTTTGCAGCAAAAATCATGTTGCAGCAAAAATCAATGCCTTGAAACAGGAAGTAATTTTACTGGGATTTCCAAACCGGAGCCAGTATTCCAAACAAGGGAAATACGGGTTTCCAGGGGTGCGTACAGACATGCAACAGCACATCGTCGCGTAACATTCCGTGTTACGCAATGATGTTCCGTGTTACGCAGTGCGTAACATCACTGCGTCCCATCAGTTCACGCCGATATCCAATCTACACTGACAAAACGCTGTTGTTCGTAAACCGGCCCAAATACAGGAACATGGGTTACAACATAGCACCGTGACATTCCTTTGATGCGCCGAGGTAAAAACCGACAACTGGTGGGACGCGGAAATGTTACGATGTTCTGTTACGGAGTGCGGTCCAGACTTGATACGCGACGGTGTTACGATACGATGTTCTGTTGCATGTGTGGACGCGGCCTTACACTTGCCTAGAGATACCATGTACCAAATTTCAGCTAAATCTGAAATGGTGGGGGTTGTGGCGGTTCCTCCACAGGCTCATTCTAACTCTGTTTCGCGCCAAAATTCCATTCTCATGGACATTTGGCAATGAGTCACACGTACAACCAACTCCTTGGAATTTCCACCAAAAACGAAGGATACAAGCATTATCCAACTTCGAACCCTCTCCCATATATTTTCATTTAATGGGCAAAAACTGTCAAGAAAGACAGCTCAACGTTAACATAACTCACAGCAAGTTCTCCCCTCTGTGGGGTCAAACTGACCAATAGAAATTTATATAAACTATTGCGTCAGTACTCAATTGTCCAATCACGGTCCACAAAAATCATTCGAAGTAAAGTTTTGGACCGATCAATAAATACTCTCTTGCTCCTTAACTTTCGACCTGAAAGGATGTTCGCTGCTAGCCGTGATAACGATCCTCAACATGTAACTTACGCAACCTAACGAACGCCCGGCATCATGCCGTGGCCAGTGTACGCTCCTCAACCTCCAAATGAATATCATGTGTAATGTGCATCCTCTCTCTCTCTAGTCTACCTGCATTCGAAGCCATGAAAAATACCTTCTGAGATAACAGTCAAACTATGCCGCACGACGTACGCCACCCGGCACCTGGTCATACCTTGACTGGATGATCTGGCATGAAATGACCCACGTACCTTTTTACATGTTGGTCGCATCCAAAACCGAGATATTGTATATTCAGTAGTCCTTTAGACCCTAATTAATAGTGTGTAATCAAATTTCTGTAAAATTCATTGAATTTTTAAATTGGCTTTTCGCCAAATGTGGTTGCCCTTAGCTGTTGAGTTTCTGTGGTGTTTTAGGAACCGCCAACGCAGTGAAGTCACCAATGAGCCTAATCGAGTAAATTCGCATTGTTTGCTAAACCCAGTATCTCTTGATCTCTGCAAATAATAATAATAAAAAGCGAGAGTTTAAAAAATAAAAACTGGTGACAAAACTATGAATTTGGTATTTCGTGAAAGTGGTATTAGATATAAAAAAGATTAAAACACAGTGTTTCGTTGCAATGAGTACAAATGGGAAAGCAATATTCCTGGCAATTTTTGGTTTCACACATTTCATGTTCTATTTTGAAGGAAACATCCTACATTTTTAAATTTTCCAGGGTTAAAAGCAGTGCAGTTGCATTTAACCCTGGCATATTGTAACACCGATTTATATTTCTGGGATTGTAATTGATTGTACACCAAAGACTGCATTTTGATAATTTCTTTTCTATTTCGGGCATTAATTGGAAACTGATCTATGCCTATTCTATTTGTAATTCTCTTTATGAATCTTTTCATTTGTCGAAAAAAATAGACATCGACTAGTTGAATTAGTGCTGTGGTTTTCAGTGGAATTTTCAATTTGGAACAATTTGCTGCGAGGTCACGATGTATAATATATTGAGATCAGTAAAGATAGGCTTCCTTCTATTGCAAGCAAAAAAGCCGCCAATCCATCGCCAAGCCAATTTTAAAAATTCAATTAAAAACCAATAAGTTTTACAGAAATTTAATTGCACACTATTAATTAAGGTCTAAGGGACTACTGAATGTACTAGATCTCGGTTTTGGATGCAACCAATATGTAAAAAAGTTCCCTTGTAAAGAAGTTACAAGGTTCCCTGTTAAAGAAGCTACAAGACATTAAAGCTGTATGATACATTGCGCTCTCTCCTGTTGCTGTTAGTATCGGGAGGCTAAACTAGACAAAATCATTCCATACAGGATTAGAAAAAAAAAAAGAGTAAACGAGTGTATACATGTAGTTGCTGTTGTTTTGTATGCAAAAAACACACACATTATATACACACACACACACAAGATGATTCTTAACTCGAAGAAAAAACTTTAAGGGGTGGCAGGTGACCCGAAACGAACCACATTGGCCGATATCCACATGTTCGAAACGGAACGGGTATGGCTGCAGAGTCAATTTAGTGTATACGTCCACCTCGCGGCTGCGTAACCAATTACATCAATTAAAATATTTTTTCAATATAGAATTTAAGTGATTCACCTAATAATACAGCAGAGACAAAAGAATCAAGAATTCCCTTTTCTGATCTGATGATTTAATGAAAATAAGCATAAAACTGCATTTTTATCACACTGGAAAATAGTTGTGAACTGCCAAGTATATGCAGCAGGTAGAGGACATGAAAATAAACAATTTTTGTTCAGTCACTTTTTCCTAAAATTAGTCGTTTGGCCACTACAGTGAATTTAGTGTTCGCATCCAGCGCATTCAAGGTTACCGCATATGGCAAAATGCGCCATTTCAAGAATTTCCAAAATTATTTAATATCAACGGACCTCGGGCTCTCTCTCTCTATTTGGCGACTTTCTAAAATCTGTTAAATTCACTAGAATCGTAAAGCGTAAAGCGCAGTACATCTTTGAAAAAGAGATACCTTAGGCAGGGGCGGCCTTAGTGTCGGGGTGGGAGACGAGCCGGGATACTCCCGAGGTAGCTAAAAATTGTTGTGTGAGTACTGAGAAATTAGTTTATGGCCGCCTTTACATACATAATTCTCAATGAGGTCGTAAAATCTCAAACCAAATAAATAATAAAAAAAAATAAAATAATAATAAAAATGTACTGCATGTACAATGAAATCAGTTTTCAGCGACCCTTAAACACTTTTAGGCAGGGTCGGCATTGGGAGGGAGGGGGCGATCGTCCGGGGCTGCTTAAAATCAAATTTAAGCTTTAAATTAATTTGTGCAGTAAGAAATTAGCTTTTCGCGGTCCTTACAAATTATGTCCAAATACGAAGGATAAAACGCTGAAACTGAAACGTTCTGTCAAAGAATGTATGTTCTCGAATGTATGGCACTTAAACCCCATCCTAGAAATTGCTCAAAAAAAATGTAACGATTTTATTTACCTCTTTTGCAATAAATGTTCAAACGGACTACCACCAGAAGTGATGCATACCTCACACCGTCGACACATTAAATGATGCACATTTTCAAAGATGCCAGGTATTTCTCGAATAGTGGCAGCAGCGGCGACGTCTGACTACGAGATTCTGATTAGTAGCAATTGGAGTCTCGTATACGATGGTTTTCAGTGTCCCCAGAAGAAGAAATCCAAACTGGATAAATCGGGGGGACGCGGTTTCCAAGACACAGGTCGACCCGGCCAGTCCATCACTGTCCAAAAGCAGCATCCAAATAATTGCGCAAGTGAAGAGTGAAATGGGCTGGGGCTCCATCTTGCTGGAACCACATTTTATGTAGAATGGATAGTGTAATGTCCTCAAGTATTTATGGCAAGGCATTTTGCAGAAAAATGGAATATTTTCTCCCGTCAAGTCGAGTTGGCAAAAGGTATGGCCGAATCAGAAAGTCGTTCACGATACCGGTCCAAACATTTACAGATAATCGTTGCTGAAAAGCACCTGGCCATGTAGCATGTGGATTCTCATTTGCCCAAAAATGAGTATTGTGCACATTAAACATGCCCTCTCTTGTAAATGAGGCTTCATCCATGAAGAGGACATGTGTTGGAAAATCCGGCTGCATTGCACTCTGCTGCAGAAACCATCGGCAAAATCGTACACGTTGAGAACAATCCTCTGCTATCATAAATTGATGTTTGTGTACATGAAAGGGGGTGTAATTGATCCTGATGCAAAACTCTGTATACGGTGCTTTGGCTCACACCTCTGCTACGTGCAATACGTCTGATGCTTGTGCTGGGCGTTTCTCCAACCTCTCGTATAATGTCTTCTTCTAGTTGTACAGTTCTTGAATATCTCCTCCGACCGGTCTCATGCCTGCTAACATGGAATGATCCAGTTTCACAGAGTTGCCTGTGCAAACGTGAAAAAACTCTATGATCCGGTACTCGATTAGTGAGGAAACGTTCACAATATAACCTTTGAGCTGCACTTGCATTCATATTGCTAGCCCCATACATCAGATGCATATCTGCCGTTTCAGAATTCGTGAATGGCTCCATAATGTACGACATCCGCGTTAGGAATGACTAGTTTAAGCAAAGAAATGAATTCTGCACGCGCTCAATAGCGCCCTCTAATAGTATACATAAACATTTCGCTGAATTTGCCGTCTCTGCTACCACTGTTCGAGAAATGCCTGTCGTCGCCCCTACACGATGCTTCCCCTGTATGCATAGCTGTATACAGGAGAATGGTCGTTGAAAACTGATTTCATTGTACATGCAGTACTTTTTTTTTTTTTACGACCTCGTTGAGAATTATGTATGTAAGAGCGACCATAAGCTAATTTCTCAGTACGCGCACTATAATTTTTAACGACCTCGGTCGTGTCCCGGCTCGTCCCCCACCTCCACACACACACTAAGGCCGCCCCTGCCTAAGATATCTTTTTTTTCCAAGATGTACTGCGCTTTACAATTCCAGTGAATTTAACAGATTTTAGAAAGTCGCCAAATAGAGCCCAAGGTCCGTTGGCATTAAATAATTTTAGAAATTCTTGAAATGGCAAGTTTTGCCATTTGTGGAAACCTTGAACGCGGTGGACGTAAACACTAAATTCATTATGGTGCCCGAATGGCTAATTTTTGGAAAAAAAAACTCACTGAACAAAAAACGTTTATTTTGATGTTTTTCACCTGCTGCACATAATTGGCAGTCCACAACTGTTTTTCAATGTGATAAAAAATGCAGTTTTATGCTTATTTTCACTAAATCGTAACACAGATCAGGATCAGAAAAGGGAATTCTTGATTTTTTTTTTCTTTCTGCTGTATTATTATGTCAATTACTTAAATTCTGCATTGAAAAATTATTTTAATTGGTGAGATTGGTTACATAGCAACGAGCTGGACGTAAACAATAAATTGACTCTGCAGCCATTCCCCTCCGTTTCGAACATGGGGATATCGGCCAATATGGTTCATTTCGGGTCCCCTACCACCCCTTAAAATTTTTTCCTCGAGTTAAGAATCACCCTGTATATGAATTACGACACCCATCCCTATATACATGAGACGTCATAAGTGTGTAGACCGTGACGTTAGCGCATGCGTGGAAACGGAGAAGACTGAGAGACGTGAAACAACCGAGGTAGAGGTTGGACGCAGGGCAGCAACGCTTACGATAACATAGGAATATAGCGGATATTACTACCGCGACGATATATAGCTGTGACGATATACTTATGAAGAATTAGGATAATTTGTGTTATGTGCTTTAATGTAGAAGATGAGACATTGTAACTTTGTGAAGTAGCTGTAGCAATTATTCATTAAAGGACATAATATTTATCCATAGAGTTCTTCATAGTGCTTCATTCTAAAGCATGTCCCATATATATATCATCATCATCATTTCAGCCGTTGTCAATCCACTGCAGGATGAAGGCCTCCTCCGCATGTTTCCAACGAAGTCGGTCTTGTGCTTTTTGCTGCCACTTTGGCCCAATATATTTAATAATTTTATCCACCCATCTCTTCTTTGGCCTTTTCCCTGGGCGTGTGGTGTCCAGTGGGGTCCATTCTAGGATGTTTTTGGTCCATCTGTTGTCAGTTCTTCTAACAATATGTCCTGCCCACTTCCATTTCAAACTTTTTACATTCGTGATGATATCACAAACTTTTGTTTGATCTCTTATCCATACAGGTCTTTCAATCTCGTCGCTTTATACCAAGCATCTGCTGCTCCAGGTTCCTTTGTACCACTCGTAACTTTTGGATACCTTTGGCAGTTGATGTCCATGTCTCACTACCATAAGTCAGAACAGGTAGGATGCATTGATCGAAAACTTTCCTCTGTAAAGAAATAGGGAGCTTTTTTTTAAAAATTATTTGTAGCTGGTAGAATGCTTGCTAGCTAAGCTTGATACGACGTTCGATCTCTTAATATATATCGCCTTCCGTCGTAATTTGTTGACCAGGTGAATGTAATTTTTCAGCTTACTTGTATTTCTTCCCAAAACAAGACATATATATATATATATATATATATATATATATATATGGCTCGCTTTAACAGGCGTATTTAAACCATCTAAGATTCTCCGACGACATCGTGTTTTCGCAAAAGATCCAGAAGAGCTCCAAAGACTCATTGAAGATCTCAGAATGAAAGGAGAAACATCTGGCTTAAAAATCAACTTGAAGAAAAGCATGATCATGTTTAATAAGTTTATACAAACTAAGAAAATCTTTGTTTTGGGAGAAGAAATAGAGCAAGCTGAAAATTACATTTACCTTGGTCAACGAATTACGATGAAAGGCGACATAAATCAAGAGATCGAACGTCGCATCAAGCTTAGCTGGCAAGCATTCTACCGGCTACAAATAATTTTTAAAAACAAGCTCCCTATCTTCTTAAAGAGGAAAGTTTTCGATCAATGCATCCTACCTGTCTTTACCTATGGTTGTGAGACATGGACATTGACTGCAAAAGGTACCCAAAAGTTACGAGTGGTACAAAGGAACATGGAACGGCAGATGCTTGGTATCACGCGACGAGATCGAAAGACCTTCAGTTGGATAAGAGATCAAACAAAAGTTTGTGATATCATTGCGAAGGTAAAAAGTTTGAAATGGAAGTGGGCAGCCCATATTGCTAGAAGAACTGACAACAGATGGACCAAAAACATCCTAGAATGGATCCCACTGGACACCACACGCCCAAGAAAAAGGCCAAAGACGAGATGGGTGGATGAAATAATTAAATATATTGGGCACAAGTGGCAGCAAAATGCACAAGATCGACTTCGTTGGAAAGATGCAGAGGAGGCCTTTATCCTGCAGCGGATTGACAACGGCTGAAATGATGATGATGATATATATATCTGGAAATGATGTACATGTTGCAGTGGTCTGTGAAAAGTGTTCAAATTCCTCACATTTGGACAACAAGCCACATTGTCGTTTTCAACTCCATATAACATAGTCTCTCATAAAGTATATGTGCCCCAACATTTTTTAGTTGCAGCGCCCCTGACACGTAGCAAGACCATGAATATGTATGAGCATTTAACGCATTAAATAAAGGACCTCTTGAAAGCGACGAATGTTCTTGCAAATAATCAATTTCGTAGAGATATTCGTGATTGACAAGTACACAGAAACATTCGCTAACGATTTGGTAACCACCAAAAGTCCAAAACAATCATCTTCAATCTCCAATGAATATGCACATATAAACATGTCGGTTTCCCGGTCAACTTCATAATCGGATGAGAATAATGATGTGAAGTAATTTCGTCATTATAATTCAATGAGCGAAGGATTGAAAGGAGGATGAAGGGGAGGACGAGGGTAAGAATTTGTTAGCTGTAGGTTTCTCCCGAGGGAAAGTGTCTGGCGTTGAGATTACACGACAACTGATTTCCATTGGTCAAAGAAAACAAAATTCAAGGACTGATTCAGTAGCCGAGATAGGAATCGCACCAACTTTTTATCAACCTCGGCCCTTTAATTACCTGGCTATTCATTCCGCCGCTTTTTATTGGCGCTTATGTAATATAAAGAAGCCGGCTGGCGCTTTTCATTGAGGCGTCGATTCTTTCCCGCGGTTTTGTTTACCTTACGATGCCTGCGTACAATCGAATTTTGGCGCGTTTGATGTCTTAATTAGCCGGATGTCAATTACAAGCAGAATTCAATGAAGAATGTGGGCTATCGACGGATGAAAGACCCGGAGGAATGGGTCAAGGACGTTCAGAAAATTCGGGAGTACAATACCTTCGGTTCAGATTTAATAGCAAATTAGCCAGCGAAAAGTGAAAGAGCATAAACTAAAACTATCACAAAGAATCAGTCACTTTCTAAATACCAGCGCCCTTACATAAAGGAAGGATTGTTTTAACATTGGATATGCCTTTTAGTCTGAATTAACCGATCTTAAGTGTGCTGCATTGTTTCTGCCATTCATTGCGCAAAAAAACTTCTAATGCTACAATTACTGGCATACGCAGTGGGGGTAATGGGGTCATAACTCTTCTATTGCGAAGCAAGTTTGGATATACGTATGCCACTGGCGTACGCAGGGGGTGTTGATGGGAGTTTTAATCCCCCCCCCATTGCAATGCAATTTTATGTATTTGATATAATATATAAGTTGTCGCTCTGTAACCTTCCCCCTTTGAAACCATACCCTCTCCTTACGAACTTCCTGCGTACGCCTATGACGTGTGCATATGCATACATGAAACTAGCTCTGTAACTCCCCCTCCCCCACTTTTATGAACATTCTTCGTGAGCTGATAGCTACCATTCAGTGCATTGGAGTTTTGATGACTGCAACTTCACACATGCTTACGCAATTCACATACAGAAGACCTTCGATAATACGGCAGCTCAATAATCTGCAATAGACTGCAACGCAAAAGAGGAAAAATGACGTTTCCACATGACGTCATAAATAAGGGTTATCCCATATAACATCACGGGCGGGAGATTTAATAAAAAATTGAACTAATTATGTACTCGGTAATCCGGCACTCGCTAATGCGGCATTCCTCTACACAAAGAATGGACGTATTAGCAAGTCTGTTGTATTATTCTAATGTGGTTATATTAAATTTTAAAGAGGTTTTTGTTACTATCCAGTATGCCCCGCGGTGTGGGGGGCGGAATAGTCCTTGTAAAATTTTCTACCGCGTCATAAACCCTGGTTAGATTCACAGGGTGATATAGAACACGTGTCGATTTCTATACAACGTAGTTTTTCTCAAGGTGGCGGAGTTCTTGGATCCCACGAAAAGCTTGGTTTTAATACAGCAAGACTTGTAACCGTCATTTGTGACACAAAGCACAAACTAAACGTATCTGATTAAAAAATTTAATTTGTTAAAAATTGTTTTTTAATTCGTTAAAAATTTGTTTTTTAGTTTGTTAAAAAGATATTTTTTAATTTTTAAAAAATATTTTAACAAATTAAAAAAGTATGATGTATTATAAAACGTTTGTGACAACTGATGTCACTTCCATTGTCTATTTCTGTGTCATTCTGTGCAGCTGATTCTTCTGATGGTAGAGCAGGATGATACGAGGTAAAACAGAATTGCACATAGTAAAACGAAGTACTTGAAAAGCACAGGGCAGAATACTTGAAAACTACAGAAAAACGCATTTTAATCAGGGTGTCTGACCATCTGGAAGGCATGGAAAAGTTTGAGGCATGGAAAATTTCCACGGCAAAGCATTAAGCCGTGGAAATTTAAAATTCAGTGTTATGATAAAAAGCTTAACAAATAATTTTTCTAAACTGTACTTTTCATCTTTTCGTACTGCATTGCATACTGCAAATTTGAAAAACTTAAAATTTTTTATTGAACTTTTAAAAAAAAATAGGGAAAAAATGTATTCCAGACAGAACTAAAGCATAAAAAATAAAATGTGGTTTTGGCTAAATTAGCACATGTGTGAGGGATTGTGATCATACCAATGTCCTTTCGCTGATGTATAGTCATATATGCTTTCAGAATAGAATAAAATATGGGACATCAGCTTTGTGATTACATAATTAAACACGTTTATAACGAATTCAAAGGAGTTTCAATGAAAATGTCATTATAAATGTATAATTAATACAAATCCTTTAGAACAGCGGTTGCCACTCGTTGGTCTGAAGAAAAATCTGAACATTATTTGCATTTTTAATGTTTTATTAATAATAAAACAAAAATAATATTCTAAGAAATTCTCATATTCTGAATGACAATTTCCACCTTTATATTGCACTAAATTCACGAAATGTGGTCCGCGGGATTTAAAATTATGAATTTAGTGGTCTGTGAGGTCAGCGACAGCTGTTTAGTATATCAGAAACTTTTTTTTAAAAAATACGATAGTTGTATTTGTAAGTTTACCAATCGAATTATGAACGGTTTTGGTTCTGTTATTTGGTTTTGCGTTCTTCAAACTTATTTTCATTGTGTAAATTTTAATGTATTGTGGCGTATTTACAATAATTAACGACTGGAAATTTATTAAGATTAGGTCTGGAGAGGTCAGAGAAGTTTGAAGTTGAATGTGGCCAGACACCCTGTTTAAAATCGCTGAATAGAATGCTTTAAAATCGTGGAACAAAATACTTTAAACTCAATATTAAAATTTTCGAATAAAATACTTTAAAATGAAACACTTTAAATTCATAAACATAATAAAAAAACAGTGTGATACAAAATATTATTGACTCACATGAAACTGAAATGGACGGCATTTAATTTCGCTACTGATTATGAAATTTAATTCTTTATTGAAAGATGACGTGAAAAGTGCAAATGAAAACGATCCAACTATGTTAAATACTAATTAGATATGTTAGATTAGATTACTAATTATTAAATACAATAATAAGAGTATAATTATGGTAATTAAGATTGGTGTGCTCCAATGGGCCTCCGATCACTTGGGTTCTCTTTGGAAAAGAAGCAATAATTAAGCGCCAAGTAATCATTTATAATTACCTTTGACGAGCGCATAAAATTAAATAAGAATTTTATTTAAATTTATCTAAAAATAAATATCAGAAAATTTATGTAAAAATGAATAGCCGTACTAAGAATAGCAAAGACGCCTCTGCTATTCATTAGGAAGCATTTATCAGTCCTAGAAATGCTCGGACTCTTTTTCCCACGAGCTACTAAATCGCAGTTGCCTAAGCAATTCATCGTATGTATCTTAAGATATTAATCGTAAGGTCCTTAGCAATTTATCGTAGTGTCTGTTCTGAGTACCCAAAGATCTGGCCGGCGATTTGCCTGCGGGCAATCATTTATGCATGAGTAATTGAAAATGGGATATATAATATCAATGAGCAATAAATTTCTCGAGAAAAAATGGAAGTGGGTAGTAATTCTCCGAGAAGAATAAATGACTTTCTCCCTTACACTAATATGTACTTATAAGGAGACAGATGGTTCCATAATTATTACTATTATTAAATTACATGCAAATTATAGTAATTATGGCTATTTGAAATACGTATATATATTAAGACAATAGATAATTAATCAAGAGAGGAAAAATAACAAGAGATACCCGAGTCCTGGTATTTGTGAGCACGTTCTATTTACAATGTTTAGTATGTGTTACAAAAATCGGCAATATATATATATTATATGGTCGTAATACATAATTATATAATAATGTACATGATGATTGAGGATTTTTTGAAGAGCATTGAGTGCGTGAATTATGAAAGTTACCGAAATTTGGGAAAGCAGTCTTTTTTATTTAATAATTGGATTCAGAAAAAATGAAGGGGTACTTATATTTAATTTTGCTAATGGGTGTTCATCAGGGACCACACAAAATCTCCATCATTACATTCTGCATTTTTCCGAAGACATCACCGGATCCAATGTTATGGGAAAACAATGTCTTCAAGTTTTAGTGAATTCGTGTTCGTATGTGGTCTGCAGCAACTTCGAAAACACTTACGAAAACAAAATGATGTAACTACTATCAAATATAATTGCACAATCATTGTAATAATAATAAGTAGTTTAGGCTTATTTTGAGCATTATTGTCCCGCCTACATTTTCCTTACGTCATCTTTGCTCCTCCCATATACTCTCGGTCTTATTAGCTTCTAAACCACGACCTCATAACTTGGAAAGCGAAGGTGGGGGGGCATCGATTCAATGAAACTTACGGCAGGATTCGGGCAGAAGTGACGTCAGATTGATCTTCAATTGGTGAAGAACAAATACTTAGTGAGCTTCTGTCAAAACAAAATCACCGTGAAAACATCGTAATGCTGTCTATCACGAGAATTCTTTCTGCTAATAAACATAGGCATGCACAGAGAGTGTATGAGGTTACAGGTTCAGTGGGTAGTTACAGAGCTACAGCTCCATATATGTAAATATAAAATTTCATCGCAATGGGGAGCTTATGGCCCCTATCAACACCCCCTGCGTACGCCAGCGCCAATGGATATGATTAACCGTGACGCCTTAAGGCTAACCCCTGTCTGTGGGACACTCTAAGGCTCCACAGAATATGCGGCCCACAAACCGTACATGTCCGTCCTACACCGATGAACCTTCATAACCTTTGAAATCCAATCAATCAATCATATCTTTATTTATGCATATCATATGAATTATGATTTACAACGGATACAAGATAAAATGTACACATTTAAAGTTCTTACAATCAAGGCGATTTAAACTCTTTGGTGCTCCAGAAAGTAATTTATTATTTCGATCTTAAATTTACTTTTTGGTTTAGTTTCTTTTATTAATGTTGGTATGTTATTCCACAATTCAATTCCAAAATAATTAATACTATTTTTACCTATATTTGTTCTGATTTTAATTTTGTTAAGTTTCTTTCCTATCTCTTATGTTACAATTGTGAACATTCACATTGAGATCGAGTCTAAGTTCTTATTTTCATTTTTCATATATGTATGTTTCTACTTTTATGTATATTAGTTATGTTGAGTATTTTGTTGTCATATATTATGTCATCTTTTTGTTTCCCTGTCTTGTAGCATAATTTCTAAATTGTTTTATTAAATAAGTTTTTTTTTTTTAAAGTTTTTTAATGATAAATTTCCCCACACTATATTTCCGTAGTTTAGGTAAATGTAAGTTAATGCAAAGTAAAGCTTAATTTTTATGTTTAAAGGTAAGATTGAAATTAGTCTTGTCAAAATTCCGTTAGCTCTTTTAATTTTTTTTTTATTTCGAATATTTGACTACCCCAGCCTAAATTATCTTGAATTATTATTCCTAGAAATTTAATTGAGTAATTCTTTCGATAACAGTGTTATTAAATTTTATTTCGTTCAGTTGATAAATATAACAAAATAACTATTATATATATATCTCAATCCTTCCAATAAAAACATCGATGTTTTTGATAGATCAAACTGCAAATATCGATTTTTTTTTTTCTTTAATCGATAACTGTGCACAGGGGCTGACTGTGTCCTCTCAAAAGGCGCATTCTTCAGATTATCTGAGGACGCGAGTCCTATAGCCCATGAGGGCGCACCGGGCCGGCGGCTTAGTCCGCCCCTGACTGTGCAAAAGAGCGCCAATGAAAATATTGCGCAGTAAGTTGGCGCAGATGCTCTTGCGCCATAAAAAAATCCAAACAAACGAAATATGCGCAGTCGAACTTGATTTATTCGAAGCTAATGGGACTGAACTTGGTTCGAATTAAAAATGTGCTATATCAATGTTCCTCATAGTGTGTTCCACGGAAGTCCGGAGTTCCGCGAAGGACCACCTAGGGGTTCCGTAAGCAAAATCTGAAACCCCGAAATTTTCAAGGAAACCTGTAAATTCCGTAATTTTTCCACATGACAACCGCAACAATAGAAAAGCATTGCCTACTTTTTATACCTATTTTTAAGGTTAAGTTAAATTATTCATGAAGGGGTTCCATGGTTAGCCATCTGGTAATAACAGGGTTTCGTAAGATAAAAAAAAAAATTTGAATCCCTGTTCTACATAATTAATTTTAGATTCACCGACACCGCGGAAAAGTAGACCCTGCGGAGGTGCAGTGGTAACGCGGTCACCTTGCGTGCTGGTATCTCGGGTTCGACTCCCAACTATGCGAAAACAACAGAAAAGAAAGCTTACTGCTCACCGTAGTCCAGGGGTTGATTCCCTAGGCCTTAAGAGGTTTGGGTTCCTCGGAAAACCGTAGAATCCGGCGCATCGTGGCTCTTGCAGTCCTTGCACCGTAAAACTCAAAAAATCCTTTTAATTCTTATCGTTTATTGTTAATCGCAGTAGCGTAACTAAGGTGGGGCAAGGGGGCGCCGCAATTCAGGGGGGCGGCAATTATCCTATATATAAAAATTAAGAGCAATGACCCCAAAATCTTGAATAAATCAACTGAAAGAGGGCGGAAATGACAGTCACTCGCCCCGGGCGGCAAATTGTCTAGTCACGCCACTGGTTGATCGATAATTTTCTCTTAATTATAAAAGAGGGGTTTGGATTTTTTATCTCCGATCAATAGGCGCTTATTACCTGGATTTTAGATGTTTATGCATTTAATAATTTTTAATATAATTATAATTGCTCATTCGAAGTGCTTACATCGCTACTGCTTATGATATGTAAACAGGGCAAAACCCCGGTGGTCTGAACTTCGCTTAACCGAAATAACCTGCTGCACTAATTTTTTGTTTTGCAAAAGGACACTCTTTCAATATTCCAAAAAAAAAAATTCTAATATATGTTTCCTGGTGTATTTCAAAACAGTTAATATCTTAATTAACATATCTACTTCGTATCTCTTTTTTTCTGTCAATGTATGTAGTAGCAGTTTGATAGCACGTAATTAAACGTGTTTTTTGAGATCAATATTCTAGTTTCTTTACACTAAAAATTGAATTTACGGATTGTCCGAAATCGGTTCCACATTCTTCGGTTCGGATTATCGGAGTTCTACTCTACTGACAAGTAAATTGATCAGTATCGTTGATGGAATCTTAATTACCAATTTCGTCATTTGCATGTAAATTAAATTGGCATATGCCTGCACATATCACTGTATTTAATTAAAACTTTGATGAAGATCAATCATTTAGTCAATTACGTTTACAACAACATGCAATCTGGTAATTGAAGCAATGTCAGTTTCGTTAAGGTAGTGATGATACGTTGCCCAGACACTTGAAAACGACGATGGCCGAATCCCAGCTCCCCAAATCTTTTAAATAACACGCTGTGTTTCAACTCCAACATTGTACATAAGGAAGTGTCAAAAAAAAAAAACATTGTAGGCATCATTCTTAAGGATTGGACAGTCCTGGGACCGTTTTTTCCCAGTCTTAAGATGCATGGCCACCTCCTACATGGGACTAACCCTTTGCATTGAAATCGGCCCTACCCATCTGGTGAAATATTTCGCCTTTAAATTTTACGAGCCGTATTTCTCAATGCTTGCCATGTTCGACTACATTAGCATTCTGCTGGTGTTACCGGAGGTATGTGCTGGCAAAACAGCCGCCAAGATCGTCAGTGGTAAGAGAGTTCTTTTTCTTCCTGATGTAACCCTCTTTGTGTTGAGAAGGGTTAGTGAACCTCTTCAACCGGCCCATCTCTGCAATATCCAGATATGATATTCATTTTCCAATAACGCAAATAAAGAACGGATTATGTACAAAATAGAATCTCTTTTATCCGGCACCTTTTAATCCGGAACTTTCCGTTCATCGGCGACCCTTTGCCTAACGATTATTTCTTTGTTTATTTATATAAATCGAACACTACGCAGATTAAATCAAACAACAATGTCAATCAATCAACGTTTATTGGCGTAGTGATACCAACGCCGATGGTATGGCGTGATTAGATGGTGAAACGTTCGAAAGAAAATAAATATTTCTGCCTTCGGTGGGACCTGAACCCACGACCTTCCACTTGCCGGGCGGAGGCTCTACCCACTGAGCTACGAAGGACAATATATAATCTCTTTACGAACGTATATATATTGTTGCCAGTTATTTCGCAGAATGGTGTAGTACATAGACTACTATTTAAACCAAATTGCAAAGAGACTGGTATTAAATTGATCGAAATGCACGTTGCAGCATATGTATTTATTTTATATAAATCGAACACTACGCAGATTGTGGTAGGCAGTGGGTAGAGCCTTCGCCTGGCAAGTGGAAGGTCGTGGGTTCAGGTCCCACCGAACGCAGAAATATTTATTTTCCTTCGAACGTTTCACCATCTAATCACGCCACAATATCGGCGCTGGTATCACTACGCCAATAAACGTTGATTATTTCTTTCTTAGTAATGATCCCATCCAGATCGCGTCAAACAAAACTTCATTTTAAGCCACTATATGGTATTTTAAATAAATAATTTAAAAAAAAAAATTGGAAACTTTATTTTTAAAACTAGAAAGTTACCTTTTAAAATGTTTAAATGTTATTTTAATATATATATATATATATATGTGTGTGTGTGTGCTTTTAATTTGTATTCTAACTGGAATCGGATCTCAGAATTGATGCGTTTTCGATTATATGGAAATTTTGGTTCTCCAACGTGATCTCGGTCCTAATTTGTTCGGATAATGGAGGTTCTACTGTGGAATATCATAGCAGAATGAAGGAGTGGAGACGCACAACGCCCAGCTTACGAGAAACTCATTCCAGCTTTAAATAAAAGTCGTAATTATTTAGAAATTTACGATTGGATTTACGAACTTTTATCCTGTGGTCTGACCTATCTATAACTGAGCGGTACTTTGTATACCCTCGCACCCCTTCCTATTTGTATCTGTTAACCTCGTAACCTGCCCATGTTATTTTAGTCGTTTGACTACGTTATTTAAACAGCTACACTAGCATAAACATTCGTAGCTTAAAAACGTCACGTTGCGGTTAACGGTTAAAAGAAAACTGCAAAATTCATAGAGGATGGCATGACCTAGAGACCCTGGATTGGATGATTTTTATGAGTATTGCTATTTAACTAAAAATAGCTATTCAGATTAAATTGTCGCTTTTTAAAATATATTTTCTTTATTTGATGAAAATATAAAGGATATGTTTTCCATTTACGTATATATTTGAATCACGATTTACAGTTCGATTGAGGAAATAATCGTAATCAGGAGAATAATCGTTCGTTCGAATACGATTAATCTTGTATTATCGTTTTTTAAGTAATAATGACTTCTAAAACATTTTAAAATGAGTGACACTAAGTATATGCGTATCCTTCGTTAAAAAATTGTTGCACCCGTAAAGATAATTTGTTCCGGTTGTAACAATTTTTAAGAGCGCTCTCTGTCTAAAACAGTGTTTCCTAATTCAATTTAAGCCGCGGACCACTTTTCCACTTCAATTTTACCAGCGGACCATTTAGAAAACTTCTCACGAGTTCAAGAGCGGATTTAGGGGCGGGGATGGCGATCGCTCCCCTTGAATGAAAATTTAACATTGAAAAGATGCAAGGTAAAGGTCCAATGAGGTATCATTTTCAAAAATCAAGTCATTAATCGCCCCCTTCCCCTTGAATGACCTCTAAATCAGTCCCTACACGAGTTGACTGCAAGACCTTAATAAAAAAGGGAGCCGCGTCTTTTTTGGGGAAAAGATGTAGACGTATAGAAGTAAACAAAGCAGTGTTGCCAACAGTGAAGCCAAACAAAGCAGTGCTGTCAAATCCCTAGTGGCAGCAATAGAAAGTCTCTACATTTCACCAGAAAGTCCCTACATGCAACAGCGTAGCAGCTTTTCTTCAAGAGGGGAATACTACAAATAAACCATCAGTTTCGAAATTCTATTAGTTTTTATATTTAATTTTATATTAGAATTAATTATAAAAATTACAAAACCAGTTCCATTTCGATATTTAATTTTAATATTTAATAATAATTTTTATAAGTACTTTTTTTTCCGTTACTTTTTTTTTAAATAATGACTCGTCTCGCGAACCACTTGGGACTCCTTTGCGGACCATTGGTCTAAAACTTTGCACTCACAACGGATTACTCCAGTTACCGCAATTTTTTTTTTTTTTTTAATGAGCGTTTATTTTATGAAAACATTTTTACCCAAAAATGAAATGCTATCCTCATAAACTAGTCGTCCTTATTCGGTTTGATCTTCTACCTTAAATATGTATATAATTAGGGCTGTCCCCAAAGGGTACGCGCTGTGTGCGCCGCGTACTCTCAAGAAATTTTGAAAAATACCAAGTGTGAGTCACGTACGGTCTTAAGGAAGTTTTTGTATTTGCTGGTTTTTGGGGCAACTTTCAACGAACTTCAGTCTTTTTTTTTTTCCCCTAGTCATTTACAAAACAAACTTGAATGAAAACAAATGTGAGAATGAGAAAAATCTCCTGAACCCCCCAAGCCTCAAAATAATATCCTGCGTACGACCAGGAGAGGAATGAAAAACTGATGGAAGGGGCATGTGCCACCTTGGGCTTGGATAGGCGATAGACGACCAGTCAAATGCCAGTCAGCGCGGCGCGATGACGTCACCAAGTCCAGTAACCCCGCAATTTCAATACTCTTTAATTAAGACAGCACCGCATACTCTCAATAATTTTCTTCAGGACAGCCCTGCATATAATTATTTATTTTTACTTAAATTATAAAATTAGTGATTTTTAAAATTAACTTATTTTTAACTCTTTGCTTAATTTTATACGATTTATATATAGATAGATAGATAGATAGATAGATAATTACTTTGTCAGAGTTTGATTTTACTTTATATCTTGTTCGCGTTTAAACTACAGGGTGTTTATAATTAAAGTTCCACTTTGAAATGGCCATAAAATGAAAACTACTGGACCAAATGTTATCAAACTTGGTAATAGCTTACAAGTGGTCATGGGATTTTATTTTCCGCAAAAAAAAAATAAATAAATAAAAATAGAAGTTCAAAAATCACCACCACCGGGAATGGCACTGTAATCAATATTGTTAAACGAAATAAAAAAAATGAAGACATTGGTTTAAAACGTTTTTAATCGTTTCTAAAACGAAACTCTTTGTGGGGTTATGCAAATTGTTTATGGTGATAACATAAACAATTTGGCGGAATTGAAAGATGCGATACACCGACATGTCCGCAACATTCCTCCTGATATGCTAAGAGCTGCTGTTGAGAACGCAGTAATGCGATTTAACTTGCTTTCAGAAAATGGTGGACGCCACATTCAACATGCTTTGTAACACGTTTTAGAAACGATTAAAAACGTTTTAAAACGATGTCTTCATGTCTTATTTCGTTTAACAATATTACATACAGTGCCATTCCCTTTTTTTTTTTTACAGAAAATAAAATCCCATGACCTCCTGTAAGCTATTACCAAGTTTGATAACATTTGGTCCAGTAGTTTTCATTTTATGGCCATTTCAAAGTGGAACTTTAATTATAAAGACCCTGTATATTACCTTTCTCTTTAAACTCGTTTTTTATTACATATGCGTGTGTTATATCATTATAGATTTTTCGCAACCATAATTATTGAATCCCCTTTAGTTAACCCACTCTCTCTCTCTCTCTCTCGCTTTCTGTTTATGAAGAACCAAACGAAGGCCTTCTGTTTATAAACAACAAAACGCAGAATATTTCTTACCCTAACCAAATAATATACAAAGTGTGAGAAAACTTTCCCATGGGATGGTCACACAAAAACAGAGCATTGCGCATCCGCAGGAAATGCGTATAACCCAAATTATACTTTGCAACTACACAGAGCTGTTCGCGTGTACTTCAGAAAGATGACTAATACGGATTGTATTCCAGACTTTCTACTTTCTCAGTGGTTTTAAAACTCGGGCGACGTCGCCCGGATATCAGACCTGTCGCTCTATCTCCACCCATTATGAAGAGATTCTCTGTAAACGTTTAGGGCGTAAAGGGGTTGATGGTATGCATCTTTTCCATTAGAATCGCCGTTATTATTGTCGAGTTTCGACATGTTATCAGTGAACATAAGCAACAAATGCCACTTGAGAATGGAGATGGTAGGATTTGCTCAGTGGATTAACGTACCTTTGGCTTTCTGTAAACTTTACTGAATCTAGGTGCTTGTACCCGCTAATGAATCTGCATGATTCAGTCTGTAGTTTGTGAGGAACATTTCTTAGAAGTGAGTTGAACTTTTATGATGATGTTGACGTTTTATTTCTTGTGCTTTTTAGGATGAAAACATCCTTCCTGATTATCGACGGAAGTGCGGAGGAAGGAGCAGGAACAACAACAAGAAAGTCAACGGGTGGCCCCTATGCACCAGAGGATTTGTCATCGTCCATCTAACTCACTTGGATCCGACCTTGCTGACTCAAACTGGAGATTTTTACATCGTTGCTGAGGATCCTCCATCTGTTTCTGTGGTATATCGGGATCGCGGAACCTTGTATCGTCAAGCGCTAGATGGTCCTCAGTTCATTTCTTTCATGGCAGGATTATTGTCTTCTGAAGGCACCCCTCCTGAAGATGAAGAGGACGATCTGGAGGACTCTACGAGTGTCGAAAAGGAACTCTTTCATATTCTAAGCCACTTAATGGTATCTTCAGAAAGAGGTTCTGTGCAGAGGATTGAACTCGGGCAAGTAGCGAAAGATCTTTGGAAATTTGATGGACCAGTAGTTCGTAAAAGCCGCCATCGCTTTCGATCAACGCGAGATAGTTGGGTGCAGACTGTTGCTTCTGAGGAACTTTGTGTTTCTTCACTTGAAGATGATGTTACTGTCAGTTCACCACAGTGTTCTTCTGAATCTTTGGCACCTCTTGCTAGTGAAGAAGAGTTTTGTTCCGGTAAGCATACTTTCAACCTAACTCTTAAATCATAAGTAGTAAATGACGTTTAATTCATAAACAAATACTGTATCCATCAGGCGGTGTTGATATGCCACTAAATCATGTCCACGTCTTCAGGTCTCAAACTATTCCATCCGACCATTAGCTGATCATGGTTTTCCTTCCAGGGGCGGATTTACAGGTCATTCAATGGGGTGGCAATCAGTAGCGTAGCTAGAGGGGCGGGCGGCAATTATCCTTTAAAACACAAAATTTATTTGTTATCCCATTGGAGAAGGGCGGCAATGACAGTCACTTTCCCCGGGCGGCAAAATATCTAGCTACACCACTGGTGGAAATTAATGACTTGATTTTTGAAAATGATACCTCATTGGACCTTTACCTTGTATCTTTTCAATGTTACATTTTCATTCAAGGGGGCGACCGCCCCCACTAAATCCGCGCCTGTTTTCTTCGCCACTGCATAAACACAGTTGCAGTGAATAAAATCCGACATTGAAACACTTCAATTAAACAGTTATGTATATAATGAGTTGATTTTTACTGAGTAGCCGATAAAGGCCGTATGTTTTAGCAAGTAGTATTTAAATGTAATTACTATGTAATTAATTGCTTAAATTAATATATATTCGTTAATCACATTTTGTTTATGGACAGTCCTGACAAATAATTTAAAATTAATTTAAAAAATTATTACCGCAGTTCGAAACAGACCATTGCTATATGACAAAACATTCACTTCATTCGTGTAAATGGGCTTTTAACTGTATCAATACCACTTAATGGCGCCTTTTGTATAAAGAATTATTTCATCATTGGCCCATAAATCTAGAGCTGTGCAAAATAATTCGCTGACTAACTCAGTCCATTCCATTCTTCTACACGTCATATGGCAGGCTAATTGTCCAGTAGATCATTCAGTGAGCGATTTTAATCATTTCTACTAGATACACATTTCGCAGAAGTACATAAACCAAGAGCGGATTGGACCGCCGGCCCCCAGGCCGATGCGGCCTCATGGGCTATAGGCAGGACTGTCCCCAAAGGGTACGTTCTGTGTGCGCCGCGTACTCTCGTTTTGACTCCATTGACTTCAATTGAGGCAGCAAGCACAGCATACTGTCAGTAATTTTCTTTGGGACAGCCCTGGCTATAGGACTCGCGCTTTCCGGCAGTCCAAGGTATGCGCCCTTTGAGAGGACCCAGTCCGCCCCTGACAAGAACCTTTAGGTGAGGAATCCTTTCTTAATGCTCAAAATACTGTCATCACGCTCGAATCTATACATAATGTTATAAGTATACAGGCGCATATGTGCAGGGAAATTTTACCAAAGCGACTACCTTTTCTTTTGCCGAAAGCAGGAAGCCCCAAAGCAGAATCTTTTGCAATGTTCTGCAACAAGCCTTCAGCTGAACAAAAACATTCTTCAGGAAATGCATGTATATATATATATATATATTATATACATTTTTAAATTCTATAAAATGTAAATTCCTTTTTTTTTTTAATAAAAGTTCAGAAAACATTTGTTGGGCTGCTTTTTTTTATTCCTTTATTTATTTTAAGAAAAAACCATTGATTCACCCGCAGTTGTTCTGCAATGAAGCTGTTCAGTCTGCGGTGTGCGTCACACTTTTTAGAGGGCAGGAAGCTTGAGGAGGGTGGTCTTAACAATATAAACAAAAATAGCAACGGTACCATGTTCTTAAGTTCTGTAAGTCCATAAAAAACGTAAACCGTTTTCGAATGTGTTTATGGGATACAAACACCTCCAATGTGCACTTTCGTTGTATATCCAAGTCTCTCGACACCAACCGTCCCTCTGGGCCATTGGCCATCCTACAAGCCAGCGGAAGAAGCCATTTCCAGATTTTTCTAACTTTCGTATTTGTTATTCTTGTATCGGTCCATAATCCAGGAGTTCTTGTTGTTTGGCGATAGGACAAAGACCTCTTAGAAAACAAGAGGAGCCCTGGCTGCGTGTTGGACAACAGCCTCATGCAATTCCAGCGTTGTATTTGTCGTAAGCGACTGCTGATAATGAAGATTCTTATCTAGTTGCAGGAAGATGGCATTATCAGTGTCCTTGACCCTTTACTCTGATAGGTCCATCTACAAAGACTTTCCAAAAATGTTCATCTTCAGACAGAAGATCTGGTGTTAGCTTTTGACTAATAGTGTGTACTAGTGGTTTATAAATATATCTTTATTTGTTATTTTAGCACAATGAGCATACCACGTGCTATCAGTTGACCATTTTCGGGGTCCATGGGCCCTTATAACTCTAAGTCTATGCGCATGAGCGCCCATATCTCTAATATTAGAGGGGCGAGCTGAGAAAAATTACCTTCTTCTCAAGGCTGTCAAAAATTTTAGTGAATGTACAAGATACTAAAATGCTACAAAAATAATTGATACTGCTTGACAATTAGTAATGAGCTAAAAAGTACCTTATTTTAAAATGTGCTTGTAAAACCTTTGAAACTAAATGCATAGCAGAATTAGGCAAATAAAATTTTTAAACGATAGGGTGGCTCGATCCCCTCTGCCTTCCCAATAAGAGCGCCTATGCATAAAATATACAAATACAAAAATATGTACAGAGTGTAATTTCTTATAATTTTGTTTTCTATCAATTTTTCGTACTTATCACATTAGGATATTTAATTTTGAATCGTTTCCTCGATCCTGTGCTGGATACTTTCGAATATATTTAAGGACATTGTACATATTTTTCGTTTTCGCTTCTTCATCGGATGCGTCCTCCTGTTTGGTTTTCTGCCTCCCTCCTTTTTTCCACCGAAACGACGTCCATCCGTTTACCATCCGTTCGTGTGTGCACACGTGACATGGTTGCATTTTAAGTTTCTTTACATTTTTTTCACAAATTTCGGGCAATTTTCGGATGTTTTTATATGGTATCAGGAACAGTAAATTTCATTTTATATTTATACAGTGACTTTGGAAAAGTGGGGGGGCTTCCCCCCAAATTTTATAGTATCTCACTTGTAGGCCATCTCAGGTGATCTGTCATTCAGCTACTTGAGGCTTCCCATGGTTTTTTAGTTATTACGCCCCTGTATGTGTAGTGCCTAAATTTGAAGATGGCTGACATTTACTGTATATTAATAATATGTATTATAATACGAGTCTGTCGTTTCGAAATCACGGCATTTTTGTCATTATGTAGACTCGGTGATGATGCAGTGGCAACGCGTTTGCCTAGCGTGTAGTTATCCCGGGTTCGAATTCCAATTGTGCCCCCCCTAAAAAAATACTAAATACTCGCCGTAGTCCGGGGATTGGTTTCCTTGAACTTAAGCGGTTTGGATTCCTCGAAAACTGTAGATTCTGGCACAGCATGACCCTTGCAGTCCTTGTGCCGTAAAACTCAAACAGTATTAAATTAGATCTTGTGAAATTTTTTAAAATTGTACCTAAAATAAAATTTTATAAAATTATATTTAAAAAAATTGGAATTTTATATATACAGGGTTTGCTTGTTTCTATATACAGGGTGTTCGATTACCGCGTGTACAGAGTTTAAGGGATAGTAGGATATACCAAAATAAGCAACATGTGTTTTTTCTTTTTTTCGGAAGAGGTTTCCTTACCGAGTTACGACCCAAAAATTATTTGATGGATGGAAATTGGAAATGTTGATGCTACTACCAATCTGTACATGTGGGCTGTATTTTTTCGATTACGTGTTCTACCACACTGAATATTAAAGAAAATGTATTTTTTTTTATTCGTTTCTGTCGATTTCTCCATCAAGCTCGATGCATACATCTTATGGAGGCTGTTGTTTATCGACTGAATTGTGTTTGTGCTTATAATCGTACATAAACCATGTCTGTTTTCTCAACTTTTTTCTTCGCTACTAGAAAACGAATAAAAAAGGACATTTTCTTTAATATTTAGTATGGTAGAACACGCATTCGAAAAAATACAGCCCACACGTACAGATTGACTCCAGCATCAACATTTCCCGTTTCCATCCACCAAACGATTTTTGGGTCGTAACTCGGTAAAGAAATCTCTTTCGAAAAAAAGAAAAATCGTATTACTTATTTTAGTATACCCTACCACCCCTTAAAGTCTATACACGTGGTAACCGAACACCCTGTATGTATCTGTATATATGTATGTGTGTGTATATGTATGCATGTATGTGTTAAGAAAACAGGTTGGGGTGACATGGAAGCGAATTGCTCATTATAGACTTGTGTGGAAAGCATTTGGAGAGACCTTCATCCAGCAGTGGATAGATAATGGTTGAATATGATGATGATATATATATAGTAGTGTCTTTTAAAAAAAAATGTGTACATTTGACAGTACCGTATGTGTATAAACGTGAAGGAGCCGCCTACTAATGACGTCACAATTTGGCCATTGGCTGACGTCTTTTTCGGTCGAATAAAGTTCTTAACATAATTAAATTAGCCTTGTAAGTGTTCTACGACTGATTTTGTATTTGCAACACTTTAAATGTTATATTTAAGATCTGAGATATAATTCTACTAACTTTTAATGACCGGTCTATAGCCATGGCTCAGCCTACTTTTAGTTTTTCAAAGAAAGAAACAGCCATATGACAATCTGAAAACTCTGTAATAAGGTCTTGTTGACAAAACGTATTTCATTAAAAGGCATTTAGCAGATTACGATCATTAAAGACAGAGTGCTTTGTTTATTTTCTTTACTAATTGTACTCATTACACTAACGTTTTGTATATTTTTAAATAATCACAGACGAAAGAATTTGTTTTTATCCAAATATAGCTTATTTAATTATTATCGCAATTTATGAACTGCTTCTATTAAACTTTTTAATATTTCCATTTATGCTGTGAAAATTATGTAATTTATTGGCTTTTTGTTTTCGAATGGTGGAGAAAAATTACCTTTCTAATTGTTTCTACATCATCATTATGTTTCACCTCATCTATCTACAGATAGATGGCAGTTTTTTGAAGTTTCCTGTATGCATGTCTGTTTTGAACTTGCCTGTTTCCCCAATTTTCGTATACCTCAATACTCGTACATGCATATTTACGTTCAGCTGCATACCCCAATATTCGTCCAAGTTTCCTCCATTAATATCTGTCCTAAGCTAAACAGTATTCTAATTTAAACGTTCTTCAATATCGGTCCAACTTTCCTCCATCGATATCTGTCCTAAGGTATATGATATTCAAATTTAAACATGTGTGTCCATATACGTCCAAATTTTCTCCACTGATATCTATTCTGAGCCATATATTATTCTAATTCAAATGTAAATTCGTTCAAGTTCCAATCCATCCATGTCTGTCCTAAGCTACGTGTATCTTACTTTAGTAAATACAGTGGCGGATATACGGGGGGTGGGGTCATGACCCCCGAAATATATATATTTTTTTTTGTAAAAAAACTTCAACTTTCATGATAAACGAAGGGTGTTATTCCAAGACCATGGCAAATTTTGTCCATAACACCCCCCAAAATAAAAGTCCGTATCTACTCCTGAGTAAATAATTGTTCAATCCTCTCCTATGTGCATTTCTATTCTCACTTGCATTTACCATGCTATTCGTCACGTTGAGTTCTCTCCATGCACGTCTCTCCTGATATCCCAATGTTCGTGCCAGTTTCCTACATATATATCTTTACTGAACTATAAGGTATTCAAACAGTCATTCAAGCTTCCTTCGTGCATGTCAGCCCTGGACTGTGTATACTGTTCCACTTTGACTGTGCATACTGTTCCACTTTGACTGTGCATCAATTTTTGTCAAAGTTTCCTCTGCCTATGTCTTTTTTGAGCTAATTTAATTATATTGCAACATTCGTTCTCTCTTGAATTTACTCCCTACAAGTTTATTCTAAACTACATTAGATTCTAATTTATACATATTGCACGCTGTTATTTGATAAACTTCTTGTATGTTTTTTTTAAATACGTGCTACTTTATACATGCAGTGAAATTTCGTTAATGCTGTCCGCTTAATACGGACCTTTCGTTAATGATGGCAAATTATTTTTGCCCGTCTGAAGCATATGTACATTTAGTGATAAAGACTTCGCTTAATGCGTATGGCTCATCAGATAAAGCGGACAAAAGTCTTCTGTTCAAAAAAAAGGTCCATTTCAGAAAAACTTCAGGAGGTATCGAAGACGGCATAAATTTACTCCCCAGATGTAGTCACCTGTTTTTCAATGTTAAAGACTTCGCTTAATGCGTAAGGTTTATCGGATAATGCGTACAAGAGTCTTATGTGTAAAAAAAAAAAACTTTTTAGGAGGTATCGAAGACGGCATGATTTTTTTCCCAAGGTGTGGTCACCGGGTTTTCAATGTTAAAGACTTCGCTTAATACGCACTTCTTATCGGATAATGCGGACAAAAGTCTTCTGTGTAGAAAAAAACAAAAACAACTTAGTTGGTATCGAAGACGGAATGAATTTTTCCTCCAGGCGTCGTCACGTTTTTCAATGTTAGACTTCGTTTAATTCTTACGGCTCACCGGATAATGCGGACAAAAACCTTCTGTGTAAAAAAAAAAAAAAGGCCCTTTTCAGAATAAACCAGGAGGTATCGAAGACTGCATGAATTTTTGCCCAGTTGTGGCCATCTGTTTCTCAAAAGCTACCTTCTAAATTCTTTCGGATTTTTTGTATGGCATTAAGTAAGAAGAAAGGAGTTTCCAGTGTAAGCACTTTTTTCCGTTGTAAATTCTTCCGGAATACTCTTTCATAATACATTAATTTACGTTACGTATTGCATTACTGTATAAGTTACTGCTAAATGACCTGTAGTTTCTAGCTACTGAAATTTGTCCTCCGCTTAATGCGAACTTCCGTTTTTATGTCGGCGGCCCATGACGATTCGCATTATCGAGATTTCACTGTATTTCGAAATTCGTTCCAGGTTTTTCGTTTTAGAAGTAATGTTTTCAACCTAAGTATTTTTTGTTTGCAATATTTCCTCGCAGGGGCACCAATTTGAAGAAAATATTAGGGACACGTAAGGGAACATTCAAATATTATTTAAGCAACATTTTGGCCATCCCCCCACCTAGTAAACAAAAATTAACATTGGCTAACATAGGAAAATAAGACCAATGGCAACACTCTTCCCCCAAGATGCTTACATAATACTTGAAAGGTCCCTATGTCTCAATCCTATCTATTTTCTTAAGCTTGCTTTTCGGTGGGATGGTGAGTATTTATTAATCCTAAGAATGTCTTTCAAACGTTAATCCTTACAGCTATGTCACGGTTAGGACGAATTGACATTCAATTGCTGTCCATTCTTACAACCCTTGTCACCCTACGTTGACTAGTCAAATGACATGTTGTAACCTTCCTATCGGAAGCATTGTTATTCCATTCGCGATTGGGACATTGTAGATCTGGAATCGACACTTTTTGATCCCTTTCTTAATAATTATGCCGTGCAAGAAGGCGATGAACGGAGCCGGAAGTTGAATGTAAACGAATTCTGTGAGGGTTCCTGTGTCTCTTTTTCATCTTTTTGTTGGACTTCCCCAATTAAGGCCGCTATTTTCAATCTCAGTGGCCCGGAAAATTTCTGAAAGAATTCTCTGGCTATCCTCTCACCTGTTCTGCCCCTTGGGGTGGCTGACGCTGACTCTGTTAAAAAGAAAAATGGTTGAAGGTCGTTGCCGCAGGTGCACAGATCACGATTGCGGCCTTTATGTGGGGGATGCGTTCATTTTGGGGCTCCAAAATTAATGGCCAGACCTTCTAATTAATATTCAGGCAGCAGTTTTCTTGACTGGGAGGCATCCATATGTCCAAAGGAATTATTAAATAGCTGCTTATAAGTTAATCAAAGTGTTTGTAAACTTTAGTTGTGTTTTCTTTGTGTCCGTGACTGTGCCCTTGCCTATCTTTATATACCCGAGTCTGTCTTTTTATATCCATTTTTATGCCGATTTATATTCCGCTTATATTCATTGTTATATCTTTTTATATCTCTTCGTATGCGTATTTACATTTTGCTTATATTCATTGTCTTTTTGTATCCATTCTTATGCGGATTTATATTCCGTTTATATTCATTGTTATATCTTTTTATATTCCTTCCTATGCGTATTTATATTTTGCTCCTATTCGTCATGTCTTTTTATATCCATGCTTATATCTTTATTTGTTACATTCAAACATATGTTCTTATATCACCATACTTATTTCTTTGTTTATATCGATACTTATATCTTTGTTTATATCTATACTTGTCTTTTTTTTATATCCATACTTATGTCTCTGTTTATGTCTATACTTATTTTTGTTTATATCCATACTCATTTTTGTTTATATCTATACTCATTTTTGTTTATATCCATACTCATTTTTGTTTATATCTATACTCATTTTTGTTTATATCCATACTCATTTTTGTTTATATTCAGACTTATGTCCTTTATATCTATGCCTATATTCTTGTTTATATCTATATTTGTCTTTTCTTATATCTATATTTGTCTTTTCTTATATCCATACTTAAGTCTTTGTTTATATCCATACTTAAGTCTTTGTTTATATCCATACTTAAGTCTTTGTTTATATCCATACTTGTGTCTCTTTGCGCATATAATCGTGTCTTTATGTACGTCCATATCTACGGCTTTGTTCACATTCATATCCATGTTTTTGTGCATACCTATACTATACCTGCCAAGTTTTAAGGTTTGGCCGTGCGATGTCCAGATTTTGGCTTAATTGTAGTATTTTACTTAATTTTGGCTTAATTGTAGTATTATACAGATGATCGGTAAGATCGTACAATTTTTTACGAAAGCATCATAAATATGAGTTTATTCAATTTTCTTCAGAACAAAAAGGAACCTTCAGATTCTATGCACACATTAGGATAAAAATAAATTTATGTGGAAAATACATTTTTGACATTAGCTGAATCTCAGCCATTGATGAACACTGCAACTACGTATATAATAAAGCACAATAATACGTCAGTACTTTCGGTTTCATGTCTTCTTGGTTTCGCTAATGGTTTTTCATAGACTCCACTATACGTTGCTGTTTTAATCATTTACTTAATATATTTTAATTTTGGAAAATTAGCTTGGATTTTATTTTCTACTTAATATTATCGAACTTTATCCGTAATTTGTGCATCATAAGAGGAAAAATGGGTATCTTATTCAATTCTGAATAGGTTTCGCTATATGTTGTACTTCATGTGCCGATGCAATAATCCTCAAAAATTGCACGATTTTCAAAATTTGCATGTTGGCAGGTATGCCATATGTCTATATTTATATCCATGTTTTTGTTTATATCCATACTTATGTTTTCGTTTATATCCCTATTTTTTGTTTATATCCATATTTGTTTTCGTTTATGTACATATTTTTTTGTTTATATTTATATTCATATTTTTGCTTATATCCATATTTATAACGAAACAGTACAGAGTTTCACCAGAAGATTCCATAACAAACAGTTATTTCTACATTGGCGTAAGGTTTGAAAACACGACATTTCGGAAGCCAACTGCTCCCGTTTTCAAGTGAAGGCATAATGCCTTCATTTGACAAAGCACATTCTGCCTTCACTTGACAAAGGAAGTAGTTGACTCCCGAAATGTCGTGTTTTTAAACCTTTCGCCAGTGTCAAAATAACAGTTTATCCATATTTATGTTTTTATTTATATCTATATTCACGTTTTTTTTATGTTTATATTTATGTTTTGTTTTTACCCATATTTATGTTTTTGTTTTTATCCATATTTATAATTTTGTTTTTATCCTTATTTATAATTTTGTTTATATCCATATTTATGTTTTTGTTTATATCCATATTTATGTTTTTGTTTATATCCATATTTATGTTTTTGTTTATATCCATATTTATGCCTTCTTTATGTGATTTTCTCTGCAAGTTTATGTTGAGGTTACAACGAATACTATACTTATAATATTGTAATAATTAGGGTCAAGAAACTAAAACATCTGACAGCCCAAATAGTCCCCTGACGCTCACCTAAACTACTCCAGTAATATTATTCTGAATTTGTTATATGTGTAGGTATACAGCCATGTGCGTATTGTAAATAAATCACAACACAACAAAAGCCTGCAAATCTCGGGGCCATAATATCAGTAACGTTCTTCCATTCTATGATCAAAATTTGGCTGATTATTCCAAATTACAAGAAAATTGGTAAAAATTTACGATTTCATGTTGACTATATAAAATTGCTTTGTAAGTTACATTTAGTTAGCATCTATATAACTCATTGTCTATATCTTCATATTCGACCCTTAGTTTGTTAATTATTGTTGCTACTCAAGTTATTAGTCGTTAATATTATTAATTTTTATTTCTTAGATACTGAAGTTAAACTTCAGCAGAGTGCAGTACCTCCGGCAAAGAGAGATTGTCTGCAATCATCACCATGTTTGGAGGACAGCTGTGAAGACCTCAGCACCAGCAACCTCCTTGCTGAACCAAGTTCCATCAATGACATAGCCGACAATGTCATCATGTCGAAAATTGCCATTCTTCCTGGTAAGCTCAGCGCTACGTTACTGCCATTAATTCTAAATGTATTGCCGTCAATTTTGCATGTATTGTGTGCTAAACGTCTACGGTCAATTAATGACAATTGGGCAATGCATTGTGGTCAATGATGGATTAAGGTGTGGATTGTAACGGGACGGGTCCTCGGGTTGCTGGAAGGTAAAAAATCGCATTCTGTTTTTAGTTCAAGATACGCATAAGCGCTCTGAAGTAATCCTACTCCACAGGGGGTCTGAAATATCTTGGTCCTACCCTGATCGATATCTAGCTATCTTTTCTGGATCCCATACATTGTTCTTCTCACCCGCCTCGGCGGTTAGTTACGCTGTCTGTGAACGTCCTGTCCGGGATTACAGTGCCGCCTCGTGCGGCCACCCTGCCTACGTATACATAGTTCTTCTGTCGAAAGCAAATTGAATGTGGACAGACTGATTTAGACCATATGGAACCCGAAATTTGGCACCCCCCCTTGCTAAATATTAATTATTTGAAAAAATTTTTTGTAGCGCAGACTTTTTTTTTTTTTAAGATCTTCTCAGTAAGCTACTGTATATTATTACAAGATAGGAAGCCGCGATAACAATTAAAATTTCCTTACAACAAATAACATGTAACTAAACTACAAAACAAGTAATTTTTCTGATGAACCACACAATCAAATTGTATTAATATAAAAATTAAAGCCTTACATGAGATTCAATAATCTGGAATGTCCTCTGTATAGTCAAGTAAATTCATCCATTTTGATATATTTTTTACTTTCCTAAAATCGTTAGTTCCTAATCGTCATTAGAACATTTTGTCGCCCCACCTTGGCTTGGCGCCAAATACGGCGGCACTAATCACAGCGCCCTCAAACCGTAATTGGAGTAGGATAGTTCTTTGAATGCTGTGTCCATCAGTGGTATGAAGATGCAAAGAAACCTAGAAACATCCTTCTCCCCGGGTTTCTAAAATATTATGATCCAAGACTGGGAACAGGGTATACACCTCCCTCCTAAGCGGTTTGGCTAAAGAGCCCCAGCTAATTAATAACAAATTATGTTAAGTTATTGAAATTCCGCGTCGGGCCCCCTGGCCATTTTCTCCCTTTACGAACCCTGTTTTGGTCCTGCCACGGTTGGGATATATCCTGTCTAGATTCCTTGCACAGTTCTTTCTGCAATAAATTTGCTTAAAGTTGTTCACTGAAGGATCCTGACCAAAGCCGACGCGGGCGGGGGGGTGGGGTGCAACAGGGGCTGCAACCCGGGGAGGTCGCTTTGACTCCCAGCGCCCCTGATCCTGCCCACCGTATAACGGGACATGAAAAACCATTCTGAAATCATTTTACTCAACCAAAGATCTGCAATACTGCATTCTTACCATGGTTAGTATCCATCCTTCCTAAATAGCGTGTAAAGTTTTTCTTTCCAAAATAAATTAAGGTGAAAAAAAAATTTTTTTTCCACCAAAAATAGTTCTCTCTGCGTAGTTAGTGATGGGCAGAGTTACTCGTTGAATGATTGGGTGAAGGATTTGGCCCATCCAAAATGAATCAACTCAAGGAAGATAGAAATTCTAATGTAATTCCAAAGCTTGAAATGTCTTAGGAACGAATGACCCAAGACAAAGATTCATAAAGGAACCTGTGGTGGTAGGGATGGTACTTGATGTCTGATTACGCATGACAACGCAGGGGCGGACCGGGCTCGTGCCCTCCCATAATTCAAAGTATGCGTCCTTTAAGAGGACCAGTCCGCCCCTGTGATAACGAACTCGTCATTCATACACACGCACGTACTTACAGTGCGTTTTATAAACGTCACGTTTTTGCAGACTAATTAAGGAAAAGCCGATAAAAGCGAGAGTTTTTTCATCGGTGTAAATAATGCAGTTATTAAATGTCTGTTGATAACCTTGCGTTTTCGCATTTGACCGTACGGGCTTGAGACGAATGGGTCCTAGTACTCAAGCCTCTTTCCATGCTTGTTTTTATTTGAATGTTGTATCTTGAAACTTCCTCTTACTTCATTCCATGTTTAAAATTATCCCCCTTTTACTGCTGTTGTATTTTCGCACGTTATAAGCCTTGTGACATGCAGTGTCAATTGCTTATATCTTTCTGTTATAAGTATGTTATGTCGTATCATTGTCCTCAGATTTATCTTATTCTGTATTTGTTTTTAATTGCAGTGATCTTATCATTTCTTTAATTAATGGACACATATCCTCCTATCCATGGGATGCTAGGGATCTCAGCTGGGGTGGGGAGCTGAGATTGATTGATTGGTTTAGTTTCACAAGATCTGGGACAAAATACTTTTTAAAATAGACATCAGTTTTCTCTTAGGTGGAGAGGGGCGTTTAGACCCCCTGGCTGTTGTACTAGTCTCCTTGACCTTGTATATAATCATGTATACTTCTTAAATGAAATAAAAGCAAGGATTCCAACTTTACAATTATATTGTTGAATCAGGTTTATAACGAATTCAAAGTATCTGTGAGAAAATATCGTTGTAAATATGTAATCAATATAAATTTTTTAATGTAGAGAAACGTATTTGTTTTAAATACAATCATCGTATTAATAAGTTCATTAATCGAATTATGAAGGGTTTTGATCACTGTTAGTGAATTTTATGGTCTTTAAACTTGTTTTTATTATGCAAATTTTGGTGCGTTGTAATGCTTTTGCCATAATTGGTGACTGGAAATTGATTAAGGTTTGCACCTCGCCTCTAATAAAGACACCTGCGAAATTATGTGAAATAAAAGTCAAGAGATGTATGGACTTTTTGCTATTTTTTAAACAAATAGAATTTCTCATTCCTTGGAAAATAGTTTTAAAGGTTACTGATAATGAAACGTTACCAAAATCGTGACAAATGAACGTTAAATTATGCTGTGTTTTAACTTTAAAAACATTTTTGCTGAGTTCGAACTTGCAAAATTGGCCACGTCACGTTTTTACTTACTTATTGTATTTTATGTTTCTTCCCTATCGCGCCAAATTTTCATGCCAAATTTGTCGCCTAACCTCGCCAGTTTGGCAAAGTAGAATTGGAGAAACGTGGAACATAACGTTTTAAACACTAATTTATATTTTTTCCCCTAATGTTCACATTTAACAAACAGTTATTTTGACACTGGCGTAAGGTTTAAAAACACGACGTTTCGGGAGCCAACTGCTCCCTTTGTCAAGTGAAGGCAGAATGAAGAGTTCGTGAAAGTCCTAAGCTTATATACCCGCATGTTGGGAATCCCCATCTGACGTCATCTGGAGAAACCCCAATCGGGGAAACCCTCGCCGGGAAAGCCCCCGCACCCGACGACGTCAGATGAACACCCCCAACTCGAGGTTTTGCAAAAATCCTGTAAGGTTCTGGTAGAGGTTTTGCGATGTTTATTGCACGACTCCTCAAACCGTAGGTTTCCCATGATTCCAGAAAAAGTCTACTCCCCAGATTCGTCACATTCTGATGTAATACTTTCATCGAATGCCAATCTGGTTCGTGACCCTCCCTGAAGACATGTTCAGCCAACTGGTTTGAATTGTCTCCCCTAGCTACCGCACGCATATGCTCCTTCCCTCGTAGACGTATCGATCTTCCCGTCTGTCCAACATACACCTTGTCACAGTCTCCACACGGTATTTGGTAAATAGCACCAGATTTTTCCTCCTCAGGGACGCGATCCTTAACTTTAAGTAATAGATCACGCAGGGTGTAGACAGGTTTGTAGTAGGTCTTAACATTCACACAACTGAGAATTCGAGACAGCTTTTCTGAGACACCCGCCACATATGGCAAAACCACTGATGTCTTCCTAGTCTCATCCTCTACATTCCTGTTTCCACCACTAACACCACATTGGTTACGAGCGATAAATTTAGTCGGGTAACCGTTCTTTTTCAACACGCTTTTGTTGCGTCGTAATTCAACATTGCGAAGGTCATCATTACAACAATGTGTAAAGGCTCGTCGGTGCAAGGCTCTAATGACAGATGCTTTGTGTGATGCCGGGTGATGAGAACGAAAGTCAAGATACCTATCAGTATGTGTTGGTTTCCTAAACACCGTAGTCAACAGTCGCCCATCCACATCTCTATTTATCCGAACATCTAAGAAGGGTAATGAACCGCTATCTTCTTCTTCTAATGTAAATTGAATATGAGGGTTCAAGCTGTTCAAATAGAGATGAAAATCAGCAACTGAAGACCTTGGTAGGATAACGAAAGTATCATCGACGTATTGCTTCCACACCTGGACACAGTAAATTCACTCATCTAAAGCACTGTTTTCAAATGCCTCCATACACAAATTTGCCACCACACTCGAAGCAGGTGACCCCATCGCCGTACACCTCTTCTGTCGGTAAAATCTACCCTTGAAGCCGAAAACCGTGGAATTCAAGCAGAACTCGAACAGGCAATATATCTCTTCCGGACTAAGGCTAGTTCTTTCTTCCAGGCTTCCATCATGCCTCAGTCGCTCCAACGCTGCTGATACCGCCAAATTTGTTGGAATACAGGTGAAAAGTGAAACAACACTAAAAGGCACCATAGCATCATCGGGAGCGATTTTTACGTTTCTGATAGAAGAAATAAACTCCTCAGAGGTAGACAGCGACCGTTCAGAGGATCCAACAAGAGGAGATAGTATACCTGCAAGATATTTAGAAAGTGCATATGTTGGCGAACTACAAAAACTCACAATAGGTCTAAGAGGAATATCGTGTTTATGATCCATTACTTGAAGTTAAGGATCGCGTCCCTGAGGAGGAAAAATCTGGTGCCATTTACCAAATACGGTGTGGAGACTGTGACAAAGTGTATGTTGAACAGACGGGAAGATCAATACGTATACGAGGGAAGGAGTATATGCGTGCGGTGAGCTAGGGGAGACGATTAAGCCAGTTGGCTGAACATGTCTTCAGGGAGGGTCACGAACCAGATTGGCATTCGATAAAAGTATCACATCAGATTGTGATGAATCTGGGTAGTAGACTGTTTTTGGAATCATGGGAAACCTATGGTTTGAAAAGTCGTGCAATAAACACTGCAAAACCTCTACCAGAACCTTACAGGATTTTTGCCAAACCTTGAGTTGGGGGTGTTCATCTAACGTCGTCGGGTGCGGGGGATTTCCCGGTCAGGGATTCCCAACATGCGGGTATATAAGCTTAGGACTTTCACGAACTCTTCATTCTGCCTTCACTTGACAAAGGGAGCAGTTGGCTCCCGAAACGTCGTGTTTTTAAACCTTACGCCAGTGTCGAAATAACTGTTTGTTATGGAATCTCCTGGTGAAACTCTGTATTGTTTCGTTAATGTTTATATTTGTTTACATTTTTTTCCTGTTAAAAATTCGATATTGTTTTAAATCCTTCATAAAGAGTAAAATGTATAATTTAAGCTTATTTAAAATAGTCGTATGCATTTCAACTGCTGATTTTAATTTTATTTTTGCAGGATGCCGAGACCTTTATGGAAGAAGTGTTTTGTTCCTCTCATTGGAACAAACAAAGAAATTTCCGACTGTTACGCCAATCCAAATTGCGCAACTCATTCTCTACTTACAAAGCGTTCCAAAGTAAGTAACCAACTTAGTAATAAAGTGTTGTGTTGATTCCCTAATTTACGGACGAACATGTGGCCAAATGTAAAAAGTTCAAACAACTCAAAGAAATGCGAAAAGGTCCACCAAAACGATTCTAAGCTCCTTGCAAAACCTTTGATGGGAGATAGCGAACGCTAAAGCAAGCCTTTTTTTCTTATTGAATGTATATCATCTATCAACGTAGAGTTCTCAAAATTGGGGGCAAGACAATTTTATGTACGTTTATACATTACAGTATATGTAAAATCGCAATTTATTTCAGATTATTGGGGGGAGGGGGCTCTGGCCCCACGGGTCCACGTAACTCTACGTCTATAATAATGGCAGACGTATTTTCCAGTCGCATAATTAAGCATGTAGGCTGCATGGACATATGATGCACCCAAACATGGGCGCTGTGGACATTCAACCTCCCCTTACAGGGCTGGAGAAAGGGGGGCAAGGAAACGTAAGGACCAATCATGAAACTGCATTAATGTAACAAATATGATTGTTTGGTGGGGGGGCTGTGTACTAAACTGCCTAAGATCATATAAATCACTACTACCCCCCACTTCCGCACAATACATATGACACAGAAGCTTTGTCGTTTTAGAGCATTATGTAATTCATTAACAAGAAAGGTTTGTTTTAGAATTTATTCTTCATTAAAGCTTGCACAGAAAGGTTCGAATCACCCCCTATATAATAAAACCCTGCTAATCCGACCAGATTTAAGTCTCCATGTTAGTTCGGATTAACACAGTTTTCGTACTATCGAGGTTTATACGTTTTCACATCTTTTAATATGTTCAATGTCATGATATGACTTGTATTTTCCCCGTCGTCTACTTCCCCATGTACAAGGCTGCTATTTATTCCCTCGTTATTTACTGACCAGGGTTTAAGCTAGACTTTTTTTTTTCCTTTAGCATTTTAGCTTTAAAAAATAGCATTCTTAAATTTCTTTTAGCTTTCTTTCCTACTGTAAATTCTTGGCGATAGTTTTGGAAATTTTGTATCTTAGGAGAATGCTAAACAAAACCAAATAGTTAAAATTTAGAACTTCAAAGAACACTTTTTATTTTGTGCAAAATTATACAATCGGCAATATAGTTGTACAATTTTCCTTGACTTTGCTACGCACTATAATTTATAAGCATTTTCAAAATCAATCCGATTTCGATTATTCGTTCATGACGTCACAGAAGATCTTTAAAATTGTCATATGGCAGCCTCTAACATGAAATTGTGAAAATTTTTAATTTTCAGGGCTTTCGCTTTTTAGCGAAAGTGGTATTTAAATTTTGCGGAAAATGCAATATCCTTTCGCAAAATGCGAAAGAAACTTACACAGCTTAAACTCTACTACTGTCACATACAAAGCTAGTGTTGCTCAAAAACGTGGACAGGGAAACCATACTTGTCTTAGTATTTAATGAAAATTTTAAGATTTTTAATTCTTTAAAATCAAAGTAAGTTCCGCCGTACTTCTTCCCTTTATGAGTAAAGTAATAATTAGCACTCTATAATTATTAAAATCAATGCGGTGTGTAATTTATAAACCAAAGAAAAGGAATACGTAATTTACATATTCCTGTAACATGAATGAAGTGCTACAAAAAGTAGCAGAAAAGTGCCGTATATGTAGCATTTGAAAGAAACACTCTGAAGTTCCCAAACTGCTTAATTGCGCAAAATTTCGCTGGCGAGTCGATGTGCGTCCATGGGGTTTCACCTGTATATTAAATTTTACTTTTAACTGTTTTATTTTATAATTATACTCTGTATTAAGGTAAATATACGCGTAACATGGAGGGGTTAAATATAGCATAAACTGGGGACAACAAAACACGATTTTGCCTCTTTCCTGAAAAAAAATTAAGGAAGTGCCCCTTGCAGATTACGTCTATGCATATATTCTATATAATCATGACTGCACTACATCTTCTCCAGATTGAAATTGACGACCTAACGGACCCCTCTCACTTACCTCCGTATCATAATACATCTAAAGTGAACGTCACACAACTTACTAAAAGTTAAGTCCAGCCCAGTGTATGGGAAAAAAAAACATGGCCGCGGTCATAGACACTGTAGTGCCTATGGTAAAGTAGAGACTTCGGCTGAGAGCTGGACATTCATTGCAAAGAGGACAGGTTAAAACACCAAACTACCATCCAAACCCATATACATATCCGTAAGCAAAACAGATGAAATAAGAAATTAGGACGGAATGACATATCTGCGTATATTATATCGTAACGTGTCTATTTCTTTGTCAGACGAGATGTAATGAATCTCGGATTCCTAATTGTCGTGGATGGTCGTGAAGCTGCCATCAAAGAATGCTGCTTTCTGGAAAAAATGCTGACATATGTTGAGGTAAGCATACATAATTAGTATACTACTAACAGTAGATCATTAATTTATTACTGACATTAATTCATTAATTTGCTACTATCATTAATTCATTAATTTGCTACTATCATTAATTCATTAATTTGCTACTATCATTAATTCGCTACTATCATTAATTCATTAATTTGCTACTATCATTAATTCATTAATGTCCTCGGCACTAATACTCTTTGATTGATGTATTGTTAATAATAATCAATCAACTGCTATCACATCGAATGTCACAAGTTTTGACAGAGAAGGAAAGGTGCTCACACGGCGTTAAAAATATTAGCATATGGCTCGCTGGAGGCCTATGGCCTGAAAAATGTTTAGCCAATGAAATGGAATATGATAGATACAATCATTTAATTGATTGTGTGAAAATTACTATTTATGTAATTGTGTTATTCAAGTTTTCTATAACAGTGACTGAATATAATCTATTTTAATATGCTACTATTGATATGTAATAGAATTTTAATAAATTATTCTATGTAATGATTGTAGTCGGTTATTCTATATGTAATAATTTTAATGAATTATTCTATGTTGCATACTTTAATTGATATGTCCTATAATATAGATTTTAAATAATTGATCATATCTCCACATGCAGATTAATTATATATCAAAATATGCATGTAGATAGATCATCCATCCATAGGTGCCAACTTCTAGAAGTGAAAAATCTGTAATCAATTGTGCATGCGCAGGCCACCATTTTTTAATTAAACAAAATCATACATAATTTATGAAAAAGAGCACAATGAGGAAATGAAGTAATTATTAAATTAATAATCAAGAAAAATAGGTATTTAAAAAGGTATAGGTATTTTTAAAAATTAGTATTTTAAAAAACACTGGGGATTTTAGACGAAATCTCCGAAAATCAGACGAAATCGTTTTCCGACCAGAAGATCGATAAAAAATCAGAAAGTCGGAAGGATTGGTACCTGTGTCCATCATATGGATCGATGGTGGTCAAATGGCAAGACCAAGCCACATCTGAACCCCAATTTTATTTAGTACTGCCCACGTATTACTTTTAGTTCATACAGCTAAATTTATTAAATGATATGTCAAATCAATTTTTTTTAAGAATAACTTGTCCATTATTTGTATTTTGTAATGCTTCTGAATAAAGTTATATAATCACTTCATTAACATATGTATTTTCAATATTAAATTATAAAAAAGTGCATAAATATGTCCCGCTAATGGTAATGGCAATCGATCAGTTTTACTTGGCCACCACCCATATGGATTGGTCAGTAGCTTGCAACGACCTTCTCTCCTATAAATTGCTTATGCGGCCCGCGAATGCTCTCAAGTTTCCTGCCCGTAATCTTCACGTGTTCGGCTTCGTTCCTTCCGCAATGTTTGACAATAATTAATCATTTTTATTCAAAGATTCAGTTTCTTCTTGGTATTACTCTGTTGTTTTTGTACTAGACTGCTGTTCCCCGAACGGTCAGCTTAGTGTTGACATACCAGAAACAAGGCCAAAAACCCATTGTTCAGCCTACATCCGTGCTACATCGTGGCCACATTAGGGTGAGATTCGAATCTTATGCATGAAATCTTGAAAACAGTTCATTTTCATATTTTATTCAAAAGATAAATCGGATCGACTCTCTTGTGTATTCCGTAGTTCGAAGTCATCACGAATGTCAATCAGCTGCTGAAGTACATCCGCAGGAACCAGCTCCTACCGGAGTACGGCGGCTCCTACATATACGATCACGACGAATGGATCGCCTACCATAAGGTTTGGATTACTTCTTTACTTTTTTTTTTACGCGTGACAATCTTCAAATGATACATTTTAGGGTAAGCAGAATTCAGAGGTCACAATAACATCACCCCAAGCGCCCCTCAAGGGAGGACACGTGGGGAGGTCACAGGGGTCATGACCCCCTCATATATTTTTTCACTGTAAAAATTCCAACTTTCATGATAAATGAAGGGTGTTATTCCAAGACCATGGCAAATTCTGTCCTTGACCCCCCAAATGAAAGTCTGTAACCGCCCCTATTATGCCAATTTTTGTGTTTTCGTTTTTAGAGCTCCCTAAAACTTGACAAATGCAGGGAACGCACTTATCAAGTGTCTCTGGTTTTTATACCGCGTGTTTAGGAGCCTGCAAAGCCTTTGAGCTCATTTAACCGGGTTCGGATCTTAGTACATTTTTTCCCCCAATGGCCGTTCAGCAGTCACCTTAAGCTACTAGTACAGTGTCACGTGACTCATTGTAGTGCTCAGACGTTAAGCTGAAAATAGATTATTAAGACGATAACTTTCATACAAGCAATGACGTCATTGAAACAGACGCTAACTGTTTGAATGTATGACAGAGGTCTTTAACCTTTTTCAGTCCGAGGACCAATTTTGCTTATTCTTGTAGGCCCGCGGGCCGCACTACTGTATCAGCAATATTAGGACTAAACAAATGCGGCTCAAGGGGTGCGCCCTGGCCCCGATCAGTCTCTTTGATATTTTTTTCCTTACATCTCTCTATATTAGTTTTGGGTACCCACCCAAAAATATTTTCTGTATCCGCCTTTGGGACTCAATATATATATTACAATGTAAAATACGTATAGCAGCAAAAAGCATTTGCAATACATTTAGTTATTAATATATAAAGCGAAATAATTTTTAACAGTCCTGTCAATATCAGGTCTTATTTTTAATATTGCAACTCTAAGAGTGTTTCCAAGGTGGACGTCAGTTATTCTGGTCCTAACTTTTCATTGTACTAACTTCATCTTTGGGAACGTCTGTTTACAGACGCATTGGCGTACTCGGTGGGGTTGGTGGGGGTTATATTTCCCACTGCAACGAAATTTTATGTATATACATAATATATTCATATTATGAACATATGGAATTGTAGCTCTGTAACCAGGTTTGTCCCCAAAGTGCCCGCGTTGTGTGCGCCGTGTACTCTCAGGAAATTTTGAAAAATACCGAGTAAGCGCCGCATAATCTCCAGGTCTCAAGAAAATTTTTGTATTTGCTGGTTTTAGGGCAATTTTCAACAAAGTTCAACCCTTTTTTTTCTCTAGTCATTTACAAACTTGAATGGAAACAAATGAGGAAAACTCCTGTGAATCCCCCAAGCCTCAAAATAATATCCTGCGTATGACCAGAAGAGGAATGAAAAACTGATGAAAGTGGTAACTGCCACCCTGGGCTTGGATAGACGATAAACGACCAGTCAAATGCCAGTCAGGGCGGCGCAATGACGTCACCAAGTCCAGTAACCCCTCAATTTCAATACTCTTTAATTAAAACAGCACCGCTTAATGTCAATAATTTTCTTCAGGCCAGCCCTATCTGTAACACCCTATTGTAAGCCTGTAACCTTTCCTTCATGAACTGTCTGCTTGCACCTATACTCAGATATAAGTACAGTGATCTCTCACTTATACGCGGGCACAGGGGACAACGAGAAAACGCGCATAAGTGAGAGAGCGCATAAGCGAAAAACCGCAAAAGGGAGCTTAAAAGTGAAACATCAATACATTGTACTACATTATATTGTTAATTAATACTACGTATGTATACACAACTGAAAAATGTAAATAATAATAGTTTCAAAATGCAATGAATTTATTTTTTAATAAATTACTGTACTACTTATTTTTTAAGAACACAAAGAAAATGGAAATGTTTACATACCCAAATTTTACTCCTATTACTACTTTCTCAAAAAATAATTTACAATCGAGGATTGTTTTTGTTTTCGTGAATTTTCAAAATGAGTGTTTCCAAGTCCATCAAGACGTGAAAAAGTTCCTTCACTTCCTGGATTTAACTGAAAATAGTCACGCAGTATTTCTAATGCTTCTGACGCTACTGTGTTAGTTGGAGGAACTTTTGCCACATTTTCTTCATCATCATCGTTCACCTCTTCATCTTTGTCACCACTATTTATTTCAGCTGCAATGTCTCCAATTTCCCGCAACTGAGCTGTGATTAAATTTTCATCTATATCAACGAATTCGTTGAAAGTTCACGTAGCGAGTCCACCAGATACAGTATGCCAATCTTCTTCGTTTATGTCATTTCACAATTTTCACTTTCATTTTCTGCTAAAAATGAAAACTCTGCTTTCTTAAGGCACCTTTTAATACACTTGTCAGTGATGTTTCTCCATGACGAGCGCAACATATAAATTGCATCAAGGACGGCAACTTGCTTCAATTCGTCTTTTGTTGCATTTTTTGTTTGTAAAGTAGCCAGAAGTCGACGGTTTACCCGGCCAAAGACTTTTCCAACTGAGCTACAGCGACTGATTATCCTACTCTCACCTTTGCTAGTACACATAAAGTGGGAAGAGTATAAATATAGACCAGTTTCGTAGGGCAGTGTTTGGACTGCTTTTTAAACCAAATCGACGTCTAAGAACGGAACGCTCAAAAAGCGAGACTAATGTGATATTAAAGTTTGGTAATTTTTCTCATAGCCGATGATGTGGTAGTATTAGATAACAAATTGCTCACAACTAATAGTGAAGATTTATATGTGCTCGCAGAGAAGAGGATGATCGGTCGTCTGTAGCTCAGTTGGAATAGCCCTTGGCCGGCTACAAAGAGGTCGTAGGTTCGGTTCCAAACCAGGCACCGTGAAATCATTCTTTTCTTTGGGAGCAATTTTTCATCTAAAATTTAAATAGGCTGTAAAGAAGAAAAAGGAAAGGTCCCGAGCCGGAATCGAACCGGCGACTATCCTGTATGGACCAGAGCTTCATGATCGACTAAAGCACCTATAATTTTAGGCCGATGCATCAGCCGCCATTTTGTTGTACAATTCCGGTTTCATTTAACTTGGCGATAATGGTTTTCTACATTGAAGCATTAAATTTTTTGCTATTTTGGCATAAAAATAATTAACAATCCGCGATTATCTGACGAATGTAAACATTGGCGCAACTTTTAAAATGTCGCTAGTAAATACAATTTGTAACCACGATCATGTGAGGCAATGGAAAGAAAATGACAGGTATGCGCCTGCTCCCTTTTTGGAGCCTTAACCTGGGCCAACCGATGAATGCGGTGTTTTTGATTCGCATATTTGTTTTCGAATAACACAATTACCAGACAAGGGATTAATACATAAAGGCCTTTTGCGTTAACAACTTGTTTGGTAACTGTGTTATTCGAAATAAATGGTAACACGACAACAATGATGACAAGCATAACACCACAAAAAGCCACGTTGTTACCACAGAAATCCACATTGATAACACAGAAACACACGTTAATAACAGTACTGAAACGCAAGCAGTGATAACACTTAAATATATGGCAACAATACTAAAACGATTAGTAAAAAAAAATAGAGGCAATCATGTATACTTGGTTACTGATAGAAAATACCTCTTGATTAAAAGGGGTTTGAAATGCCTTTTAAATCTGCCATCATATAAACGACACATCCCCTCCACACACACGCACGCACACACACTGCAATATATTAGCTTACATGGAAAGTTCATAAAGGGGGAGGAATTACATAACTCCAACTCCATGTACTTATATATGTGCAAAATTGCATCGTAATGAATGTTATGACCTCCCCCAACCCGCCCGCCCCCTTGCATGTGACAGTGATGCGATAAGATGCAAAGTCCATCGCTGTACTAACATGCGTCTGACGCTGAAAGGCTTTCAGCTCGCCCTCAGAAATAACAATAAGGGATGTAGATTTAAAACATATTTGTCAACTCTATTCCAATTAACGTCTGTAATTTAAACTTTCGTTTTGTAGTTTCTAGATCCTTTTGTCAATGGTTGTCGCATGACGGGGCGTCATCTTCTTACTGTCATGCAAGATCTGAGAAGTCATCAACTTCCTCCATCCTCATCCCTCAGCAGTCAGATGATCGAGCATCACAAAAAGCAGATCATGGAAGCTCTGGAGGATGAACAACTGCGCCATCTCGAAGAGGAGGGCAACAGCGTTCTGGAGGAGCTGGAGACCTACCATAAAAAGTCGCCACAAAATCACGACTACAGGTGAGCTTACAAATACAGAAATTTATACAGTTGTTATTGATGCTTTAGAGAACACTGTTTCTAATTTGTAATCTTGATTCTTCTCTCCTTGCTTCATCAAGATCCTTAGTTTCTTTGCCCTGTTATGTTCAACGCACTTACTTGATTCTTCTCTCCGGTTAGGGATTCAGTAGAGAAATGCAGCTTGTTTTATGAGCAGCTCAAGAAGATCTTGTTGAGGTTAACGAAACTTGCGGACAAGCGTCTGGGCAGGTTGCAAGAATGTATGATGCTGAAGACGTTTGAGGAAGAATCTAGTCAGGTTTGTCCAACTTTTAATTGACTGTGTGTATTTGTGTGCATATATGAATGTTGGAAAAGTTGGCCGAGCGAGCGGCACTGTATTTCCAGATAAGGTTGCATCGATGTCCAATGATCAAGGATGTCATATTTTCAACAGAAGATACTCTTTCTTATAGAAGTGATTGTCGAGCCCAGTCTTGGTTCAGTTAACTGATTGATCCACTCGTGGATTCATTCATTTATTGAATGATTGGTTGATTCATTAATGAATTGGTTAGTTCATTTATTCATTAATGAGCCCTCATTCAGTAATAAATTGCTTGATTCATTAATGAATTAGTTTTTGATTAATCAACCAAATAATTCATTGATGAACTGAGATTTATTATTGTTTTATTCATTAATTAACGAATTATCATCATGCGCAATTAGTTTAGTGTATTTTAAATTAAAAAAAATAGCTCTACTAGAAAGTATGAATTACTAACGGAAAGTTATTATCATGCCGATACTGATGGTACGATCATTTTATGTGCGTAAAAAAAATCCTTTTGAAACTTTGTGTTATAAACAGGCCATCTTTCATGTTTTTAGTAATTATGAAATAATTTTAACCAGTGGTTTTTTTTACCCTACAGAACTTTTTTCTCAACACATATCTAGCCAGGGGCGAACTAGATCGTCTCAAAGGGCGGATACCTTGGATTATCCGAAGATTCGAATCTTTGCACATTGGGAAGCGCGAGTCCTATCATCCATGAAGGCGCATCAGTCCTGTCTGCCCTTATATCTTGCCATGGAAGTTCTCTATAAATATTTTTTAAGGAAAACCGAAAAAGCTTAAATTTATCGTTGCTTAGACATAAACATAAAAACAAGCAATTAATCAGTTAAAAAAAAAGCGTTGGTAATACTTTTCAATTATTGTGAGATATTGGTAACGGTTAACTCTATCTATGGGATTGTCATAGGGAGGAAGCAATTACAGAACGTGCAGACTTTCTTGAAAATTTCAACGATGTTTTATGAATTTCTCGTGAATCCCCAACGTTTTTAAGAAACACACTTTAAGAAACACTTGTTTAAACTATGTATTCCATAACCAAGTAGCTATGAAGCAAGCTGAAAAATAGCATTTATTCTCTACGTGTAATCTAAGGAAGAATCTATATTACAAAAACAATATTTATTAACTTTATATTCTCTTATAAAAGTGTTAGTTGTTTTCAAAAACAGTCCAATTTAAAGATATCCCGCGTTTATATATTAATAATTTAGAATCGTCTGCCACGTTTAGTTTATTTTGGATAGTGTTGCCATTATTCAGTTTATAAATAAGAGAAACGAAATCAATCTTTCATTGTCACACACGTTGCCACTCAGAAGAATGAAACCTTCGCTTGTAATATTTTTCGCATGGGGTACAATATTTAAAAATATATATGGTCATTGACAATTGCTCAAAAAGGTTTATTGTTCTGTTTGACCGCAATTGTATCACAAATTGGTTATTATGTGTGTCATGTTGATGGCAGTTATTTGCAGAATGCATTTATTGCTTGACTGAGTTTTCATCCAACGCTGTTTAGAACAATATCAAAGGCACTCACATTGTCGAGATTTAACCTTAATCTGTGGGCTTGTTATCGATTAAGTCCTGTCGGACATGCAGCACGTACTATTAAACATAGCATCAAACAGGGGAAAGAACATTCCATGTCGTCTGCATCTATTTATCTGGCCTCATAAGCATTCAATTATAAATTAGAAGTGGACCAAATAAACAACTCGGCACACTATAAATAGTTTTACATCCCACTCTTTAGTTTCATAAGAAAAAAATCCGTTTCAATTCTGAGAATTTTTGTTACCTGTATCAATTCTGATAATTTTTGTTACCTGTATCAATTCTGATAATTTTTGTTACCTGTATCAATTCTGAGAATTCTTGTTACCTGTATCGTGGCTGCATTAACCAGATAACAAATGGGGTTCCATGTCGTCTGCCGAAATATGCATATATTCAAGCCTTTGTAAGAGGGTTACTCCCTTCAAAGCGTGAGAAAATGGCCTTGTTTGCGCGCATTACGCGAGTACTCACAACACGCAAATCGACGAATTCTAAATTCATTTTAAAATAAAGTCTTGAAAATACTGATTAGAAATAAATCACTACATATGGAGTGATTGGTCGATTGATTGTTTGGCTTTTTTATGGCGCAAGAGCATCTGGGCTATACTGCGCCATCACATATGGAGTGAGAAGTTCCAATTAAGAAGAAGAAGAGAGAAAGACTGATGTACTTCGTTGCGGAGCATCCATTCTAAACTTGAATACAAAGGCAGATTATTAGCTGATGTTCAACTGCAGGTCAATCTCATCGCTGCTATGGCGGTGAGTTTTTGTCTTATAGCTCAAGGATAACAGCAGACGTGCCGTTTTATTTAAAGAAGCTGCGATAAAATGTCGTGCAGTAGTGATAGCCTGCGAGTCGCGACCCACTCGAAAAGTACGTTGAAACCTGTAGTTCAGATTTTCTTAATCGTTTTAAGAACCGCGTGCATCCGACTTTAAAATACAGTAAACTCTGTCAATGCCGTTATGATTACCAACGACAATTTTTATTTAATGGAGATGTTTTGCAGTCTCTTTAAATACCTCACATAATTACATTCCATCCCATTAACGTCTCCTTCCTTTTAACGACAATTTTGCTCCTCCGTTAATGAGCTAGTTTACTATAAGTGAAAATGAACTGTGGTCAGTGTGTGCATGCAGAAATAATTAAGCAACGTGTTGATGTTAAAAGCTTGCGGTGAATGTTCAGCATTACCGTTCACTGGATGTGAATGGTCGTTCTTTTAAACGAATGGATTATTGTTAATTTCATTCACTTTAATTAATCACCGTTCACTAAACCCCTCTCGTTGAAATTACCTAGTAATTGCTGGTGACTGCGTGACTTTATTTAGGGGAAGGCGGGGAAAACGGTGGCTGCGAGTTGTCTTTACTTCAATTATTTACATGCGCACATGAACCCTATTCAGGGAAGGGACCGACATTTTACATAGAATCCGAACCTCAATCAGCCTGCTCCATCTCTAGAATCAAACTATTGGCTATGGACGGGCAGAATGACGTCATAATACACCACCATAACGAATGTGCTTCATTGTATATATATTTCGCTTTTCTTCTCCCTCTTCTGAATACGACGTACGAATATGTTGATAGAACGCGAAGATTAGTTATTAGAAAATATGTTTCTTGCAAAAAAAGTAATTTGGCATCAAGTGTTTCTTCAGATACCTTTCTTACATGAAAATCTTTTCTTCCTAATTAAAATCCTTGTAACGGTCACGGTCATTATTCCCCTTCCACACGCAAGAAATCCCTGCGAATGGGACATCTCAAGCACAGTGTCTATTGGCCATCTCATTTATTCGCCAAGGTGACACATACAATCGTGCAGGTTTTTGACACTTCAATATTTCTGTTTTAGCAAAGGACCTCTAACCAGGGTTCATGGTCCATCGTGGAACTGCGTCCGAAGACAAGTTTCCCACGAAATTGCCCCTCCCTAACGCCCCCTATACAAAAGAAAGTTCTTCGAAAATTTCCCGCCCCTTAGCTTCTTCATATTTTATTATGCGGCAACTCCACTCACCATCGTGCCTCATGAGCACGCCAAGTAAGTCATATGCCCAGAAGATGGCGTTGCCGATTGTTTTGCCTTTCTGGACCAAGTAGCCTAGAAGTCTCCTCGGGGCAAAAACCCTCTAGATAAAGGAGAAGAAGAAGAAAAACAAGCGGTTACTACTCCTTATCAGCCGCATCACGTTGCACGGAATGTTATAATTGCGCGGAGTGATTAATGACGTCGCATCCGGTAAACCGGCTCTCCCCCCCCCCTTCATTTCCAAAGATTCATCTGCGTCATCCCTACATAATGAATTAAATCCTATCTGCTGATAATCCGAGAACCCCTTCTTCGCAATTAAGAACGTAACTAAATTATTGGCCGTAATGACTCCGAGAAGAACAGAATAAAATAGACATTGTTTAGTTATGCCTGATTTTATGGCACTGTATATAATCTAACTATTAAATCGCACGTTTCCACTGGAATGCACACATTGCCCATGAAATTGTGCTCAATCATCATCTGTTTTCTGTAGGACAGAGGTCACTTCAAGGTCATCGCCTTGGCGTGGGGAGTAGCATGACTTTTTTCTATTGTTCCAAAATCCCAGGGTTTACTCACGAAAACTCGTACACAAGGTTACCAGGCACCTAGAATTATCAGGAAATTTTAAGTATTCCCAAGAAGTCGGGAGGGAGAAGTTTTTTTCACTATGAACAGTTCGTAGTGAAAACCCACCATGAAATGTTCATAGTGAAAAAGCTTCTATATATGCTCGCAGGGAGTGACAGGTCACCTCTAACCGGTGTCGTGCAAAATGCCATGGTGCAATTCCCTTGAATAATCGAAACGTAGGGATTTGCCATGAAATCAAACCCCATTTCTCCGGAATAACCCCACGACCTCAGGCAGATATGGTTGCCAATACTCCACCCCTCTCTTGTGATCACTGTAAAGCGGGAAAGGTTGCCAAGATCGCAAGGAATACATATAACTACATATCATCATATTCAACCATTATCTATCCACTGCTGGATGAAGGTCTCTCCAAATGCTTTCCACACAAGTCTATCCTGAGCAATTCGCTTCCACGTCACCCCAACCTGTTTTCTTATTTCATCCACCCATCTAGTTTGAGGACGTTTTCTAGGTCTTCGGTGGTCTCTTGGAATCCAGTTCAGAATTTCTGTTGTCCATCGTTGATCAGTTCTTCTTGCAATATGCCCAGCCCATCGCCATTTCAGCCCTTTTACTTTAACAATGATGTCCTCTACTCTAGTTTGCTCTCTCACCCAAGTGTTTCTTTTTCGATCTCTCCTAGTTATTCCAAGCATGCACCTCTCCATGCTCCTTTGCGTTGTCTGTAACTTTCGTATTGCTCCAACTGTTAGACTCCATGTCTCTGATCCATAAGAGAGGACTGGCAATACACACTGGTTGAAGACCTTTCTTTTTAGACACAAAGGCAATTTCCCCTTCAGGATAAAACTGTTTCTTCCAAATGCACTCCAGCCAAGTTTAATACGTCTGTTGAGTTCTTTCATAATGTTGCCATCCATTGAAATCAGCTGGCCAAGGTAAATATATGAATCAGCAATTTCTAGCTCAATGTTGTCAACTTGTATTTTTGTTTCCTCTACGAAATTATTGAACATGATCTTAGTTTTTTGTAGGTTCATCTTGAGTCCAACTTCTTTACTTCTAGTTGAGAGCTCCTGTACCATGTCTTGGAGTTCTAATGGGTTCGTTGAAAAAATAACAATGTCATCAGCAAACCGCAAATGATTTAAATATTCACCATTTATTTTTATTCCCTTGTTATTCCAATTTATCTGCTGAAAAATCATCTGTAAAGCTGAAGTAAAAAGTTTTGGAGAAATGGTATCTCCCTGCCTCACACCTTTACCAATTTTGATAGTTTTGGTATCTTTATGTAACCGAAATTTTGCACTTGCATTTTTATACACACGTTTCACCATGTCAATGTACACATCCTCAATGTCTGTTGATCTTAACCCTTAAATGCCTTAAGTTTTAAATTTGTTACCGGACTTTTAAACAGTTAGTGCGACATATTTATGGACTTAATGTCTAAAGTATCAAAATTTATACCTGCTTTTTTTTCGAAATAAATATATAAAATAAGTATTGTGATTTTTTTATTATTTTTCCCTTTATCTGGCTACTGCAATAAATACATTTTTAAATTTAATTTGGAAAATAAGGCTTCTAAGGGTTAAAGAGTTGATGACTGCTGATGTTTTAATAGAGTCAAAGGCCTTCTCATAGTCAATAAATGCCACACACAATGGAAGTTCATATTCATGTGTTCTTTCAATTAATTCTCTTAATACTTGAATATGGTCCACTGTACTGAATCCACTTCGAAATCCAGCTTGTTCTCTTGGTTGAGCTGCATCTAATTTTTTCTGCAGGCGATGTGTTAGCACTTTTGTGAAGATTTTATAAATAGCAGGTAACAAGCTAATTGGTCGGTAATTTTTCAAATCCTCTTTATCACCTTTTTTATGCAAAAGAATTACTGTTGCAGAATCCCATTGGTTTGGTATGTTACCGCTGTTAAGACATTTGGTAAAGAATTTTGCAAGTATGTCTTCTACATATTCTCCAGCTTCTTTTAGGATATCTAATGTAATACCATCATCACCAGGGGCTCTTCCTTTCTTCATACTTTTTATTGCAAATGAAACTTCTTCTTTTAAGATTTTAGGAGCTGTTCCTTCGACTATTTCAATGTCTTCGTTTAATCCACTGTTACTTTCGTATAGATTTTTGTAGAATTCTTCAACTCTTCTAAGTATTTCTTCCCTATTTCTTGTTACGGTGCCATCCTCTCCTTTTAATGCAATGATGTGTTTCTTCCCAACAGATAAACTTCCTTTAACAACCCTAAGGCTCTTGTTATTTTCAATGGCTTTCCTTACTAGCTCACAGTTGAATTTTCTTATGTCTTCTTTCATGCTTTTGCGCAGAGTTTTACAAAGTTCTATGTACTCAATCCTGGAACTGGTATTTTGATTGTCCACCTTCATATCTCTTCGCCTTTTCATGAGCTGTTTCGTCTTCTCAGATAATTTGCTATTGTGCTTTTTACAGGTTACACCACCAATTTCCCCAGCAGTTTCAACTATTGTCTTAACAATGTTTTCATTTGCTTCTGAGATGTCAACTTCTTCAATAAGTCCTTCCAGTGCAGAAAAGCGATTTTTTAATTCCAACTTGAATGCCTCGGTATTTACTTTCAGTTTCATTAAATCCACCCTCTTACTTACTTGTTTCCTAATGAGCTTCTGCCTTTCTAGTTTAGTATTTAAGTGCATTTTACATCTCACCATTCGGT
>QLNU02015270.1:102960752-102984428 GCA_006491805.2 Dysdera silvatica | reverse complement strand
ATATTTGACTGCAAATGGTAGTGAACATTTGCCCTTTTTTTCTGCTGATCTGTTGTCCTGGGTTTAATTTCTGAGGCAACATATTTGCAGGATTCCCGTCCAGCCTGGTATTGTCAGGGAATTTGTAATCGTTCCTGAAGGACTGGAAAAAGTCAGGAAAAAATTAGATTTTTTAGTCAAAACCTAGAAAAGTCAACAGAGAACGTTCTTAACTTCTAACTTGAATAGCTAAATCTCTCACGAATGTGAAGCCTATTTCCCTCACAACTAAAGTTTAGTTAAAAGTTTTGAAGTTGGTGAAGGAATTTTGCTGAAAGAGGTTAGAAAAGTTGGAGGAAAATTTTCTTAGCTTCTATTTTCTATAGCTAAGTCTTCCATGGATGTGGAGCCATTTCCCCTCACAACCGAAGTTTAGTCGAAAGTTTGATGATTGACCAGGGAATTTCTCTGGAAAAATTAGGGAAAAACCTGGAAAAGTCAGGGAATTTTTTTTTTCTCCAGTCTGAGTGGGAACTGTGGATGTAGATTTCTCGGAAAACTGGAGCCTAACACAGCGCAATTTTTAGAGTTCTTTTGCCATTTAAAAAAAACAAAAAACGAGGATATAAAAATCTCAAATGAATTGTATTAGCTGTTATAACTTGCTAACGTATTGGACTTCGTTTAAACCAGTATATACTTGGGTGTTTAACCGTAATAAATAACGGGTGCATCAAAAAAACGTATACACACTTTGAAGTGTCATACAAACTTTATTTTCCATTCTACAAGGTTACATTTCTGGGAAAAGTAAGGTTGCAGTCCAATTTGACAAATAAGTGGTACTTTCTGGTCAACCCGAATGTTTCAAATGGTGGTTAAAGTAAATGTTCAAAATGGTGGCCTTCAGTATCAATACATTTCTGAGTACGAGCCACCACTGATTCCGTACATCGTACCAAAGTGTCCAATGAGATTTCTGTGCACACCGCTTGAATCTCATTCCAAAGTGTGTCCTGGTTATGTGGTTTGCGTTTGTACACCTCATCTTTTACTGTGCCCCATAAGAAGAAATCCAGCGACGTAAGGTCAGGAGAGCGTGCAGAAAACTTGATCGGCCCCCTGGGTCCTGTCCACTGGCCTGGCAAATTTTGATCCAGGAATTTAACCTTGTGGAGTGGGAAATAAATTTTCTATGACAGTTTCAAGTGTGTATACATTTTTTTGACGCATAATATAAGTATATCTCAGCTTTTCGAGGTCACTTTTAGTCATTTGTCCCATTTTAAATGATCGGTGTAGCATGATCTTTGCTGTCCTTGTTCATTAGAAATTCACCCAACAAACTAACCATCTTGAAGGACCTAATGTGTGGTTTTTGTAAAGGTTTAAGTTAGGGAAATTTGAAATTCATTGTTATAATAAATAACTTATTAAAATAATTTTCCTGAACTGTGCTTTTCATACCACATTACCTACTGAAAAATTTGAAAAACTTGTACTTTTGACTAAACTTCTTCCAAAAGTTACCATTTTTCACCAAAACTAATATAATTTATATAAAATTATTAAGCCCATATATTTTTCAGAAGAAAATGTTTGCCAAATATGTAACTAAAACTTGAAAAACAAAAAGTGTTTTTAGCTAAATTATTTAATCTGTAAGGGATTTTGATTATACCGATCTCATTTCCCTTACGTATATTCATACACACTTTAAATGGAATAAAAGATGAAGCATCAGCTTTGCGATTATAGAGTTAAACTCTTTTATAATGAACTCAAAAAGGGCCAAATGGAAATGTTGCTGTAAATATTTAATTAGTGCAAGTTTTTAGTGTAAAGAAATACACTTTTTAATACAGCTTTTGAATTTGTAAATTCACTATAATTGAGTTATAAATGGCTTTGGGGTTTGCATTAATGAATTTTGTGGTCTTGAAACTTGTTTTGAATACATGGATTTTCATGCATTGTGTGTTGTTTACTGTAATTAGCGACTGGAAATCGATTTAGATTTGGTCTGGAAAAGTCAGGGAAGTTTGAAATAGAATATGGATAAACACATTGTATTAAATATATTGTTTTTTCTTCTAAAATTTCCTGAAGGCACCATGGGTCATTTGATAAGTTGCCACAGACCATACTTTGGGAAACACTTACCTAGAGGGAGGATTGGCATTCACTTAATTAGATCTGAATAATCTAAGCCTGTATGATTGAAATCTTACTGTCCTATGATTATATGTTGCTGAACACATTTTGAGTAATTTTGTTGTTTGTATTTCAGTCTTATGAGTGGGCTTTGGAAACTATGCGCTTTGTATCGCGTATGAAGTTTGATTCTTCGACATCTCTAGAAAGTCTCGTTAAGATCTTGCAGCAATTGGATGATTATCTCAAAGATCACTCTGCGATAAGCGAGGATTCTTTCCAGGACATGATCTCGCTTGCTCAGAAACTGGGAAACGAAAGGCTATTAGAACAATGTCAGGTGAAGATTTTTAGCCTGAAAATTGATGACTCAAAAATATTAACTCTCTATATTAAAATCATAGTTATTTGAAAAAAAAATTGCTAATGTATTGTTTCAGGTTGCAAAAGCTAAATGCTCCGAGACAACTGAACTTATTAATGCTCGCCTGAAGACACTGCGTAAAGCTAAAGATCAAATGGAAGTGAAGATATCGTCAAAACTAAGCTACAGTTCAAGTAGTATTCAATCGAATCCTTTTGTTTGGATGCCCATCATCGCCAGCAGTCCTTACAGGTCACCATCCCAAAGTTTTTTACATGGGCCAAATTCGCTGTATGGGTCCCAACAAATCCCTCGAGAAGCGACAGGCTCCTATACCTCATTTCCCAGCAGTTACTACCCCGCATCGGGATTGAAAGACAATCGTGTTACTTCTCGCAAGGAATTCTTCCTGAAAGGAAGCCTGGTCACCGAGGATTTGACGGATCAACCATCACTGAGTATCCTACCGAACCGAACAAACATCAATTTGCCCAACTTGTCAACCGTCAGTAGAAAGTCATCTTACCCGTGGGGAAGTCAGGTTAAAGCTAGTTCTGCCAGTGACGGGAGTAAGACAAACCTAAATGACTGTGCTAGTATTGCCAGTTCAGTTCATGACCTGCCTTCTGTGTCCCTAATATCCTCGGCACGGTCCTGGAAGATGTGTGAAGAGGCACTCACCAAAGCTGCAGCAAGAGTTCGAGAACAAAACGACCAATTACAACTACAACAGTCTGTTGAAGGGTAAAATAAATTTAGTTTGCTTTTTTATTTATTTCCCTTGTTCAAAAAATTACGGTGCCTCCAATCTTTTTCAAAGTCCCATGGCTCCACAGCAGTATGGTGGTAATGCTTTAGTCTGTCTCTCATGCTATTAATCTGGATTTGATTCCTATGGTAACACAGAACATAAACATATACCATTTTTCTGTCCTCCATAGCCCAAGGTTTGGTTCCCTAGCAAATCTCTGTTTGCACGGAACGATCTTCTGTGATGACGGTGGCATGTTGTTGGGCTCCAAATGTCAGAAGGTTATTTTTAATTGCGATTGGGTGGTTATGGATGACGAGCTGAAGATGATAAATGTAACAACACATAGTTATTGGGTTGAGGATTGTAGTGTTATGGGCATGGGTTACATGACGTTATTCGTAAATGCATCAGGCGTTAATTAGACATGAAGGCTACGGCATATGGGCCAAACGAAGAAACGTTAAGCGGTTTATCGGTTACATGATTGCAAGGTGTTGTGAGCAACGACTTATTCGATTGAGAAAGAGAGCCAGAATCTTACGTTCTCCGCTTGAAAATTTTTGAGAAATGATTTTCTAAGTACTGTGATTGATCAGTCTGCTGGTGACGACACAGGTTTGTAACCATTTTATTGGCCAGCGGTCTGAAAGCAGGGAAATAGACATCAAACTTTCACAAGAACTTGTAAATATGTCAGTTCTTGCTGCTTGTACTTTTACCTCGCAATGAAATGGGATTTTTCGTTTGTGTATGAGATTATAGTCTCCATACGAAGTTGGCAGTATCGCCTTTTATGTGCCAGAAGAGCAGTACAGCTGTATCTGCTGACTATAAGAAGATTTTTGCTTGTAAGGCATGCTGCGATAGTGTGGAAAGGATGACCGCTGCTGGTTTTAATTCCTCGGATAATTGTATGTCCCGGTGCAGCATGAACTTAGTTGACCTTGCATCTTAAGACATAACTCCCCCCCCCCCATTATGATGGTAGAGGCAATGCATTTACCTACCTTCACTGGGCAAAATTTTAATATTTAAACATATTACAAGAAATATGCATAATTTTTTTTTTTTATCATCGACTATCTAGTTTTAATGAGAACTCAGATATAACAAACATATCAGGCCTTTCATACTCACGTTAGTGGTCAGTGGATTCAATTATAGTAGTTCCTGTTACAAGAAAACTAGGATTATGTTTTTATATGTAATTGGAAATTGTGAAAATGTAGTAATCTACATAACTGACCATTGTAACTTTTCTGGCATTTTCAATGAGATATTTGTTAAAATTACTAAGTGCATATCGCTTTAGTAGAAATACTTAGAATCTAATGATAGTTCCAATTGTAATTTAGTTGAACTGAAAAGTACTTTAAAAAAATTATTCCTTTAAAATAATTTGTATTTTAATTTTAAGGTTAAATCAAATTTTTGTTTTCTTACGTTTAACTCGCATGATAAATAATTATTCATAACCGACATTGTTGAACTAACAATACCAGTTAATGCGAGTACACAGTATGCAGCTACACACTCTACCTGCAATGGTATTTCCACACTACTAAAAATCTTTATAGGTATCTCCATACTACTAAATACCTTTGAAAGTATTTTGTGGGTGTAAACAAATTATGGATAATCTTTGGAAAAACATTTTAATCCTTTTTATTCATTTTAATTTTTTTCTTAAAAAAATGGACTAAAATTTTTTAAAAGGGGAGGAAATGCCTCATTCGTTTCACATGTAGCCAATTGATTAATAATATTGTAGTTATTTATTTTTTATTCAGAATAATAAATTTACGTTATCATGGTTTATTGCTAGAACGCTGCATGAGGATGATTTATTGGAGGATGAAGTTGAAAGTGACAAAGTGTCCCAGTCACAGAACGGCTCATTTTCAAAACCTGCCCCTGTTAACATGCATTTGCTGCGATGTGCATCTTGTTCCGACTTTGAAGAACTTCTCTCTTCGAAGAATGCAGAACTTGAAGCCCAAAGAAAGACGAAAAAGTAAACTAACAATATTTTAATGAGTTCCTTGATATAGTCCATTATGGCTTTTCTTGTAACGGCATCTTGAAGTGGTTATTCTCTTTTACAGGCTATTGAAATTGATTATGAGAGAGATGATTCAGACGGAAAGAGACTACGTCAAATCCCTGGAATACATCATTGAGGTATCATTTGACTTGTACTATTTAACTAGTGAAATCATTGCCTTTATGTTCTCTGACATACACTGTGCAAATGCTATTACACAGTATATGTTCTCTAACATATGCTGTGCAATAGCATTTGTCAACTGTGAAAGGAATCTTGGCTTGACTTCTGATGGTATTTAATACTTTTCAAGCTTTGTGTTGCTTATTTCCACTGCTCTGTAGCCTATGATTTGGTTTCTTAAACGGCTGACCTTCTGATTCCTCGAAAAATCATAAACTTGGGTATGACATAATCTGTCACTATAAAATACCATTCTGAAGCTGAGGATTCGTGTAACTCTTGTGATTCATTATTCTCACGAGTAGTTTGGTAACTCTTACGATTCATCAACGAAATTCTATGTGAAACTAACTGTAACTACACCATCTTTTTACTAATTGGATTCGCAGTACACCGAAAATTAGCAGTCATGAAAGTAGTGCAGTCTTAACAGATAGAAATTTTATTGAAAGTATTGTGATTTGATCATGGAATTTTGCTGAAAAGGTCAAGGAAAAGTCTGGGAATTTTTTTCTCCGATGTGAGATATAAAGCCCTACGGTAGAGTAGTGGTAACTGGTTCGACTGCCCTGTGAATTCGGGTTCGGTTCTGACAAGTGTATGGTTTTTCTGCTGATCAGTCGTCTGAGGTTGTTTCCTAGGACAAGACAAGTAAGTGGTTTGCATGCTTCGGGAAACTGTAGGTTCTGGGGAAGCATGTGACCTTGACTATTCTTGTATCATTAAAAGAAAACTAGGTTTGAATTTTGCTGACGTTTCTTTTCTTTGGTTCCTCGGATTTCCAAGAAATCAAATCGTCTTGATTTAATTGGTTTGTTTTTTTAAATGAGGACGTTTACCACCTCTCCTCTTGTGAATGCTTGCATTTTGTTTCTGCCGGGTGCACAGTCAGCGACTTCAATTGGGGGGATCTAAGACAGATCTACTGGTTTAATTTTGTATGATCTAAGGCTAAAGACTTCTTAAAATAATCCGTAAAATTTTCCTGGGTGGTCTGGAAATCTCCTTTTTCAGACTACAGTCTTGCATCTCTGCCTAAGTTATTAATCAGATTGGGTTACTGCACGTCATGTTGAAATAAACTGTTTGATCTCACACACACAATTTACAATATAACTTCAATCTCTCTCTCTCCCCCCGTATGAAAGTCTTATTCAGATATATTCCAAGGCCGCTGTACATAATCAGTTCATGTCGCATCATACTTCATACCAGCACTGATGCCTTGTCGTATTTAGATGGTGAAGCCTCTTATCGATTCTCCGAATCTTCTATGCTATTTACTTTTCGCGGCATGGCACCTGAACAGACACCTACCAGGATGACCTCCAGCCATCACACCACAAACCAAAAATTCTTTATTTCTACCATTTACATGGTCAGGTGGCACAAAGCGCGATGTTGATGGACTTTTAAGCTGAAACAAAGAATTATCACTAAAAAAGGAATTCATACAATCTAATTCATTAGTGCGAATACGCTTAATATGAAATACGTTTAATGCAAACCATTTCATAAATCCCTGTCAAATTTATGTTCGCTTTAAATAAATCAGTAATACAATCCTATCCTTTCCAGATGATGTAAACTACCTTACACATGAAACAAATGATCGCATTGTGTGTGTTTGCATTAATGAGGTTTGACTGTGCATGTATGTCTTTCCGCTTTGAAATGTTGAAACCATCTAAAGAGCAACAATTTTTATTCATCACCTCCATTTCAGCAAAAGAAATAACTTATATTTTTTTATGAATGTAAAACTATTTTATTCATAAAATAGTTTTCAAACATATTGCTGAAATTTGTAGTTTGTTAGGTATTTATAGAATTTTGGGTGCACATGTATTTTAGCTAACCAAATGTACTATTGGTTTTGCGCTTCAAATTTTGTCCTTTTTTGCATTTCAGAACTACGTTCCTCTCCTGCAAAAAACTGACATTCCACAGGCATTACGCGGACAACGGAACGTGTTGTTTGGCAACATTGAAAAAATCTACGAGTTTCACAATTGCTATTTCTTACAGGAATTAGAACAGTGTGAAAACTTGCCTTACTCCGTCGGACAGTGCTTTCTGAAATATGTAAGTTCATGTCAATTTCATGCAAATTGCATTACTGAAAAACCGTTTATTACTAGCCATCTGACCATTTCGTTGTTTGATCGTTTGCATGTCATTTTATTGTTTGCATTTGCTATGTAAATTTACATATGTTAGCTTCTCATGTGCATGTAGTCATTAGCATTTATTGGCACTAGGGATCGACCGAGGGCAAAATTTGGCATATAGACTGGTGCCAATTTTTTACCGATCGTTCAATTTTATATCATTGCCGATCGAAAAAAACGGGGGGAGGGGGGGGTTATGTTCCATCAGTCAATTACTAATGTTTTCAATTTTTATTACTTAGTAAAAATTTGAGGATTGCTTTATGATGTAAAAAACAATATTTATAAAGGAAAATTAGCATTGAAAAGTGTTTGGTGCGCTTGGGAGGACAAAAACGTCACAAGAACTTGTCAATTAATCAGTTGCACCAATCTGTTCAGTTACGAAACAGGAAATCGTTAAGCTGTTATATTACCCCTACCTTAACATACTGTGAACTTCAAACCAAATCCAAAAAAAGGGCAAAGCTAAACGAGGGAAATTCCCTTCGAGGTACTCTAGAAACGTATTCAAAATTCAACTTCTTCACCCATAAGGCACACGAAAGTCTTTTTTTAGATAGACAAAACTTCGAAAGATAGAAACTATGAAGTATAAGAATCACAAAGACATGAGACAAAAAGTGAAATCCGGCACTCCTCACGCATCGAAGAGCAACTCCCGAAACCGAATTCATTACTGCTCAGACAATTTTGAATCCAGAGAAAAATAGGTCCCATGAATAGCAAACTTCTATCCCAGTAGGCCTTAGAGTAAAAGTTTCAAATACGAATGTTTCAACATTCGTTGTGTTTACAGAAATGTAAAAGGCGCTTGCGGATAGAAGCTGAGAAGTTAGCGGCGGTAAAGCTGAAAATCACGATCTATTTCCCCGATTTTTATCAAGGGGGAAAAATGTAACATCAGCTGATGGGTGGATAATTTTCAGTTCTTTCAATCGGCTGCCGATTTATGAAAGCATGAATAAATCAGTCCTGATCGATCGGCAAGCCGATCTATTGGTCTATCTCTAATATAAGCCTGTAATTGACACCTTACACTCGTCATTTATTGTGTAATCATTAGAAGTTATTAATCTGTCGTATTTATTGACTAATCGCTTTCTTTTGGTATTAATTGCAGGAGCCTCAATTTTACTTGTATGCCTTATATAACAAAAACAAACCCAAATCAGATAACCTTCTGGCTGAATATGGAAATAGTTTTTGCAAGGTATAAATTCTGAATATATATTTTTTTTCTATTATACTTCCTATGTATGCTGCCACAGTAATGTGCGTAGTAGGTACAAGTTTGTTGTTTAATTTTTATTGTTTAAGGACAACGATGGGCATTCTGCACCAAGTGATGTACACCTTATGTACAGAAGTACAATTTCTATATCTGTGTGAGGCAGACTTTTTATGTAATCATAACAGTGCTCAAAAATGAATATTCTATTAGTGTTTCTTACATAGTTGACTAGTCTTAAAACTCACGATTAAAACATAAATTTGGGTCTTGTGAAACTCCAACTTGTTAGAAAAGGGTACCGACTCTCAAAAAGAAAATTATCAAACGACAAAAAACTTCAAACTGGAAGCAAATCCTTTGACTGTCTTGAAACAGATAACAGAGTAATTGACTGTCTTGAAACAGATAACAGACTGTCTTGAAATGTAGAGTAGATTCATTCATTTTCTTGTGGGATAAAAGGCAGATTTGTTGACCTTCGTGATGTAGAGAGCAGATTTATTGACTACTTTAAGAGGGGGGCAACATGTCTTTTTACTGTCTTGGGGTAGGAAGCAAATGCATCAACCGTTTCGATGCTGAAGCTGGATTAAGAAATGAGATTTAAATGGTAAATTCTCCGTTTGTTAATTGTATAAAATCTCATACACTTCTTATGTATAAGTGTACATGATATATAGAAAAATAATTCCAGTTAGTAAAATTGGACTTCCATAACTTTATTAACCATATATTTTATTTCATCGTTGCCGATTCATGAAATATATTTATTGTGCCTTTAAAGTGAAAGATATTGATGATTGTATGTTTACCTCCTCAATTCATTTCTTTAGCAAAAGCAACAGGAACTTGGCGACAAAATGGATTTGGCAAGTTACCTGCTGAAGCCTGTACAACGAATGGGCAAATATGCATTGCTATTAAAACAGCTTCTTAAGGAATGTCCAGAACAGGATTGTGACTTCAGTGACCTCAAAGTAAGTCGGTCCAGTCCATTGACTTATGCAAGAGGAGGGAGGGTTAATGGAGTCACCCCCACCCCACCCCCATTACAATAGTTTTGCATATGTAGTAAAATCAGTCTATAGCAATGCTTAGGAAGGGACCAGGAAACTGAAATTTTAATCTTATTTATTTATAAATATCTGAGTTACATTACTAATGAACCTGAATATTATAGATAATGAACTTCAAATTAAAACTCTGGGCTTACCGATTGAATATTGCCGAAGCCTCATTCTTTAGGGGCCCATTTTCTCCTTCCAGACTAGGACCCATCAGGTCCTTAATCCGGCGCTGGTTGAGCATGATGCACACTCTGTATCTGTCAAGTCTCGGTATTGGGGGGTACATTTATAGATATATTTCACTGTTTAACAATTAGTATAGTGATTTCACTGTATAACGATTGGTATAGTGATAGGTTTCACCGTATAACGATTAGTATAGTGATAGATTTCACCATTTAACTATTAGTATATAATAACATCAACAACAACTATTAGTATATTGGTAGATTTCACTGTATAATAATTAGTATAGTGATAGATTTCACCATATAACGATTAGTATAGTGATAGATTTCACTGTATAATGATAGATTTCGTTGTATTATGATTAGTATAGTGATAGATTTCACTGTATATTTGCCACCGTCGCTGCAAATTTCCTACAATTGCTGATGTTTCTCGAACTTGTCTATAATGATAATGTGTCTTGAGTAAACCTATATACAGTATAACGATAATTTTGCATTTTTCGAACTTCAGTCACATATTTTGTCTATGATTTTTTAAAGCCATGCAGTCTGTGAAAATCTATTAATTCTGAAAAATATTGTATTCACAAACGCAGATGGTTCTAGATTTGGGAGAATTGCTTTTCGAGCTTAAGAACAAAGGCTTCTGTCCCCTTGAAGTGACTTTCCAAAATTCATTCTTTTGTCCCTGAACTGAAGCGGATAATGACACGATTTTTGGTTTCCTGTTGATCATCTATATTCCTAATCGTTAATATCATTTAGCAATTTGTTCATCATGAAGTTCTTGAAAATAGTGTTGAATCCAGATTAAATAGCATCCATTGTAAAGTGGATTTGGCTTTGCCTATAATACCATCTCCCAGTTCTTAGAGTGTTGCTGCAGATTTTACTATATGTGGAGTTATAACTCTGTATAACTTACCCCACCCCTACCCCCACTTTTATGCACTTTCTGCCTGCACTAATTGTCCATCTTTCTATTCTCTCAGAATACCCATGACAGAGAAACTATGCAGTTTTGAGCTTTCAAAATAAATGAAAGCACCCTCAGAATCAAATAAAAATTCCTTAACGAACACTGTATCTGAAAACAAACCTACCACTTAGTGGGATACTTTCTATCCAGTGCTCTAGGGATGGACTCTGGCAAAGCTTTCAATTAAACCAGATTCATGTTAATTAGTTATTAATCTGATTAATATTAATTGGTTATTTATTGTTCGTCATTGCTAATGTTGTGAATGTCATTGAATACAGGCTGCTGAAGAAATGGTCCATTTTCAACTACGCCATGGAAATGACTTGCTAGCCATGGATGCTCTTCGAGACTGCGATGTATGTAAAGTTTTTTTTTTTTTTTTCCTTCCTTTCCTTAAAAAACTTGATATCATAAATATCTGTTCATGAGATATTCGGTTGTTTGTAAAGATGATTCCTTGGAGCTGTTTGTCATTTTGTAATATTTTTTTTTAATGATATTGGTAGTGCTAGTAAATGGACGGACTAATATGATTTCATTCACATGTTACGACTATAGGTCAACGTGAAAGAGCAGGGACGCTTATTACGTCAAGACGAATTTCTTGTGTGGCAGGGCAAATCCCGCAAAGCTCTCCGACATGTCTTTCTCTTCGAAGACCTTATCTTGTTCAGCAAAGTACGTCGGAACCCCGAATGCAAAGGACATGATCTTTACCAATATAAGAACAGTATAAAGGTAGGTCGTGGTTTCACCCACAGCTCTTACACAGTTTATTCAAAAAAAACGTTGCATCCATTAGTTATGCTTTGTCAAAAAAAAGTGTTGCATCTAAAAGTTGTAATCCACTTCTGAGTGCAACATTTTTTTAACAAGGAATCCATGTATTATGATTACAGGACAATATTCCCCGTCTACTTTGCATATTTTTTTCAAAAATATTGCATTCATAAATAATAATCCACTTCAGAATGGAACATTTTCTTGACAGGGTGTATATGCATTCTGATTTATGAAACAATAGTTAGTGATTATTTTATACGCTCTTTGTTAAAACAAACTGTTGCATCTAATCGTAATCCACTTCTAAATGTGTTTTTTACAGAATGTATATGTTGCATATTGAACTTTTTTTGGTCTTTTGTTATAGACCACTGATATCGGCCTTACTGAGCAAGTTGGAGAAAGTCCAACGAAGTTTGAAATTTGGTTCAGAAAGCGGAAAGTGCAAGATATCTATACACTTCAAGCACCCTCTGCAGAGGTGAAAAAGGCCTGGGTTCAAGACATCTCCAAATTACTCTGGAAACAGGCACTCAGGAACAGAGGTAATCTTTCTCATTAACTCCAATTTCAAACTTTATTAGCTCCAATTCCTCAAACTTTCTTCGTTGACTACATTTATTATTATGCACTTTGTCCTTTTTTTACTCTCTCTCGTCTATAGAAGCCCTTGCAATGGTATTCGCCTTATATATCATTAATCAGTGTCCAACTCCCAACAACGCCAAAGAAAAAGAAAGATTAAGCCTCAGTGACATTGGGCAAGTTTAGACGCTCCTCGCTAGCTTGTAAACTAGTCAATGAGTTGCAATTCGCTCAGCAAGTCGTGATTACATACAGCTTGTAAAACTCGCTCACTTGACATGTGCGGCAGAAGTGCTCAGTGGAAAATTACTAACAGTGATTTTTCTAAACTGGCTTTCAACTCTGTCCACCTCTTTCGAAAGTTTGTTTCAGCCAATCAAATTCGAGAAAAACCAGGCAAGTAGGGTGAAAAGTAGCCCACACCTCAACTTCACCAGCACTAGCCGAGTGAGCAGCAAGTTAGCTAGACAACTTTATTATACTGAGCGAGTTTAGCAGCAGTGAGTAAATTTACCAGTAAGGAGCGCGTAAACTCACCCAATGTAAATTAGGCTTTACCAACTAATCCGGAAGTTGGTTCTCCATTCCTTAAGAAGTTCAGATCCCTCAAAAGAAGCCCTGCAACCGTAACGTGTTCACTGAGCCTGCAGTTATCCCTGGTTCGACTCCCAACTGCACCAAAAAATGAACGCTCACTGTAGTCCGAGGGTTAGTTCCCTAGGTCTTAAGAAGCCAGATTCCTCGGAAAACTGTGTTTTTGGCGCAGCATGACCATTGGTGTCCTTTTGCCATAAAATGCAAATGAACCCATTTACAGAAATATTATGAGCTTGAGAGGGCATTGTCACTATTACTACATTGTGTGGTGACTTTCTTAGATGTCATTTTCATTGTTGCCATGGATGGACATAGTGTAGTTATCGGGGTTGGCTTTCTGCTGGCAGAAACTAGTTTTTGCCGTGCCAGTGGCAGAAACTGGTTATAATTAGTAGAAAGTGGGGGAACTGGCAGAAACTAATAAAAGTACTTAAAATAGTATTGTATTATTTAGTAAATGAAAGATTACAAATATATATGTTTATTACAATAATTTAATATATTATAAAGCTTTATATTAATTGTTTCAATAATTAAAATATTTTAAAATAATTAAAAAATACTCAAAAGTAAATTAAAGATTTACCTAAAAGAAAGACGTAAAAGAAAGACGTAAACCGTCTTTTGAAGACCATATTATTTAACTTCAGACCTATTTCGCCTTATTTATCTTCCCTACCTCATTAGACTTTTGGCTATAAAATAAAAAGCAAAATTATTGACAGACTAACTGCAAGGAAAAGCCTTAGTGGTTTACGACCAATCAGATAAGCTGTATTACAGCCAATGAACCACACTTAATAAATAAATAAATTATAATTTAATAACAATAACACTTAATAGCACAGAAATATTTGAGAAATCGGTACAGACAAGGTGCTTGGCTAAAGGAATACATAAACACTGTAAAGCCACAAACACCCAGCAATATAAGGTGAAAAAATCAAATAGATTGCTTAGAATCGTTCTCTCTCCTTAGCTTTTTATCTATTTATAATAAATTAGGAAATAGCATGAAAATGGATCTTTTGCTATAGACTGCTTCATTGAAAAGGTCAGCCTGAACTTGAATGTTAGTGAATTTGCTTTGATGTAACCTTCGAATAAATACTATACACATTGTAACTAAACTTATTTTACTTTAAAATACACTCCCTTTTGCACTTTAAGGCATTTGGTAAGTTTTTAACGCACAATATAATTGTTTTTGAATTTCTGCCGGTTATTGCCACTTTTGTGGCAGAAACTAGTTTCTGCCATGCCAGTTTTAGCCAGTTATAACCAGTGGTTTTAACTGCCTTGGCAGAAGTTTTTCCAACCCTGATAGTTATATTAATTGTTGCCATGGAAACTCGAGCAAAATGATGTGAAACGACTTACCTAAAGATAAACCACTGAGAACACAATAGACAATTTAACCCTTAATGTTGAAAGGCTCCTCCTCGGAGACATGTATTAATGCTATAGAAATCTGAAGGCTCTGCTATGGAGACATTTGTTATCTCTTAGGTTGGCATGCACAGAAATTTTTTCGGGAGGGGAGGTTTCATCCATAAATTAAAAGGGTGTGAATTACTTTTACGAAAAATCAAACTTTATGTGTAAAACAACGATGTTTTTGGGCTTTTTTAATATCAGATTTGGGGTCTTAACTCCCAATCCCCCTTGTGTGTGCCAGTAATCTCTTATATATAGAGAGAGATATCAAATAATCCTGTTATCTTTTATATATAATGTATACCTTCAATATATCTATATGTAATTTATTCTAATATCGAGCATTAAGGATTAAAATACTCTGTACATTTTTTTATGTGCAACCCCAAACATTGTGCAACCACATGTGAGTATATCACATACCCCAATTTCCTTGAAAGATGTGTATGTATTGCGTATCATGGATAAAATGATACCGCATATATATACCAAATATGATGAAATTTGCACCCATGGCACTGCATATAATTTTGCAATGCATATACTGGTGTTTGTCGCAATATGTTACCTAAGGTGTCTTAAATTGCATCGTTGGTGCTATCCATCCAGCAGTGACGTAGCATGACTTCAAAAGTGGATGATCTCTAATCATAGCCCCCTCGCAATTCATGCATGTATCATCGTCAGAATGATGATATGCATATGAAATTAGACTTTACTTGAGAGGGGCATGTTAAACAATTGGAAGTAGCCCACTTTTTTTTACGCCACTGCCGTCCAGTAATATATATGTGATCAGGAAGTTGAATTACTCTTTGAAATTTATGACTTTTATTTAGTTACTTACAGATTTGTATTACCTTAATAATGTGAATTTTACATTGGGGCTTTATAAATTTTGTTACTCCTTTGGTCTCTAGAATTGCGTCTCGCAGAAATGTCATCCATGGGTATCGGCAACAAGCCTTGCTTAGATATCAGTCCTAACCAGGATCAAATTTGCGACAGATCAATCAGCTTGCAACATTTGAATAAAGGTATATGTCGATTTCTCGTTATATAGCTGTTATGTGAAAAATAATAACAATGATCTATAATAGTGTGGTGTATCATTAGAAACACGTCTGCTACCACCCACTAAAGATTCCCAGCGAGAATTGGAATAACTCAAAGAAAGTTATTTCCTAAATAATGGCTCATTCTCATAAAAGAATGACCATTAGCATTCATTGAATGATTTGAAATGACCGATTCCTTTTCATATTGACTCAGCATTTATGACTTAAAAGCTGGAGTCGTGCATGACGAAATGCATTCCCAAAAATAAGAAAAGACTGATTTTGTCCACTACTTTTGAGCCCACTTGACTGGATTGGATGTTCAGTATGCTTGGTTGCATACAAGCACCTAATGGAAGGGGGCTAAGAGGGCACTAGCCCCCCAAAAAAATTTATGGACTCTAAAAGTCTCTTGCCCCAGATCTTGTGAAACTAAACCAGCGAAACAGTCCCAACTTTCCCCACACCTAAGATCTCTGTGCTAAGCCATTTTTGTCGTAAAACGGACGAACAGTTGATAGATAGTGTAACGACTTCATTAATATGGCATTTCCTATGTCCGTTTCTGATTGGCTTAGGAAATGCCACATCAATAAAGTCGTTATATGGATGTGGCATTTCTTATGTCAATCAGAGACGGACTTTTCCATTTTTGGAATCTTATATCAAAACCATTTAAAAAGGGGAGAAGTGACATTTTTATGCACCTCTAGTCTAAATCTGAGTATTATACATTAAATGAGCTGTAAGTTGTTGGCTTGTATAGGAATGATGTCGGTGGCATAGCAGTTAAAAAATTTGTGGGTAGGAAGAGCTCAAGTAGTTCTACAGATGATGTGTGTGTGATATAGCATTAAAGCAAAGAATATACCTTGATCTCCAATGGAGGGCTTGGGCCTCTCCCCCCCCCCCTTACTACACCAGTGAATTATGCTAAAGTGTAAGAAACATACCTTCAAAGTCCCATGGTTTTGTATTGGTGATGCTTTCATAACTCCTGCAAATAACCCGGATTTGATTCCAAGTAAATCCATAGCGTTTGCCATTTTATTCTATAGGCCCATAATTCACTGTTCAATACCACAGGCAAAAGAAAAATACTCAGATTCCCTTCTAAAAACTGTTTAATTGTGTGCCATTTAAAAAAAAAGAAAAAAAAATACTCAATTTCGCTAATTTTTAAATCTTTTACCAAAACTGTAGTTAGAAATAACGATTATATAGGATAAAGGATAATAGGATAATTAAACGATGGTTTAGGATAACATAGTGAAGCATAATTTTTTAAATAGATGACATCCACACATTTCAGACGGACGTTCAAAAGTCGACTGGAGGGGGAACTTCCAGTGAACACAGTATTGCCATTCAATACTATTTTTAGTTATTTGGTGGCAGCACTACCTATTGTGAGGATAATATTTTAAAAGTTGAGCTATGGAAGGGAAATTTTTGGGAGGAATAGGGAGGTCTTCCACACATCGTTGAAGTTAGGACTAGGTGTTTAATCAGTGAAATATGGAAGACTCATTGGCATAGTTGACCTCCAGGTTTGTGGGGGAGGGGGGGGGTGTTGCTATAGCGATGCTCTGCACCAAGCATTCATTTTTCTATGTAATGCCAATGGCAAGATCCCATTAACCTTGAACGTGTAATATCTTCGCAGTAGGTTACAGGAAAGTAAAATCAAATTCAGCTATGGCCTGGTGATTGCGAACGATGCCTTCAAGCCTAAATTTGATTCCTGCTTTGTTTTGAGTAGATACATTGTAGTTTGGATGTCGCAACAACAGTTATTTCAACACTGACATAAGGTTTAAGACAACGTTTGGAGAACAGACTGCTTCCTTTGTCAATTGAAGAGTGAGGGGAAAGTCCTGTTTATGTACCTTCATGTTGAGAAACCCATCTGACGTCATTTGGTGCTGGATAGACCCACCTGAGGAAAACCCTGCACCCGAGGACATCAAGTGGTCCAACTCAAGGTTTGACGAAGATCATGGTAAAGTTCTGATAGAGGTTTTGAGATGTTAATAGCATGACTCCTTAAGCTGTATATCTCCCATGATTCCAGGACTACCCAAATTTGTCACATTCTGATGTAACGCTTTTGTTGAATGCCAATATGGTTTGTGGTCTTCCCTGAAAACATGTTCAGCTAGTTGACTTGAATTGTCTCCTGGTCACTGCATACATATGCTCCTTTCCTCGTAGACATATCGATCTTCCTGTCTGTCCAACATACACCTTGTCAAGTCAACTAGCCAAGCGTGTTTTTAGTGAAGCCCACAAACTATATTGGCATTCAATGAAAGTGTTACGTCAGAATGTGACATATCTGTTTAGCGAGACTCTTTCTGGAATCATAGGAGACTTGCAGTTTGAAAAGTTATGTTATTAACATCTAGAAACTTCTACCAGAACCTTACAAAATTTTTGTCAAACCTCGAATTGGGGGTAGCCATGTGACATTGTCCCGTGCGGGGGATTTCCCCAGGTAGAACTATCCCGCACGAAATCACGTTAGATGGGGATTCCCAACATGTGAGTATATAAACTTAGGACTTTCACTCTTCATTCTACCTTCACTTGACAAACGGAGTAATTGGTTCTCAAAACGTCATGTTTTAACCTTACGCCAGTGTTGAAATAACTGTTGTTATACAATTTCCTATTGCCACTTAGTTACATTAAGTCCAATGTTGATCCAGCCGCAGGTATAATAAAGCTGACTTGTAACCTAAAGTTCATTGTCAACCAAATTTTAAGTCCAGAGTTTTTCCTATTTCAATGTTGCAAGCATTTATACTGAACTTGAACCATAAATGTTTCCATGACTTCACTTTTCTATACTAAAATTCTCACCAATTTTAAGATAACTTTTTTCATGTGTTCATATGTTTTTAATTAAACATTTAGCTTTCGTTTTTAGCTCCTCGTTTTCGAAACTCGATAGCGATCACAGGATGCAATAATTATAATGTGAAAAGGCCCAACTCTATCATCTCCGTGAGCAGCAACTCTTCCTCTGGAAGCAGTTCGTCTTCTGCTCACCCTGTAGTTTGCGTGCCTACGACTTTGCTAGAAACAGAAGAGAACACGAACAAGCGACTCTCAATGGCCCAGAGGTCCCAGTGCTCCGCAGGTAATTTCTAGCATTTTGCCCATGTTTTATTTCTCTGTTTCATGGGTAGATAAGAACTAATTGCACCAAACACAGTAAAATATTGCTACTTCGGGGGTGTCACTGGGTGCTTATAAAACTGGGTCCCAAGGTCCCACAATGTTTAAAAATGTGGATCCCACAGAACAAGACTTTTTTTTTTTTTTACTGAATAGTGGGTCCCTAAGACATGCTGTTTTTCTAATATTGAGTCCTTTCCTGCAATTTCGCATATTTTATGTGCTGTAGTGCATCAATGGCACCCCTGCTACTACGAAAGATAATAACTGTCACCCTCTATGAAGATGTGAAGGTGAAATCACTTCTCAGAGTTTTAATTTCTTAGTAAGCATTATTGTGAATGAACATTCTGTCCGTTCCTGCCTTCGGTGGCGCAGTGTTGTCACGCGTTCGCCTTTAGCTCATGTTCGACTCCCAACAGTGCAAAAAGAACGCTTACTCAGAGATCTCATAAAAGATCTCACTGCTCACTGTAGTCCGAGGTTTGGTTCCCCAGGCCTTAAGAGGTTCGGATTCCTCGAAAAACTGTAGTTCCAAAGGTTCGGATTCCCCGGAAAACAGTAAATCCCAGCATGACCATATATAGTCCTTGAGCCACAAACACGTAAGTAAAGCTATCCCTTCCCACTAACTAACACCCCCTCCCCCGTGTGCAGTTCTAGGATACATAAAGCACTAATATTTTGAAAGGAAAATTCCTTAAATTTCTGCCTATTAATAGCGACCTCCGAGAAATAATGAATCCAATCACGTCTTTTCTGGCTTAAAAAATATTTATATACTACATGAATTCCAAGAAACTTAACAAGCCGATAATCCTAACTTCTTGAATGAAAAAAATATCGGTTTGTGAGTAAAAAGGGGTGCATGCACTCTAAATCAATAACCAATTCGCAATAACCAATTCGAAACATTTTTATTTCCAATTTAATGGCTGAAGCATTCTGTATTTGCTGAAAAATAAAACAATAACATTTATGTATTCGTATCTTCTTTAATCATGTTCTAATAAAAGTACAGCCTGGGAGGCCAAATCCCGAAACAGTCAATGCCTACAAGATCCTTTCGTGACCAAAGAAATTTTCTGAGACCACTGTCTGCCCGAATCAAATTCTGTAATGTATTAAAAATAGCACTAGTAAACCGATGTAACATATTCACACATTTTCTCTCATGTCTGATCGTTCTGAAGATTATTTTATGCAACTGAGGTTATTTAATTTTTTTTTTCTTTTTTTTTACGTTTATTTTTTTCTTTAAGAAAGCGGAATTTTTACTGATGCCAGCATGTCAGGCGACAGTTTCACCGAACATGATTTTCAGCGGGGAAAAGCTGTTATGCGAAGTGACAGTGTCTTGTCACAGACGTCAATTACAAGCGTCACCGCAGAATTTTCCCCTAATGCTGTCGACACAGCGGTTAGGGATCAGGTGATTTTATTTTTTGTTTTCGTTTACAGTTTTGGTGTTTATTTTGAATTCTGACTATTTTTTATTTACCATTTTAATTATTTTATTTTGTTGTGCGTTTAATTATTGTTTGATTTTGATTATTTATTTTTTTATGATTTCATGCAAGAAGAAATACCTTGATGGCTTGGTGGCTATGACTACAGCTTTGTTAAGCTCCCCCGCCCTCAATAGCTGACTCTGGGCTCTTTTTGAACATAAGCCGGAATTTTTCTATTCCAACTGGCCCGTTACAATCAAATCTCATTAAGATGAATTACTTTTAATACAAACCATTTTCTGAAGTTCCATCAGATTGTATAGCATATTATTCTTTCCACACACATACATAGGCAATATAATAAAATCCGGTTATATTTGAGGGGGGGGGATATGGCCCCCTGGCCTAGAACCGCCACTGCTGGAAGGGTCGTTGTATTTGAGACATAGAGGGAGGTAGGGGATTTTTTAGAAAAATGTTAATTGATCATGATGAAGCGATGCTTGAAATTTTTAGGAACGAGCCTTGAAATATGCTTGAATCTTTTGCCAGCAATTCTGCTGGATATCCTATACATCAAATCATTACATGTATATACATAGATGGTCCTGAGAAAATAACCTTAAAGGTATAATTCACTGAAGACCAAACAAAACACAAAATCCACTGGGCACATTTCACAAAATTACAAAGTTCTGTGCATATATAAACATTGTTCACAAAATCAATATATTTGCAAATAATATAGTACCTTAATTTTGCGTCTATTTCATTTTTGCAATAACATTTCGCACAAACAGATGCGAGAAAGTGGACAATGGTATAACATAATCATGATACTGAAGCCAATAGCATCCATAGTTATTTATTGTATAACCACCTGCCTTGCTATGGCAAGGGGGCAGCACACTCATATGTCATGCTGTTAATTTGTGTTTAATTCCATGGGCCTGGATTTACTTCCCTAAACAATATGAGCCTAGATTCTTCTTGAAAAATTATAGGGTTTCCACCAGAAGCATAACCAGGGGACAGTTTTGGGGGTTGTAACCTCCCATTACATTGAAATTTTGTATATTTAACATAGGAATATGTGAGTTGTAGCTCTGTAACCTTATGAACTTTCTGCCTACGCCACTTGTTCCCACTCAACCTGAAATGGTTAGGGAATTCAAAATCGCTTCTAAAGGTCAGGGAAAAACGGGGTATTTTGGTCAGAACCTGAAAAGTCAGGAACAACTTCTGTAACTTCTATTTTAAATAGCTAAATCTCCCACAAGCATTAAGCCGATTTCCCTTCGGCTGAAATTTATATGAAAGTTCTGTCATTGATCAGAGGAATTTTGTTGGAAAGGTCAAGGGAAAAGCAGGGTATTTTGGTTGAAGCCTGAAAAAATCAGGAAAAACTTCCGTAACTGCTATTTTAAATAGCTAAATCTCCCACGAGTATGAAGCCAATTTCCCTTCGGCCAAAATTTAGTTGAAAGTTTTGTCATTGTTTGGAGGAATTTTGTTGAAAAGGTCAGGGGATTTTGCGGAATAGTTCAGGGCATAGTTGGGGAATTCTTTTATCTCCAATTGAGTGGGAACACAGACAGCATGACCAAAGTTGTCCTTGCACCATAAAATACCATTGTGTGTTCTTAAGGACAGCCCATTACTCTCAAAAGCTATATCAAAAGAGTGCCAAAAATAGAAATGTCTTCCCTAGGCCTTAAGAGGTTCAGATTCCTCGGAAAATTGTAAGATCAGAGGTTGGGATTGCTTGGAAAATTATAGGTCCAGAGGTTCGGATTCCTCGGAAAACAGTAGGTCCCGGCGCAGCATGACCATTGTAGTCTTTGAGCCGTAAAACCACAAACAAAAATAGGAGTGTCTCTTATTTCAAGTACCTTAAATTCTTCATAAAGCAATATTAAATACGAAACAAAAGGTTGAATCATTTACAGCTCTTTAATAGCGTTTCGTTTCACCTTTTAAATGGGCCAAACACTGAAGTGGCAAGGGACAGTAGAATGTCAGGTGCAGCCAAGAAATTGCGCATATGTTATCCGCTTGGTGTGAGGGTGGCATCGACACAAATGAACGCAGGCAACCTTGGTTTATCGAACCAGTCATGTGCAGATATATTCCATACATCATGTTGCGCCTTCAGTGTGTGGCCTTCCTCTTACAGACCCACCTGATCATGTCACCTACATTCTCCTATATACTTATTTTTATTCTCCTCTTTTTTAGCTTTCCTCAGCAGTCTTACCATCTTGCAGCGAAGAAGCGTAAACAATATTCACAGCATCTGATGTCACCAGGACGCCACGTCATGTTGCAGGATACGGTGCCATATGAATATACACCTGGTTGAAAACTCTGAGTGTACTAGAGACAATCACCCTAAAAACAAAATGGCCAAGAGTCTTCCAATGCCATTGAAGACTTCAGACATTTCCTGTATTTGCGAAGTCCTTACAAAGTGTTGTACTAGTATAAGCTAAGGATGAGTAAAATGGCTCACTGGATGCACGAATTACTGAGCTATTCTGCCCACCGTCAAATGTGGTGCTGAAACGCTCGGTGAGTTTCATCCATAGAGCGAATTTGCTCATTTCTGCCACGGCATAAAATATACTGGGATATAAAACTTCCGTTATCTCAGTGATGTCAATATTTTTCATTTATGTAAAGCTATATAATTTTATTACTTGAATTCAAATAAAGGCTTTGAAAGTTTTGTTACTTATTGTTGTTCTCCATTAAACGTCAATCGGAAGAAACATGACTGAAGGCAGGAAGTGTAGGCACTAAACATTTCAGCCAAAAAGTATTTAAAATTATGTAAAAAGATACGTACAATGATGGGGGAAAAGGGCAATTGTTAAAAATTATATATATATATAGATAGACTTGTGTGGAAAGCATTTGGAGAGACCTTCATCCAGCAGTGGATAGATAATGGTTGAATATGATGATGATATAATTAAATAAAAATGTTTCAGAAAAAAATTTGAAGTCTAAAGACTGACTACTAAAGTCTAATGTACATATTCCCTCTACTGTTTCAAAACTAGAATAAATGAATTTGATATTATTGAAAATATGTCTATATAATATCACCAAAAATTTTCATCTCACGCAGCTGATAAAAAATTTAAGCACCCCCTAAAACTGAAAGTAGAAAATCTCAAAACGTGTAGCAATGTGATATGTGCAAAACTACAAGTACTTAATATCTATCCTTTTTGAGATAAATAATCCCAGTTGTTCACAAGAATTGGTTCAGTTAAAGAATTTGGATTGAAAAAACGATTTTATTATAGCTAGTAAAAAACTTATTTTCTAAATCCGTTATAAATTTCATTTTAATTGCAAACGTTTCTTTAATATTCAATTCAAATTATTTAATGTGTGTTAAAATGTACGACATATTATTATAAAGTCTGTAAATTTATTAAAAAAGGAAAA
>QLNU02015270.1:102948492-102960652 GCA_006491805.2 Dysdera silvatica | reverse complement strand
ACACAATGTGTTCAATGAAAATAACTTAATGCAACCTAATCCACACCCACACCCCCCTGAAAATCTTAAACACTCCCAGTTTATGAATCTGAATGCTATATCCGAATCACGTCTTATAGGACTGACCCTATTATCTATGCATAGGGACATTAGCGTAACAAGGGACATACCAATGTTTTGGTGGGTGAGGGATGATTTTGGGGACAAACTGGTGACGTCATCTATTGCCACAAATTCCCAACAGTTATTATAAAATATTAATTAGGTAAATTGATTGTAATTAGATGTCAATTAAATAGTAAAAATAAAATGAATAACAAAACAACGACCATTTGAACGATTTACAATTTTAATGATTTCGCAGAGCACCACGCTTTGAAGTAGATAATAGAATAAAAATTGAAAGAAAATGGAATTAGAATAGAAGGTTCTTTTATCTTTACTACATTGGTGACAATGTTTAATGATATTTTTGAAATTAAAATTTTAATAGTATTCCTCAATTGGTGGGGGGGAGAATTATGCCTTTCGTTCCTCCTCTTCCGGCCTGAGGGGGTGAAAGCCCCGCTGTTGTCCCATGTCTGATAAGATGCTAATTACTTGATTAAATATTCAAAATAAAATTAATCACGAAACAACCACCATTTGAATGATTTACAATTTTACTGATTTTTCAGTGCACCACGCTTTAAGATCGATAGTTTCAGAATTACTGAATGAAAATGTACAGGTAAAGTAACGCTAATTTTTTTAACAATGGATACGCCAGGGGCACTGTCAAAGTAGTTTTTTTGACGTTATGGTGCCGACATCTATTGGCAGAAAATGAAATTAAAGTCTAAAAATTTTTTTTTTCAGTTTTTCTACGTTAGTGGCAATGTCTGTTGTTATTTTTGAAGTTAAAATTTCAATGGTATTTTATCGTTGGGAGTGGGGTGGGCGAGAAAACCCTATTCCCTGTTGGCACGTACCTGAGTGTGACTGACGAAAAAGTTATTGAAAAATATGCCAAAAGTGGAAAAAATAGGCGAATTAAGATAATTTTATAAGAGCATTATTTTAGGTGCTAAAGTTTAGTTCTATTTTCAATTATTGTCATTTTATGATATTTGATGGCAATACGTTTTGCTTGAAATAAAAAATATCTGACTTTTATGGAAATCATTATTTTCCCCTCCTCAAATTCATTGTGTTTATCCCAAATTTTAGAATTAAAAAAAAAAAGCTTTTTAATTAGCGGAAACTCTAACGATAACAAAATCTAAAAAGTAGTTTTAAGCATATAAATAATAATAACGACCCCTCGCCCTCACTTGCGTTCGCAGGGGATATTGATGGGGGTTATAAACCCCATTGTGATGAAATTTTGTATGTATAACATATGAATATATGGAGTTGTATTTTTGTAAACCCCTCCTATTGAGTCTATATCCCCCTTAGAAACTTTTTGCGTATGCCTATGCTCACCCTCTATCCCAATATAATCCCACCGAAATTAGCTACGAAATACTAGTGGCTCCACCTGGTGAAAATTGTAGAACTGCTATTGTTATTTCGAAACAGCCCCCACTTCGCAAAATCCTGGATACGCCGCTGACACACCTTTTTGTACCATAGAATTCCGTCTCTCCACTCTCCCTGAGAAAGCCCCTATTACCCCCTTTCGTCTTAATTTGAAATTTTAGAAATTTCATAAAACAAATGTCTCCTACAAACATCCCAAAAAAATCGTTTTAGTTGTCAAATAAAATATATTTATTCGTAAAAATGTCGTTATTTTATCTCATAATAATGCACATAATGTATACACAAGTGCTCACCCATCCTACATACTATGTGATTCGACTTCGTATTTTAAGGAAGGAGGGTGTCAAAATATCGCTGTAACTAGCGTGCCTCGCGCCTTAAATCCGTGCTTCAATACAAACATTTTGTAAACCCAGATTTCGGTTGAGCAAAGTTTGGATTAAGCAGGATTCAACTGTGTGTGTGTATATAATTAGTTTATTAAAGATTATCTATTCCTGGGCCCCAAGCCCCCCAATAATTTTGAAAGCTCTACGCCTATGGTCACCATTGCAGTCCAGTCCGAAAGGTGGTCGCTTTAGGCAGGTTCTACTATATGTATTTCCATATTGTGAATAATCAATAAAAAATAAAATTAATTTACCTAATTTAGAGTGCCTTGATTTTATCACAACTAGGAACTTACTTTTGCAAGCACGTAGCGCCATCTGTTGAAGGTAGTTAAAAACCGAAAAAACAAACAACTATTAAAATTAACAAAGCTTTTGTGTCAATTTCACAAGTACGTGCAGTGTTACCTTCCCTAAGGGAGACCTCTAAATAATGGACGATTATTTTAATCACCAGTCCCCTTGAATAGATACACATATACCTTCGAAGAAGGGACACCTCTATTTCAGGGACAAAATGTCTGGTTTCGTGCGGAGGCAGATAGAGGTTGATTTTGAGCTCGGACGTCCTGGCATGAATTGCATTTTGACGCCCCACTTCTGCGAAAACAGGAGATTTTCACAGATGCACAGTGAGCCATATAGCCTATAAAAGTGGCCAACAGTCTCTGAAAGAAATTCTCTAAAGATGTCTCTAAAAATTTCTCTAAACTTGTCTTTTTTTAGAGAGGTTTTCTGAAATAAGGTCAATTAAAAAAATTAAACTTGACTTCAGTTTGGCGTCCTCATCCCAACGGGGCCCCGGATAGACCGTTTTTTAAGCCGCCCCCCCTGGTCTTGTGGGTGTCCCTTATTGGGAGGAAACAGTGATGAACTATTGTGATATGTTTTCAAAATCGAAAGAATTGGAATCGAAAAAAAATTTCATTCGAGTTATAATTATTCATTCGTCACTGAACCTAAAAATCGAGATGTTCAATAGCAATCGAGAGTCAGCAGCCACTGTCCACCTGTCGTTTCTGCGAGTTATCTGCTATTGGACATTTAAATTAACAGAAAACAAGCGCGAATAATTTATCCTTATCGTGGTAAAGGTATGAGCACGTACTTTAAATATTATATCGAAATCGAGGTTTATGAAAATTAACTTTTCACTTGTGTATTTGAAAGAATAAAAGTAGTCTGAACTGCAACATTTATTCCTATCACAGAAAGGGCAAAGTTATGTCGGAAATTGAGGTAGAACTTTTATTTCAGAAAATTGGATTAATATTTTGTATCGCGCCATCTATGAACAAATATTTAAACTATAACGTTTTCCCATGTCCACGTGAAAGTTTTGTTTTTTTTAAACTTACTTTTACAAAGGCACACTGGCAGATCCGGGGGTGGGTGATCCCCTTGACCAAGTTATATCGGAAGAAATAAAATGAAAACTAGAGGACACACTTGGCTAAAGGTAGGAATCTGAGACAATCGCCTCCCCACTTACTGTCAAAGATTCCTGGATGCGCCACTTGCGGCAGCAAATCGATTAGAATTTGTGCACTTACGTAAAAAACCTTGCATAATTAATTGTTGTCGTGCTTTTATTAAAATGTTACATCCGTCCATAGTTTGGTAAATATCTACTGGTATGTCATAGTTAACACATAAATTCCGTCTTGGTACGAAATCCCCACCGTTATGTGGAAAGATTTAATAACGGTTATTGAAAAGTTAACTGAATTTTTGCAAAGTTCATAAAGGGGTTACAGGAGAACTACAACTCCACATACATACGCATTATATATACAAATTTGTGAATTGCAATGGGGTTCTACCTCCATCAACACCCCTTGCATATGCCAATGACGCAGGGCATCTGGTCCCTGGGGGGGGAGAGGATGGGAAAGGGTGACTAAATTACTTCACAAGTATGCCTGGATACAGAAATCTTTCAGGGGTGGGTGGGGGGTGGCAGGCCATTTGTTTCCGATTCCTATTTTTAGCCAAGTGTCCAGTACTTTTCATTTTCCATGATATGATCCTAATTCAGGGGAGAGGGTGGCGATCACCCTCCCCCTTGAATCCACCAGTGCCTACAAGGGAAAAAAAACTTGTCATGTCATGACTAGAGTGTATTTTGGGATAAATATTTTTGTTTACATCTTTACACTGGAAATCGTAACTTTTCGGATTATCCAACATAATGTCCGCCTCCCTTATTTCGATTAATTGGAGGTTCTGCTGCAGTTAGATCCTAGAACTGCTTTGTAGCACATGCTGTGACAATGTTTACTGCAGAGTCGTTTTTAACGTAAATGAAGCGATGATCAAGACATCAAACAATAAAAATTCAAAGCATCTAAAAATTCACTTTATTCAGCAAATTCTGATTGAAAAACAAATGGAGGATATATATATTAAATTATATAAATAGATATATTTGTTTTAAATGCCAAAAACTGAGAATTCTTTTGCTGACCTCGAAAAATGCAAAGTCACATGTTCTCCAATTTAAAATGTATAATATATTACAAGTGACGAAAACACTTGAAAAGAAAAAAAAGTTTGGGCTTGTGAAATATATAGCTCTCTGTTTATCTACAATACTCTTTAGACTGTTAGATAAATATACATAACTATACATATATATTCTTGATTAATTGCTATACAATATATATATATGTCGAAAAATATAATCGAAATGAATATGGTTTATGTTATAAGGGGCTGCATATCTGTATCACAGGTGTTGCTATGATTATGTTGCTGGTCTTCTGACCCAATAACGACAGGTGAATAACTGTCGAGCTGGTTCAATGACACTGGCTGACGTTGTCGTTCTGCTTGAGGTGATGCTAAGTTGCCAGGTATCAGTAAGACACTGCTGATGTTGTGATGATGTATCATTTCCTGTTTGACTTTTGTTTTGTCCTTGGGCTTCTTGTGGACAGTGGGTAATTCGCTGAATGAGGATTCGGCATTTGTGGATGTGGTTGCACCTTCTTGCTTATCCTTGTCCAGTTCAAGGTTAATGTCAGTAGAGACCACATTTGAAATTCTGATGTTTTGGGGTTGTGGTCCCTCAGAAATGTTCTGATCAGTGTCCCAGCAACAATCTGCTTCGCTACTGCTTACGATGCTGATGCATGTTGCTGTTGAACTTGTATTGCTGGAGCTTGTGCGGGATGTCTCAGGACTAGGAGATCTAGTCGTAGCATTGACTGGAAGACATGGGAATGGGTAATTAAGTGGTGGGCCACGGAGTGTTCTGTTTTGATGAACCATATTGTCTAGTAAAGACACTGAGCCTCGCCGGCCTTCTTGATGCCGCCTGGCTCTGCGGATTCTTCGGCGCCCTCTACGAGGACATGGATTGTAGTGGTGCACATTTTCAACATAGAGGCTTCGTTGGTGTTCTCCGACTGCTACAGCATAAGAGGGTGGTGGCTCTCGAAATAAAAATTCAGGACTCATTCTAGACACAGTACTTTCTCTGCTTGACATGCGATTCTCCAAGGCACGAAGTGCATATAATCGACAGGTGCAGCTGACTGCTATAACAAGTAGTAATGCACAAATCAAAGAGCCAGTGATGGCGGCAGTCAGAACGCTATTTCTAAGACCTAAAAGGAAGAAAAAAAAGACAATGAAACAATAATATTTAAATAATAGAAATAACTTAAGTAGAGACCTAGATCCTTCGGAAATTGAAACATTAGGAAAAGAAGAATATCTCTTTATTTATTTAATAATGTCACAACTCAAAAATAAATACTTTTTAGAACAGAACTATACATAATTGATATCCACATTGAAGATCTACCTAGTTTTTTTAGTGTAAGAGAAAAAAAGACATCGTTCCCGTCCTAGAGTCAAACCAGGACTTCTCCACTGAGCCCAGAGTACCTTAACCACTAGGCCAAAAACAACATTCTGTTTCTCCGTATATAAGGTTGTAAGATATTATTACCCTTCTCAGGGATAACACAATTGACAAACAATGGTTAGTTACCACACGTCAACATGGGTGTGAAAATTATTATTCATAATAAAATTCCCTACGGAGAAACCACAAAAACTCGCCCCAGAGGCTTTGTGTTAACCCTGAGAAGGGTAAGCTATATGCAGCATCACAATGTACATAAAAAAACATCTTCCATCACGAAGAAAGTTGATTTCATCCCAGGATATAATGAAGCATTTAACATGAATAAATGGGATTGAGTTAATCATAATGTGGATGAAACCAAATTGATAATGATGGACACTGAATCAATGATAATGGGATTAATAAAAGTGATTACAATTATATTCATCAGTTCCATCTCCACAGTCATTCGTTCGATCGCATTTCCACATCTCTCTGATACAATGTCCATTTCCACATAGAAAGCCACCTCGCTCATAGTTGCATAGATCAGCTCCTGAAATTCAGAAAAGCAACTTTAGCAGCAAAGTGGCGAATAGCATGACTCGACATCGAAGAGCAATACGCTGCTCTTCATTTACAAGAATTTATGCCATTAGATATTCCCTATTAAATGTTAACACACAAGTCATGGAAATGAGGGTTTCTCATTTGCCACTTGGATTATTTGACATCGTTACATACTAATTACCAGAGCTCAGGTCACAACCGGTAAGTATGAAATCCTTTTCTACTAGGGTCGAAGGTCTCCTTAATGAGCAAACAAGTACCATCCTTGTCTGGCGAGTATGGTTCGCTACGACACAGTGAACCATAAATGAAGCCTTGCTATTATCCAGTGCTCAGAAAAAGAACCTGAGCAAAACTGTCAATCAAAGCAGGTCGATTATTTTGCGGGGAGTTGGAAAGGCCCAGCGATGGGTAACACAAAAAAGAAAACAGGGTTGTTATACTTTTACTTTTTTCACCAAGTTTTGGAGGTTTCTGCAAAAGAGAACCTGTTTACTAGTTTGAATTTTTCACCCAAGTTTGGTTCTGTAAAAGAACCTGTTTACTAGTTTGACTTTTTTCATCAAGTTTGGGGTTTTCTAAAAGAACCTGTTTATTGGTGACTTTCTGGGACTTGGAGGTTTCTGCAAAGAACCTGATGTTGCCACTGGGTTGACTTTTTCCCCAAGTTTGGAGGTTTCTGCAAAAGAACCTGTTTACTAGTTGACTTTTTCACCAAGTTTTGGAGGTTTCTGCAAAAGAGAACCTGTTTACTAGTTTGAATTTCATTCACGCTTGCTGCTGTTTTAGACACACACATCGCTGTTATATTTCTTAAATTTGACATTTCTTAAACTTATTACGTATTTGCTTGGTAAATTCGTTTCGTTTTTAATTGTTTAATTTGTTACGTTGCTAGTTAAGATTGTTGCATTTGGTAATTTGAATCTTGTCCTGAATTCTTTATTTTTTGAGAATGATCTAATGGAGTCAGTATCAAAGAGGGGGGAAGACACTTCGCTCTCTAGCCTATGAAGTCGTGAAAAATATAACACGATTTTGTGAGGCAGAGGCTGTTGCAAAAGAACTAAAAAACCCAATATCACAACCAATAAAACGAGCAGCGTCGATTACTGGTATATCAATTTCCACAATAAAAAGAATCAAGTCCGAAATTTCGAAAATGGACACAAATGATATGTTTTCGACCCCCCCAGGTAAACATTCGACATCAGCTGATGAAATGAAAGTGATTGTAGACGACTCTGATAAATGCATAATACGAAATACGATTAATGAGTTTTATGTCGCTAAAAAAGTAGTTCTTTCCATCACAAAGTTACTTCCGATTTTAAAAGAAAAGATAAATTTCCCGTGGAAAAAAGGTTCTTTACGTCGACTGTTACACTCCATGGGTTACCGATGGAAAAAAAATACATGAATCGATGTAAAATTTTGATGAGAAAGGCAGGCCAGATATCGTATTGCGGAGACAAGTTTTTACGAGACATCAAAGACTATTGTAAAACGGAAGGAATATCATTTATATGGATGAAACGTGGGTTGATTTGAATTTAATGTTTCAAAAACGTTAGCAAAACAGCAACTCCCCCAGAGCTAAAATGAACATAAATTCCAGCAATCGTTTAATCGTAGTGCACACCGGATGCAGTTCGGGCTTTGTTCCGAATGCAATTTTGGTATATAAAGCCAGAACAACTACAGACGACTACAAAGGGCAGATGAATTTTGAAAAATGGATTACTGAAAAGTTGCTATCAAACATTCTGTTCCGCATTCTGTCATTTGTCCGGATAATGCACCTTATCATACAAAAAAGGCTGACCCTGTCTGTTCAAAATATCAGACGAAGAAAGTAATGTTGGCATGGTTGGAAGCTTGGAACACAGCATGTGATGAACAAATGCGAAAACCGAAGCTTTATGAGGAAGTTGTAAAACATGCACTGAAAATAACAACATATAGAGTAGATTCTTTATTAAAAGAACATGGACAGAATGTTATATGATTACCCCCATACGACTGTGACCTAAATGCACTTGAATTTGGTTGGGCGGCTATGAAACGTTTTGTTCGAGAACGAAACATTAATGCTGCACCGGGACCTACTTTTTCCTCAAGAAATCCGAAACTCTGGACCCCAAAAGCAGAATATTTTGCAATGTGCTGCAACAAGCCTTCAGCTGATCAAAAATGTTGTGCAGGTGTTGATGCATGTAGTAATACCAAGTATGTATGTGTGTATATATATATATATATATATATATATATATATATACATTTTCCAAATTCCATAAAAGCATTAAAGTCTGTTTTAATAGAAATGAAAACGTTATGGACAGTTATTGCATTAGCAAGACAAAAAAGTTCTGCGACATGCCTCACACTTTTTAGTATATTCTGCTTTAGACCTCTGGACCTACTGTTTTCCGAGGAATCCGAACCTCTTAAGGCCTAGGGAACCAAACCCCGGACTACAGTGAGCAGTGCGATCTTTATGAGATCTCTGAGTAAGCGTTCTTTGCACTGCTGGGAGTCGAACCTTGATTTAACCGATGTTGGTTTGGTTATTTAGCCATCTATTTGCACAATTTAAAGTGAATTGTCGAGAATCCATTTCATCTGCTTAAAATAATTTGACATTTTGGAACTGTATGATAAGTGATAGGTCATAAGAAACGTAATGTCTGACTGCAAAACGCTAGAATATAACTAAATATACGAGAGGTTTCATCTCTGCTCCGTAAACGGTTACATAAGAAGACTCCATCTTAATAAAATTTGAATTGTACAGTGCTCATGGGCTCAAACTATATCATGTCCATAAATATAAATTGTGCAGACCCCATACCATACCTGAAATGTGTGTAGTTTCCCCGACAAATTGTGTGTACTCCTTGTGACCTCAAAGTACAGAAATTATACAATTATCCCTATTCAGATGAATACAGCTTAAACCAAAAACAAATGGTAATTTCAATGCTGGCATAAGGTTTAAAACATGACGTTTCAAGAGTCAGTGGCTCCCTTTGGGCCTTCACTTGAGGAAGTGGGGGAGTTGGCTCCTGAAACGCCGTATTTATAAACCTTACGCCAGTGTCGAAATAACTATTTGTTATGGAATCTCCTGGCGAAACTATGTGTTTTTTGTTTGAACCAAAACACAAACCCAAAGAGTGTGCATGTGTAACGGAGGTCTGTTGAGACTATATACAAATTAGATTTCTGGAGACTACACAATTAATATGCAAAGATCACGCACACATCAGTTGAGTTTGATTTCAGAATTTAAGTCTATCAAAACTGCAGAAATTAAGCCTGTTACGACTACAGAATTCAAGTCAATACAGCAATTGAGATCTACATCAATACAGCAATTGAGATCTACATCAATACAATACAATTTATGCATATTTACGATGGCGCACATATTAGCACTTTGGGATGGGAGGGCTAAAAAAAATCATTACCTTCTTCTCTCTCTCTCTCTCTCCCTCAAGACTGCTTTAGTAAATGTACAAAAGACCAAAACGCTACAAAAATAAGTGATATTGTTTGACAATTAGTAATGAGCCAAAAATTACCTTATTTTAAAATGTGACTGTAAAACTTTTGAAAATAAATGCATAGCAGAATTGGACAAATAAAATCTTTAAACAATGGTAAGGGGGAGGTTGTGACCCCTTACGGGTGGCTATGTATCATTTGACGTGGTTTAATACAGCTTCCAAGCCATCACATAATTAAAATTTTAAAAAGTCTGAAATTTAATAAATTAATTAAAAGAAAAAGGCCATAGTAGCCCAGTTAGTGGAGCGACGATAAGGAGCTCTCACCGCAATTCTTTTCATCTGAGGAGTCGCTGCATTGTGATATGCCGTTACAGCGTTCTTCAGGCACGTAACATCCAGTGCCTGAAGCGCACATAATTTTGTCTGGGCATATATGAAGGCACCCTCTTTCATCGACACCGTTAGTGCAGTCCATAACCCTGTAATTACAAAATTACATATATATATATGTATAATTAATATTAATAAACCTAATAACTCATACAAATCTTGTCACTGACCGAATAGAGGGGAACCCTACTCTGCCTGGTGGTAAAGGGAATATAAATTCTCAAAACGCTGTACATTTTCTTGCTACACTGGTAAGCTTTCATTCATAGTTATATACTAATATTTTCTTTCTTGCGTTATTCTATATTTGTATTCCAATTTTACACTTTTGCTTTTTCAAATTTATTCTATCTTCTCTCTGTTTAATGTCTCACAATGGTCGTGGATAGTCCAACTGGGCCATCCTTTGAAACTGAATAAATAGGGCAATCTCGTCTGCATTTGATGGAATAAGCACAACAAAGATCATGATGTGTTAGGACCTACAGTTTTCCGAGGAAATATAATCTCTGGGGCCAGGGCCTGATCATCGCAAAGGCGTCCAAAGCCTGGGATTTGGGCCCCCCCAAAAAAAGACAAAATGGTACTACATTTTTACATATAAATTTTTTACTTTTACCAAATCTTTCCCTAAAAAGTTAAAAAAAAGAAAAAAAAAAGGAAGAAATCCAGCACACTAGCATTTTGCATTTGTTATTATAGTGTTACGTCTCAATAGCGGATACCCACGGAACAAGATATTTTGTCACTCAAACAGAGGTGTCCATTCTTCGGAGGTACATGTGTTGATATATTATACTACGAACCAGAGCAATCGTCCTTTATTTGGAGGCATCCCTTACAAGAGGTAACACTGTATTTACCTATCCAACTTATGATGGGACCAATTTTGCAATGTCCCTTCGAAACGGGCTCAGCTCGCTATTGAGGGCATTTCCAAATTTTCATGAGGACAAGGGCCACAAACATGTGCCTGGCCTTAGGCCCCACAAAGGCATGATCGGGCCCATCTGTGGCTTAGGTAATCAACAATCCAAATTATCAATCAGCAGAAATATGGCAAGTACTCGCTGCCATTTAGATTCAAGTCAAGATTTCCGGCAAGGTAGACAAATGCACTACCAATACACAACCACAGGGTTAAACAAGATAGTCAGGGAAGTTTACGAAATGGTGATGGCGACTGGAAACCTGGCAAGTTCCAATGAAGTCCAATGGGGTTCCCCACCCACACTGGAGGGGGAAAAAAAAAAAACTTTCCTAGGGTTTCCTGACTTTTATGACAAAATTCCCTGATAAACTGTAAGGGACCGGTTGAGCGAACCTGGTTGTATAAACTGTTTGTGGAGGAAAATAGCTTCATGTTACGACGTTATTATCACAAGAGATTTAGTGTCATGTGGAGGGAAGGATACCTCTGACGCTATGACTGGGATAGTATGTGTGTAGCCGGCTGATGAGGGAGTATACCTCCACAGTCTGAAGGTGTGTGTGGAAAGTCTGGTGACCTCTGTGTGTGTATGACCCATCCAGCAGATTCCTATTGAGGCATTTGGAATGGGCCTTTTACCAAAACCGAACAGGATTATGGCCAAACGTGGAGTTGGAAGTGTCATCTGTTGCGAGTTTTTTCCCCAGATGTGGATTCCCAATATGTGGGTACATAAACTTTGGACACACTTAATTCTGTTTTCACTTGACAAAGAGAACAGCCAGCTTCTGAAATGCATTTATTAGATCTCAATCTTTCGTGTAAGAAGTCACTGGTGGCAACCAAGTGAAAAGCCCAGTAGCTCATAGTATCATCATCGTTATGCTTGGTTATCCAGTCATGTCATGATTCCATGTAATCCAAATAATCAGCTTTCTGAACTTTTCTCCTCTTATTAATGTTGATATACTTTTCTATCAAATTT
>QLNU02015270.1:102933271-102948392 GCA_006491805.2 Dysdera silvatica | reverse complement strand
TTTGTTGTAAATTTTTCTGGAGTATTCGTTCATAAAACACAATTTTGTTTTATGAATTTATTCATTTATGTTGTACTGTATTACTGTATGTTATTGCCGAATAGCTGCTTAGTGATGACTTGGTGTTTATATGGATAAAAATCAGTAGCTCACGACGATCCAAATTAACGAGATTTCACTATAGTATGTTGAGGAGGCCCAAATGGCAATTTGCGAAGAATTATACCTGTTACAGCGCTGAGTTAGTGGGTTGTAGCACTCGTCTAAATCGCTTCCGCAGCGGGTTTCATTTGCGGAGCATGGGTTGCACCCTATTTCGTCACTGAGGTCGAGGCAATCTGTAATGCCATCACAGTGTTTCTTCTCCTCGTAGCAGAACCACATCGAATTACATGATCGACCCGTTGGGCAGAAAGCTAATGAAAAAAGAGAGATGTGTTTCTTAAATAATGATCGTTTTTAACTGCGAAGATACATAGATATGAGATTCGTAAATGGGAGAAAAAGAAAAGAAATTAAAGCTTACAACATAGGATTATTATTTAAAATACACTTCATTTCGTTTACAGTAGACCTATGCTAAAAAATCACAAAATAGTGGTGAAGAGGGAAAAAAATAGTGCATGCATTATTTACCTAGTGTGAAAGTAGCACCTGTAAAAAATGTCGTTGAGTACCTCATAAACCATCCCCCCACCACTGTATCGTAGTGTGTATTGTACTTACAGCGACCTTTTCATTGCATTACCCACATGTCTATTTTTATTCCGATGTAATTTTTGTTTCTTTTGATAATTTCAGTGGCAACGTGCCTGTTTTCTTATTTACAATTTCTTTCTTTTATCATTTTCAGTGGCAACAGACATTTCGTTGTTTTTAATCCATGTATTTATTTTTATCCATATAGTTATTTCAGTGGCAACACACTTGTAGTTGAGTTATTTGAGTGGCAACATTGTTATATTAAAAAAAAAGGCAATTCTTTGTTGTTTTTTGTTTAGTTCAGTTCTGGAACTCAAAGAGTAAAGGTGTATTAAAAAGGCTTTTAAAGTTATTTTTAATCGTTTTCTGATTCTTAGGTCATGATTATTTCTTCGGCCATGGTGAGCAGTGTCGTCTGTGATAATATACTGAACCAGAGAAGCCATTATCTAATGGGTAGTTGGTAAGTACGCTTCTCTTTAAGTTTTATTAAGAAAGTTGTTTTCGAATCGTTAATAAAACAACAGTGTGTGTGTGTGTCACACTTCCTACCTCTTGCACCTTTATATGTGGCCAACATAGTGGTTCATTTCTGTAATCTTACGTTTATCTTTCAACCACTGCCACTCCCCTTTTCAATAAATACTAGCACAGTGGAACCTAGGCACTCGTCGGTTTCGGAACTTGTCAAATTTGGTATTTGATGCAATCTGATGAGAAAAAAAATGCTTCAGCACTTGACACGAAATCAACAAAACTGAGCCCCATATCCGGTTGAGGACATAGAGAAGAGCTCGGCGCTGAAGATCTGAAGGAACTTCGGCGGTAGACAGTGGCCGAGGAACTTTGTTCGGGTGAAGAGCGGAAGTCCCTACTACAATGCTAAAAGAAATGTACACAAAGTGGGTTGAATTACGAAATTTTGTTGAAAAGCATCACCCAGACAAAGCTCTAACAAGCTGACTTGTGGGCTTGTCTAAAGCAATGTCTCACTTGTGGGCTTGTCTAAAGCAATGTCTCACTTCTGAAACATTTTGAGACGTAAGCAGAAGCAAGTTTCTCTTGACAGTGAAACTCCATAATTCTGAGTCTACGATAGGGTCCAATGGTGTTAAGGGACAGAAAAAAGAAAGAAACCCTGTGCAAGTGCCTGATGTTTCATTGAAAGAAGATTCCCCTTCCAAGTAACAGTAATAATTACTCTAATTTGATATAGTATGCATATAATTGTTGTTTTTTGTCTGTTGGGTTTTAAAGTTTTGTCCCATAAATGTATAAATCACGAAGTAAAATATGAAATTTTTGTTGTTCAGAAGCAGATTATTTCATTTAACATCGCTTATGAGAAAAATTTGTTCGGTACTCGTCATGCTTTTTGGAACCAATTAACAACAAGTATCAAGGTACTATTATATTTATAAGGATTTCTTTGTGTTGTATAGCAGCGGTTGCCAACCGGTGGTCCACAGAAAAATCTGGTTAATCTTGTTTAGTGTTTTATTAATAATAAAACAAAAATAATATTCTAAGAAATTCTCATATTCTGAATGACAATTTTTGCCTTTATATTGCACTAAATTCACGAAATGTGGTCCACGGGATTTGCAATTATGAATCCGTGAGTTATAAATTATTATTCTCCATGAATTATGAATTACGTGAGGTCCGAAAGGTTGGCAACCGCTGTTCTATAGCAAAGAACAGCTGAAGTCATGCCACACAAAAACTACTTTTATTAACCCCTAGTTAGCGATGGATAGATTTCATGCCTAGGTAATGCTGGATAAAATTCATTCTTTGATAATATTGGACGGGTTTCATCCCTATATGATGTTGGACAGATTTTATCACCAAATAATGTTACAGAGATGTTATTTCTACGTGATGCTAGACAGGATTCATTCCTAGACAATACTGGATAGATTTCATACATAAATAAGGTCAAATAGGTTTCATTCCAAGGTAATCCTAGATAAGATTCATCCCTTGGTAATAATGGACAGGTTTCATTTCTAGGGTATACTTGGTAGGTTCCATTCCCAGGGTATACTTGGTAGGTTCCATTCCCAGGGTATACTTAGTAAGTTTTATCCCTAGGTAACGTTGGACAAGTTTTATTCCTAAGAGATGTTGAATAGAATTCTTTCCTCGATAATACCAGGTAAGTTTCATTCATAGGTAACATAGGCAAGGATTTCTCAAAAGGTATCATTGCACTGTTGTAGTACATTATATTTTCTAGTAGCAGCAGCAGCAATACAATCAAACGATAACGGAAAATAAGTCTGAAGGCTGGTTGGTTGTATTTTTATAGCACAAGGGCAGCAAAAGCCATTCTGTGCTAAATAAGACGAGACCATACACACGGTTTTAAGATGAGAATAAATTAGAACTAAAATGGTAAAGTTTGAAGGCCCAGGACAGCTTATTTACATCCATTGGCCAAGAAATGAAATTCTAAAGCTGTACCAAATGAATCATAAGAAGATCGTGACACATCTGATGAGACTAGAACTCTGAACATTGTATGTTTTGTATTATACTGTCTGTAATTAAACCCACAAGACTCATTGTAACTCCTGTCAGTATAAGACGCGTAATTTCTTCCTTTTTTTTTTTTTTATTAGGAAAAAAAAACCTTTTCAAATTTTTCATGGTTGCATGTCTTGAGAAACCAGTGACATCAATTCTGGATTTTTCAATCAATTGTGATTTAATTTTTTTTTTTTTTTCAAAATTATAGTGATTTTACTGTGATTCGCCTCTCATTCACATTATACGTTTCACTACCATCCTCAATCTAAGTCCCCAGATATACCCAGCTTCATTTTTCAAAAATTGCAAGCGTAAGTTGCCTTTTTTACATTTCCATAAAGCCTGTTCGTTCTTCTCTGTAGCTGGTATTTTACCAAAAAAAAAAGAAAAAAAAAATCGACAGAATGTGGTTATTCAGAAAAATCTGCTCACATTAACGGGAAGAAAGGAACTTTCTAAGAATGTCATCCATGCTACTTGTGATCGATCAAAGTGATACCTACCTGAACAGAACTCTTCGTCGGAACCATCTCCACACTCGCTAAACCCGTTGCATCTGGCACTTGGTAAAACGCAAATACCATTGCGGCATCTGAATTCATCTTGAAGGCAAGTAACCCTATCTGGGGATCCTAAACACAACAAACAAATCCATAATTTAATATTTATCTTTATCGTCTTCAATTATTATCTATCCACTGAAACTGACGAAAGTCTCTCCCAAGTGTTTTCCACACATGTCCATTTTGTGCAATCCATTTCCATATTGCCCAAAGCTATTTGATTACTTCGCCCGCCCATGAGTTCCAAAACACGTTTTAGGTCTTTGCTGATTCTTTAAAATCCAGTTGACAGTTTTAATTGTTCACCATTGACCAGTGCATTTTGCAATATGTCCCACCAATTGCAACTCTTTTTTTTTAAACCTCGGCAATTATGTCCCCTACTAATGTTTGTTTTGTCAACCAAGTATTTTTCGAACCTTCCTAGTTATTCCAAACATGCACCTACCTCTACAAGTCCAATATTGCAGCTAAATATACATACGATTCAACATGAAAGTATACAATCTATAAAACTGAATGCATTTTATGGCATTGCCAAAAAAAAACCTAATATTATGAGTCTGAAAACAGTTTATCATCATATAATTTTAGAATTTTCAAGTGGAATAGCAGAAATAATGTATGAATCATATAGAGAAGTGGTTCTTCAACTGTGGTTCACAAGACTTTCCCAATGTTCCATAAAGGTTTGGGAAAATACTAAGAAAAGAGCATTTGTTCTTTAATCCTAAGAATAAATTATGAGGGGACAAAAAAATCCTTCCTTAAATGGTAAAAATTAGTGATGAAACACTAGAAATAAATATGTATGATGCAAATTCCGGGCTTTAAACTTAATTAAAGAGTTAATTCTTGGGGGTCTGCGAGGGTGAGTGAACTCTGAAGGGGTCCGCGGTCTAGGAAAGTTAAAGAACCACTGATACAGAGGGGAGGGGAGGAACAGGAGTCTAAACGAAAGCATTTCTGAAACATAAATTAAATCCATAAACCCTCCTGGCAGCTATTTAGCTCTCACAGCTGTTCCTCATCCCATTTACACAATTATCGTCATTACAAATGCCCCGCATATGACTATTTGGTCATCGGCCTTTCTTACAGGTTGCCATCATTTGTACAACCGTTGATTGAACACACACATATTTATATATTAGTTACAACTTAATTATAGGTTGGGTTTCTTTTTTTTCTTTTCAGATACTGTGGAGAAACCACAATAATTTATTTTTGTGTGGGGATGGGATGTTCCTGCGAAGCTACACCTTTTGTGTGGGGAATCTCGTGGAGATGCATGGCATGTTGACATAAAATAGGAATACCCCTATTTTTATGGCACAAGGTCATGGGTTTCATGGTGCAAGGTCACGCTGTGCTAGAACCTACAGTTTTCCAAGCCATCTGAACCTCTTATTGCCCAGGGAACCAATCACTGGATGCAGTTAATCGGAATTCTTTTTTGCACCACTGAAAATAAAACAAGGGATAATGACATGCAAAGTGAATGCATAACCACAGTAGGGCCAACACCGTTGTTCGTGAAAATGGCAACACCAGGAAAGACTCAAGTTATAATGATGACGTTCATTTGTGGGACGGTTTAGAGTAGAAGACAGAAAACGACTAGAGCTACAGAGCAGTAAGTGACGAGGACGATATAAAAATCAGTATTTTCTGAAAGTCATTGCACGCAGTGGTAGTTGATTATACATGGCATGGTATCGACCAAAAGTAATTTCATCTGCCCACTGGAGGAATAATTGTTTTAGGCTGTTGTTACACACATGAAGAATTCTCTGGTGGTTGCTAGAGTCAGGCCAGGCAAGCCAGTCATCGTGCAATTATTCCTCTGCACATTTTCGCTAGGCAACAAATAGGCAAGTGAGCTGGTTTGGAAATTTCCCCTGCCCCCACCACCATTAATTTGTGCTTTTAACAGCATAAGGTCAGTAAAGGTCATGGTGCTGCACTGAGATGTGCAGTTCTCCAAGAAAATTGAACTTTTACTAAGTGGTTCCTAAACTTTTTCGATTTGTAAGGCTCTTGCCGGATCCAAATTTTCTCAAGGCATCTTATGTCAAATTCTAACAAGCACACTTTGCCTATGTCAGGGATGGGGAACCTGTGGCCTTCGAGACCCTTAGACACAGACTTTCGACCGAATTCAAATTCTGCAGAAAAATCTTTTTATTTTAATTAGTATGATTCCGTTGCTCTTTTTTATTTGTATTATAATCTTAAAATCTACCTAAGTATAAAAGGGTAGAAGAAGATTTAACAAAATAATTTTCTTTGATTGACTGACACCATCAAAACATATGCGGCTCTCGTACATTACAGCTAACTTAATGCGGCCTTCTAATATTAACAGCTAATTTGAGGCGGCTTCCAATATGGAAAGGTTCCCCCACCCCTGACCTATATCAAATTCTAACAAATACACTACGGTAAAAATAAATAAAACACACACATACTGAAGTTCGCAAAAAATGTAATCGGAAAAATTCAACTGATTATATATAGTTGGATGAGCTTGTTGATCACCGCACATTTTCTCAAATCGTGCAATTGAACTGAACACAGACACTCTCATTTCCATCTTCGCACTGACTTGTGTGTGTGCAATACTTAGTTTTTATCACAGTGACTGCCAGTGAAACCCAGCTTCGCACAAATGAAGAGTTGCGATGGAAATTCTCCGAGTTTTGCCACGCAGAAGGGAGGTATTCCCATTTTACTGACATCCAAAATTCAGGTAGGCTTCTGCAAACGGTCAATACTGAGTTAATGCTTTGCACCAGGTCCTCTAGATGTCACATCCTATCATATTGAATTGAAAATGGAAATAAAGTTATGAAAATTCTGTAATATTATTTCGCGGTGCCCCTGTAAGGAAGCCGTGGCTCCCCAGGGAGACATGGCGTGCAGTTTGGAAACCACGGATCTAGAGAACTAACACTGGAACTATTGTAAGAAGGAAAATGGCATACGTTCCACCATACCATTGAGAGTGCAGTCCGAGTTAACGGCATGATATACAAATGCGTTACCTTTATGACACCTAAGGTCAGGGGTGGCCTGGGTTCTCTCTAGAGGCTTATACCTTGCATTTTTGAAGGGTGCGAGTTCTATCACCCAGGAGGGCACAGCGACCCAATCCACACCTGCCTTAGGGTACAGTATATGTCCGACAAAATCAAAACCTCTTAAAGCCTAGAAAAACAACCTCTATAGTGAGCGGTTAGAAAGCTTTTTTTTTTTTTACCAATGGGGATAGGACCTGGGTTAACAGAGTGCCTGGAGGGCATATTACTACCGCACCACTAGCATGGGGCTTAAGAAAAATAAGTTATCATCATTGAGCACCGAGATGATGATGAATGAAATGAGTAATATAGGGATAGACACCGCCCTGTTAGAAGACAGTACTAGGCGATGTCTGAAGGGAGGGAAGCACTTCATCTTCTAAGACGTTCTAGATTATAATGCAAAGCACAGAACTGCAGCAATATGCATGCCTATACAGTCTCTCATGTTTTACATCTTAAGACAGCATTAAAAGTCGGCTAAGACAGAATGACATGTCATCCATGATCGCATGGCACATCATTCAAGACAGCATGGCATATAATCTAAGATGACGTGCCATTTTAGCTAGATTTGCATGTCATATGAGACGTTATAACAATTCATCTGAAATGTTACAATAAGTCATCTTAAACCAAGTAAGCTCAGAAGCAGTGGTTGTAGCCATTTCGTAGAAGAAGGAATTTCGAAATTTCAAACCTTAAAAAAAGAAACACACATTTATTCACAAACCAAAAGTAAAAAGAAGGGAGCAAAACAAACTCTTACCGACAGTGAAAGACAATTTGAATCCCCGCCCTGTGCTAAGAGCGGTGTTAATGTGAAACTTCACCCAAACCTTATTTGTCGTTGAAATGAATGTAGGGTGATAGGTATCATCCTGGCCGCAATACTGTCGTTCAGTTCCGTTGAACGATGGACTCAGTTTCAGCCAATTGAAAACGCAGCAGGGTGGATGAGCGCATGCTCCACTTTCCTTAATATCCAAATCTTCGAACCTGGAAAAGCAATTTCCGCAATCAAGAAACTTTCTTTAAAATATACATTTTAAATATAATTTTTTTTTTTTTCATTCAAAATTTTATTTTAAAACGGTTCCGAAGGATTATAGGTACTTCAAAATACATCGTGCTCTAATACGTAAATGGCAATTTTTATGAGAAAGACTTACACGAGTGTTACAACGTCGCCAACTTCGCCATAAATATGCCAACTGCATGATATACGATTCGGATGTGCTTTGGGATAACCAGGACTGGTGATATAACCTTGGCGCTCTTGTATTAATTGGTCTGAGCATACTAGGAAAATAAAAACTCGTTGAACATCTCATTTTGTTAACAAACATGATGTTTTTTATACAAGTTGAATACTACTCAAATTAAATTAAGCAACAATTTTTATTGACATTTTTTGAGCGTAGTTATATTAATGCAGATGTTATGGCATGGTTAGAGGGTGAAGCGTTCGCAAAGAAAAGAAATGCTTTTTGCATTCAGTGGTACTCCTTGTAGAGCGACCAACTACTTGGTAGAGCTCCCACCCAGCAAGTGGGAGGTCGTGGGATCGTGCCCCACCGAACACAAAAAACATTCCTTTTCTTTGCGAACGTTTCACCATCTAACCACATCATAACATCCGCATTAATATTATTACGCCTAAAAAATGTTGATTAAAAATTGTCGCTTACACATGTGAAATGTTAATAAATGTATATACGGTGGAAACCAAATATATGCAAATGGATGTGGAAATGAAATCCTTTGCATAAAAGTGGGTTTTACATAAAAGCGGTATTCTCTGAACTATAGCGTGGAAATAATTTGCTCATTAAATTTTTAATGAATTTTATTATTAAATTAGATATTCTTATTTCTAATTTTATAAATCATACACATTATTTCAATATTTATAATGTACAGTACTATTACTTTATTAATAAAAATAACAGGAAGTAATGTAGTAGTGCTTACATAAAAGTATGTACTGTATTAGTAGAAAAAAAATCAGTTAACTTCCTTTGCAGGCATGGATGTTCTGATGAATGATTAAAGATTTGATCTGTTAAAGTATTAACGTTTTTCATATCAAAATTGTTTGATTTTAAATAATCTTGCAAAAGCACTAGAACAGAAACAGCCCCTTTACCAGACTGGCACCACTACAAAAACAAATTTTGACAGTGATTCCGAACACAGAAAGAGGAGGAAGGTGGTGTAAAAAAAAAAGTCCATAAATAACTGACAAGTGAAACTTCCACATGGGTTGATAGCCATTTCCGGTGGGGAAAGCCACTCCTTAAAAATAAGGGTTGCCAGCTATTTATTGAGGATGAAAACTTGTTCATAAAATTTGTTGGTTGAATTTTAGAATACGGTACCAGTTTCTTGCCATTTTTCTTGCGGACTTTTATGCGACATGTCGAGGTCTATTTTCCATGTGGTGCAGGTTTTTAGTGACTCATCATTATACCTATTCAGGAGAACTCAAAGACTATCCGAATGGGCAGCGAGGACGAAGCCCAAAATGAGGGTCCCCCCCCCACCACTGATTCAGGATAATTACAGTGTCAGAAAATTCTCACACTGTGTTATGGTCTGTGTATGTATAAAATCACAATTAAGATAGCATTAAAAAGAAAATTTGAGGCATGGTATTTTATGCATGCATGCAAGCTGCATATACATGGGTTCGACTGCATTATAAAATGTCACAGTTTCAACATGCTCTTTTACACTTAATTAACTATAAGAATTAATTGTGATGCTTGTAATGCATCTAAATAAGCTAAAAATAAATTAAATATTAATATTCAATAAAATTCAATCAAAATGTAACATTAATTTTGTATTTTCCTGGGTACGAGGGTGGGGGGGAGGCAAGGTATGAGAAAATGCAGGAATAATGTAGAGGATTGTCATTAAAAAAATCCCCCGACTCTTTCAGTAGTTTTCCCCCTTGATTGTTCCCGTAAAATGTCATAACTGATTTTTTTGACACGTTCTCATTCAACTAAACTTCAGTTGCAGGGAAAATGGCTTCAGGTTTATGTGAGATTTAGCTATTTGATACAGGACTTCCAGGTCTGACCAGAAGATCTCATTTTTCCCCCAACACTTACGAACGTTTTCATTTTCCCTCACAATTCCAGATGCACAAGAACTCTGAGAAGGCCTGTTGCCACGCCAGGGGTGTGGCCCCAGTAGCCCTATCGAGCTATTTGCATATATACTGAATAATCTCCAAATGCCCTGTTCACCATCTGTCCTTCGCCTTCATCCAGCTGCCCCTTCATCCAGGCTACAAGCCTGACTCTGAGGAATACCATTTTGTTCAATTAATAATTGGGACTTCTGAAAAAAGACCCTCAAAGTGGGAAAGACATATTATGCAGGAAATTAAATTCAGGGTTACACTGTATATGATACAAGAATGCAATTTTTACGTTGTTTTGAGAGTGACGGATGACTAGTGTTGTAATGCTTTATTCCGGCATGTTTCAAAACCTCGGGAGCGACATCAGCACACACTTGCATCCAAGTTACAGCAACTGAAAATAATAATACATTAATATTAATTTAATAAATTATTATTAATAAAGAATAGTATAGAGGAAAGGGAAATTTCACGATTAAAAAGAGGGACTGCTGAGGAATTCATATGAAAATTAACTTTTGACGCTCCATTTTTTCCCTTTTTTTTTTTTTTTAAGATTCAAAGTAGAATTATTTTGACTCGCAAGTGTTTGAAGAGTACAAAATTAACCATGCTCTACTGCTGGACTTGAACTATCGACCTTAGCATTTCAGTCTCAACGTTTTAGCCATCGAATATAGATGTGCCCATTTATCAGACATGTGCCCAAATGATTGGTAAATGATTGACACATGCACAATTAAACTCTTCAGCTTAGAAGTCAACACATTTAAATAGACATTTAAAGATTGGTAATTCAAACCTTTTGAGTCAAACGGGTTTTAGACTGAAAAAAAAAACCGTGAAATTTCAAAATTCAATTTTTGAAATATAATATAATTAATTATTAGTTCAATTAAATGAAATATCATTAAATTGTGAAAAGACAGGCACATAAGTGACTGACATATACAGTTTCATGGTTTGTCATATCCATTTTAATGTATGAAAGTCATCATGACAGAGTAATCTGAGTTTGGAAGAATGACTTGTCAATGACCCATTTTCTGACAAATAGGACTTGAATAGGACGATGCAATTTTATGGCAATCATGATCATTAGACCTCAAGTCGCTACTTTTTTTTAGTTTTAGGATTCATGAAAAATAAGGCATCAGACAGTGGTAGATAGATCAGAGTCTGTTCTATTTAGTAGAATTGACAAATCAAGTCTACGGAAGAACTGAATTTCACCTCTAACCAAATGTTGCCATGTTTTGAATGTCAAATTGTTAATGTTTTCATACAATATTTGATACTACTCCAGGAGAAGATAACTCACAGAACGTTTTCCACTTTGGTGAATTTGGTAACTTTGGGTGCAAAATAAGAATAAAACGAGACTTCAGAATTAAAAAGATTCGATTCTTCCAATTTCAAAACATTACTATAGACAAAAACTTTGATTTTCATCATAGCAGACAAGCAGTGCTGTAGTCGAGGCCTAGCGCAGTCTAGCGGCACATCTTTTGGAGGCATAGCGGCGCTAAGGAAAATTTTAGGAAATCATACATTTTACAAACGAAATTCTGTTCAAGTTGTAAATAAACTATATGTGGATTCTACAATTCTATTAAGAAAATTGTGTTTTAGAGCAATGACCCTAAAATTTTGAATAAATCAACTAAGAATCGTGGGAATTTAAAGGAAATTACAGCTTGGAACACGTATCATAAACTGTGTTCCGAAAATAGAAACAGACGCAATGCGTTGTTTGACACAACGAAGGCAGTCTTTTGGCTATCTTGTCTTGTTCAATTGTTTTCTTTATTTTATTAGCTCACTTCAGAGGTCATTCCTGGTTTAGTTCGGCTTGGGCTCATGCGCTTGTATTACATTATTACTATTTTACACTTATATGCCCAAAGCTATATGCTGTAGCCTGTGTTGGACCCAGAGGCATTGAAAGGAGGGGGGCTCTTGCAATGCTAGCTCAAAAACCTATACATAATGATTATTACTGCCCCTATCAGATTAATGGGCTATTGACAGGTTGGGAGTTCCCTGATCCTCCACCCCTGATTTAGAAGAGTGCTAGGCCACCTTTTCTTTTAGGACTACACCACTACAGATATGCATACATGTTGAAAGTCTACCACAATGGAAAGTTTAGAAAAGCCACTAGTTACAGTTTTGTGGAGTAACACCCAACAAATAAATTTTTATTATGCACGATTAACTTGGATATTGAATGTCACATTAGCTAAATTTAGTGTAAAATTACGGCAGACAATACATTTTTATAATCCAAACTTACCAGCTATGTTATTAATTGTGGCTAAATTATTAACTTTGAAATTATTCTTAAGGGGAAATCATTATGAAAATTGTTGACAGTAACGCACAACACACTACGGTCACAAAGTGTTTTCAACTTTGCTAAAATGGATGGCAACGACCGTAGCAACCGTCCACCATGATGAACTGTTGTTTTTCAGACATTTTTCAACCTCTTCAGACCCAAGCGTTGGTTGACATAATTCAACTTTCGCAAAAGCAAATTCTTGTACTGCAATTTCCTAAGCTTTCCAGCCACATATAATGATACTAAAGGAAAGCTTGAAAGGTGCACAGATGATACCCTTTAGTCTGAGTTCGCTGTTTATATTAGTTTAGTAGAAAAAGCATTGTAACCAACCACTTCATTCCTGAGGTACACATATGTGTACCTCTGAAATGAAGAGGTTACATCCAGTATTTCCTGAATTAGTAAATGCTTTGTGGGGGGGGATACCCCCATACCATCCCATATTAAAATTCTGGCACCACAACCTGTTAAATCAGAAAACCTTGCAATAATAAAATTAAAAACATATCATGTCAGAAAAGTAACGACTGAACTTAGGAGTGGTTCAAAGAGAAGAACCACCAAGGTAGTATGTTCTGTATTAGCGCCAAATTGTGTATATTATTCTATTGCAGCATGGGTGCCACTAAGATAGGTCAAGACTGAAAGTCAAGATACACTAAGGATACAAAAAAAAGGCCAAACTACACGTGTATCCCCTGTGCGATTTGTCGCCAAGACGTGGCAACCTCCTTTCCGGATTACGTCATCGTGCGCTCGCTTCCCGGCCGCCATACTTTTTTAAGGAGTAATTACCTGTTATACTGAGTTTACTACCTATTATACTCTTTTCAGATTTTTTTAACAAAAAAAAAAAACTTCTGTCTTTAAGCTTCTGAGCTTTTATGGCTTTTGGAATCATTTCCTCCACTTCCTCTTTGTGACGCCGCCTCCACATATACTCTGCGTAGTATGAGTCAAACAGCTTTTCAGCGCCGACATTGCGATACTCCACATTCTCCGCATCTCTCCTTTTTCCCTTCATACCTCCTCGAACCTCTTCCTTCTATACCCACTCTCCATTCCAAACATACTATCAATTCCAATCTATTACAAAAATAAAAACATTTAAACGGTCGAATATCCTATTGCTACAACTCGCAAACCACCACTGGAACAAAAGGACAGGACACTACGACACTTCAATACAACTACCACGCACGCATTTTTAAAGCTTCACAAAACTTTCCCCTCTGTTTTAGGAGTATCAGTTTTGGCGATAAAACAGGGGATACATCTGTAGTTTTACCAAAAAAAAAAGGAGGAATTATTAAATAAAAAAACTATCTGGTCAGGTTTTTAAAAGTGTTATTCAAAAGAGACAAATTTCTATCCTCAGGACGGAAGAGTGGCACCACGACATGGGTTACCTAGAAGGGAACTAAACAGAACGAGCATTACTATTGCAGAGCTGTAAATCTTCAAATGGATTAGCGCAATCGAGCCAATATGGCGACGATTTCGAATTGGCGATATCTGGGCAGTAAAAGGCATTTCGCCCCATTTTATAATGCAAAAATAAAATAATAAAACGATGAAAATAGAACTCATACTCACATGGTATTAAAAATATTAAATCCATAAGATTTTCATTCACCAGGATATACTAAGGCACGGCTAGCTAAAAAAGTTACAATTTTTTTTTTTAAATTCAAACACCACATTAAATTACATCTGATAAAACTACATATAGACTGAAAAGGAATTAACACATTTGATGGAAAATACGAAGACATCTATTTTCTGACATACAAAATATTAATCTGAAAATTACTTCTACTAATTTAAAACGAATGATCAAAAATATGAGGAATCCAGGACATTTTAACAGGGTTTAAAGACCCCGATCGAAACAGAAGGCCCCAAACACGAAAGTTTATTTGTTTCACATATTTTGTTCACTGTAAAATTTAAAAGGTACTGCAAAAGGGTGCCCCCAAAAAATAATCGGGACCATATACTTGAATGTGCTAAGGCTGCCCTGACGAAATCAAAATGTTATTTTTAACAAATTAAAAGAAGGTAAATTGATTAACATATCCAACAAACGAACATACTATAGTCGAATTCCTAGTTTCTTCAAAAAACATGACTAATTGATTTTTTGTTAATGCTTGCGGAAGTGATTAGCGTGTTAGCATAAAAGATACAGGGAGAAATCAATGAAAACACACACACACATACTTCATTTGGATGCAGAGCTTTTACATGATGGTTTATATTGCAAATATTTCAATCTGCTGCGAGTATGTTCATAAAAAAACGAGGGTCATAAAAAATGAACAAGTTCATAATTTAATTTTCTTTTGACATCGTAGCACGTCCCTTAACATTTTGGTCAGTAGGACGACGTCGTGACGTCATGTATTTGTGCTGCAATTAGTCTGTAAACCCACAACCAACTAGATGGCTGTGGTAAACCAGAGCGATATACAGAGAGAATTCGGTCACAGGAAGTCCACGGCACCATTTTCGCTCAATCCCGTTCCTCGTTCAGAACGACGTGACACTGTTGCATTTGCTATAATTGGCGTATTTTTCAGTCTCAAAACGGAATGAAGAGTAGTATTGCATTTTTCGAGCAAATTTTGTATTTTACCTTTAAAATAAGACATAAAAGGACTTTAAATTAGCGCGTAAAGGCTTTTATATAGGGTTGCAAATTTTTTTTCCCCATACGGGCATTTAAAAACAT
>QLNU02015270.1:102921055-102933171 GCA_006491805.2 Dysdera silvatica | reverse complement strand
GATCATTTTTTCCATTTGGAATGTGAAATAATTTTACTCCTTGACCACTTCGATTCTTACAATTTACAGCACAACAACCAACCATTTTTCACAATGAATAGCCTCCTATTATATTGAATATTAAAACACTCGTTATCTGTACCAGCCAAGAGTATGCTAACACAGTACTGAGAGCGCGCGATGATTGAGCCATAATGGCCGTTGTCTGTCACTTGCCCATCAGTTAACCAATCAAGCAGCGTAAACTTGACAACACTACATGACTGAACTCTCCCGATATGTAGCTCTACTGTGAATTCAAAACATTTGCTTTAGAGAAAACTAAGTACGGAGGTTCACCAAAACGGTTTAGTTATCTTCTAGATAGAGATGGCGCTAGCATTGATTTCTGATCGTATCGAACAGAATAATAACAATTGTTTTACCTTCAATACATGCAGCATGGATACATATTGCGAATAATAATTAAACCATTGTAAATTGTCTATATTGAGTAAAAAACGCTTCTAGTAAATAGGTTTGAAAAGGTAGAAGCAGAAAACATAGTGTATTGCCTTTTTTTTTTTTTTCTGAGAATGAAGGATAAGGGGACAAATGCTATATTTCGGAGGCACTGATAAGAACATGGGGTAAATTTAAATCACCTTAAAGAGCTATAAGCATCATTAAGGAATTTTTTTTTTTTTTTTTTTTTTTCAAAATCTAAATCTTGGATATGCAAAGTTGTTTCGTAAATAGTTTCTCCACTGGGGCATGTTGCATCATACACTGGGTGAAATCTTTAATACCACCCTCTTTTCCTTTAATTCTACAGAGTAATAACTCTAGAAAATAGCTTGAAGAACAATGGATTTTATCATCTAAATTCATCATTAGGTGCTTTACGCTTCGCTTTTCACAAAATTTATCTTAAATTTTGCCCACACACAGACACACACATTAAAATATCATAGAAATATCGACTTGGAAAAGGCATGCTGGTTTATAAACTGTGAATAATAAGGATAATTTATTTAAAGTTAATAGTAAAAAAAAAATGACGATTACGGCCCTCGGGTTGGAGGTGGTAGGAAGGATGCTTCTTTACTTATATGGAAAAGAAATAACAAATAAAACCTGTAACCACTTAGGGAAGTTCCGAAAAGAAAAAATTTCGCACATTTTTCAATTTAAGCATGTTGTGGCTTTAGAAATGTATAATGCTCTTATTTCTTTCTTTTAGACTCAAGTAACTAACGATAATTATTAAATATTAACGATAATTGAAGAGAAATATTAAACAATTATTAAAATGTCGAAAATAGTGACATCAAACTGTGAGCGAGAATTTATATACAAGAACATTCTTCAGGGTTCCCGTTTGGACGGTCGGAGCGTATTTGACGGAAGAGACGTTGTGATCGCCTTTGGGAAAGAAGATGGGAATTGTATTGTTGTGCAAGGTAATACTAGAGTATTGTCCGTAGTGACCAGTGAAATAACCTCTCCAAAACCTTCTCGACCTGCAGAAGGTGTTTTGTTTATAAATCTTGACCTGTCACCCATGGCCGCACCGAACTTGAGGACAGGCCGCATGTCTGATAGCACTGTTGAGGCTTCCAGACAGCTAGAACGGTGTATTCGCGATTCAAAGTGCATTGATTTGGAATCCTTGTGTGTGGTATCGGGTTTAAAGGTCTGGTGCATAAGAGTTAATCTTCAAGTTTTGAACAACGATGGTAATTTTATTGAGTGTGCCAGCATCGCGTGTATAGCCGCATTGGCGCATTTTAAACGGCCTGATGTGACAGTCGTTGGTACAGATGTGACTTTACATTCCACGGAAGATCGGAATCCTGTTCCCCTTTGCTTACACCATATGCCAGTCATTGTGAATTTGGCAGTCTTCGATGAAGGCACGGTAATCCTTGTGGACCCTCTGGAGATGGAGGAACGAATGGCTCCTGGTAGGGTAATCCTTGGTGTTAATGCTCACCAAGAGATATGTTCGTGGCATTTAAGCGGTATTTTAGCTTTGAGTAAGGAAACGACTCTTCAGTGCATGAGCATTGCCGTTAAAAGAGCACAAGTGAGTACTCAGATCATCCGAGCAGCTCTGGACGATGATAAATACAGCAAATCAACGAAGAAGCAGACGGGATTTGTCGCTCTGATGCGGACAGGTACTATTCTTGGAGCAAAGCATGCGATTCCTCGTGCATTTGTCCAAATTCAGAATGAAGACATAGATGTCACTGAAGACCTTAGAATGTCCGACGACAACGAGAAGGAGGAGGGCGAGATAGATACCAAAGTCACTGAAGCAGTAGCTTCACCCCCTTTGAAACACAAGGCCAGAGCATTATTCAGAAAGGCACAAGCTGCTGTTTTTGAAGGAGGTGAAAATCGTTGGCAGTTGGATGAAAATTACTCCAAAGCTGAAAGCAATGAGTCTGAGGTGGAGGAGGAGGAAGTAAAACCCATTATTAAACAAGAAAAATATGACCAGGTAATTACTCTTGATGACTCTGACGACAGCGAGGAAGACCAAAAGCACTTTCTCAAATCTCACCAAGTGGATATTGCCGATAAGAAGTCAGCTTCTGTGAGGGGATGGTATTCAAAAGATGCATTTTTGAAATAATAAAGTTAAAGTTTGAATATTTCCTTCTTTCTTTTGCATTTCAAGTAGATTTCAATTCTAAATCAGTTATGAAAGAAATAAAAATTATGGCGAAGATGTAATTATACCCATGGTTGTATCCAGGATTGGCAAGTTTCTGCCATAAAAGTGGCAATAACCGCCAGAAACTCAGGAAATAATTATTTCATATATCAAAAACTTATCAAAATATCCCAAATTGCAAAGGCGAATACATTTTTAAGTAAAATAGGTTTAGTTACAATGTGTATAGTATTTATTCAAAGGTTACATCATAGCAAATTCACTAGCATTTAAGTTCAGGCTGATCTTTTCGATAAAGCAGTCTATAGCAAAAGATCAGTTTTCCTGCTATTTCCTAATTCAAACAATTTATTATGAATAGACGAAAAGCTTAAGAAAAATATTCTTCCAAGCCCACCAGTACTGTAGGCAATACCATTACTGCATAAACGAGATCTACAAAACCTTCATTAATAGTTATTTTCTACAAATTAAACACCACATAGAAACTGAGGCATTTTTTAAGATTTTATTGGAGTAGTATATTTCAGGAAAAGGAGCTGATTTTGCTCAAAAGACTAATATAAAGCATAAAATTTGGATTAATGACATTAAGGAATTTCCTAGTATTGTCTTCCTGCTCCTGTGACAATTTAGATCACATGTACTTTGGATGAAGTATATAAACTGGCATATATGATGTTGAGTTATTGTCCGATTAAGTCTATTGTTTGCCCTTTTTTTTCATTCATTTCTATGAGATTATCATCTATTAAGGTCAATCAAATTTTGCAGGCGTCCGCAATAGAAAAGTTATATTTTCGAAACTTATACAGGGCAACAGCAATAGATTTTAAAAGCTGCAACAAGTCTTTTTACGTCTTTATTAATCATCCGATTATTTATAACTTGAACAGCACCTTTATATATCACATATCGTTTACATGATCTGAAAGTAATATAGAGGATTCTCTAAATGATTCCAAGCAATTTACTTGATTTTTCCATCATATATTGCCAGGTATTTGTGGCTTCACAGTGTTTATGTATTCCTTTAGCCAAGCACCCTGTCTGTAATGATTTCTAAACAGATACCTTGTGCTTTATAACAGACTTAAAAAAATGCGTTTCATTGGCTGTAATACAGCTTAACCGATTGGTTATAAACCACTAAGGCTTTTTCTTACGGCCCGTCTATCAGTTTTGGTACTTTTTATTTTATAGCTAAAGGTTTAATAAGGTGAATAAGATGAAATAGGCCTGGTAAGTTAAATAGGTTGCATGCTACTTCCTTTTTTGGGTGGCTGTTCCCCCACATTCTCTTTATTTCTGGTTGCCATGACAGTTTTTATAGTTCTTAGAATAATTCTTTCCTTTACGATTTGGCATTCACTGTTTAATATGACTGTTAGTGTTTTGTTTTTTTGCCTGAATATTTCATGTTTACCTTTTATCGATGGCAATGACTGTAATAGCCCGTAGCAGGAGACTAGAGTGCCTGGTATGCAATCCTTCTTCACATGTGTGTGAATTCTGTAAATGCAAGCACGTTGCTGCTTAGGTACTAGTAATTGCCAAAATACGCTATAAATTAGCTAAGTCGGCTAAAAAATAGCTAGATCTAAAATATTAGCTGTATCTACTAAAATATCTCCTATAAAATACCTTCTTCTAAAATACTTCCTGTAAAATATCTCCTTTAAAATATTTCCTCTAAAATATCTCCTCCAAAGTACCTCTTCTAAAATATCTCCTCCCAAGTACCTCCTCTAAAGTATCTCCTCTAAAATACCTTTTCTAAAATACTTCCTCTAAAATACCTCCTCTAAAATACTTTGTCTAAAATACCTCTTTTAACATACCTTCTTTAAACCACTTTCCCCAGAATACTTTTTCTAAGATAGCTCTTCTAAAATACCTCCTCTACGTTATTTTATCTTCTTGTCAGATGTTAGTTTTCCAGTCAATAACTATTTTTTGATGGAAACACTGATAGGAATTTTTGGAAAGTCCACGCATATGCATAGAAAGATTACGCATTGGGTGTTCTTGTCTTCCGCTATGGGCTAGTGTGCGTACGCTGAGATTTACGTACAGACACAGTGTGTATAGCTCTCAGATTCGGTTTTAAGAGTATAGCATAGGTTTTGGCGACGATAGGAGCTTGGTAAATGGAATTTATTGTAAACATTCACTGAAGGCAGATTTCAGAGGTGGCTCGCGGTTGCTTTTGAACCTGAGTGGCCTGGTACGGATTTCTTTTTGGTGCCTCCCCCCAAATTTGAACTTCAGTTTGGCACCTTCATCCAAACGGAGCTCTGGGCGGCCGTCCCTGGCGGATATTTTAAAAATATAATGGAAGATGTGAACAGTTAAGAGATATATTTTTTAATTCCTTTAGTCAAAAGAAGCTTCTGTACTAACATTCAAACTTTTGCAAAGTACCCTCCCAAATGAATACCTACCTCTCGAGCCAGAAAAGGTAGATCATTCCAGGAAAATAACCCATTGCCACAGTGACAGAAAAGCACTAAAATTGACGAGGAAAAATAGCTGTGGGTGCAACTACATTTTAACCAAAATCATTGTACTGCATTGAGCACACTGTCTTCTACAAGTTTCAAGGAAGATCAATGTATGCTGCATTTGAGCTTAATTATTCATTGCTTGAAGTCAAATACACTTTTAGTACTTTAAATTCTGTACTTTGTAATTTGCTTTCGGAATTACATTTGGTCACACTGCATATTACTTCCTTGCTTCTGTCACCAGTCACGTCAATTTCCTTCTGGGGTTGAAACCGCATCATCATCGGTAATAATGCGAGTCCGGTCTGAATTGATTTTTTTTTTTTTAACGTACTTGCCTACGTATCAGCTTCGGTGGTATGGGAAGGGAATATGCTTTTTACGGCCGTTAGAAATGTGGGGAACATGTTTTTCGGCTTGTCCTCTTCTCCACATGAATTTCAAGAATTCTAAGAGTGTTGCATGAGTTTTAGCGCCGTTCGAATTGCCTTGGCGATAAGGAAGTAATAGTTTCCTCTTACATTTTTTTTTATGTGGCTTCCCATTTCTATCTCCATAGCAAAATTAATATAATTACGCTGTATGCAAATCCATGGTAGCTCTATTGTTACTTTAGCCGTAGGTTGTAAGGAACAAATAGAATATAGTTGTAACTAGGGGCATAGCAATTCAAAAATTGTGTGGGATGACTCGGGCAACTTTAAAAAGATCAAGTGATTCAATGTTAAAGAGAACAAGGTATTTTGTTATCCAAAGGTCAAGCTCGCTCTCCCTTTCCTCACATCACTAGTTCTAACAACTGTTATTTCAACATCGTTTTCAAACAGGATTTCAGGAGCGATTGGATTGGCTCCTGAGACATTTTTAAATCCCCATGAAGGGTTTTCTCGAGTAGGAATTCTCAACAGGTAACTTTATAAATTTAAGACCCTAACTCTCTCTTCATTCTGCTGAAAACGTGTTTTTGTAAAACCTGGCAACAGTTTCAAAATAACCATTGTTATGAAATTTCCCAGTAAAACTTTAGGTGCTCTTTTGCAATACGGTAACCACTTCCATTTTGGCGAGCGTTTCAGTGATCCATCAATAAGGGAGGATCGCTCCCCAGTACTCAGGACCTCTGTGGTTATTAGACAAAAAAAAACATTTAAAAAAGTAGGAGAAATCAAGAATCGAAGTAAAAAAGATGCATGTAAACAAAAAATCGCCAAAACGGAATCGGTTACCATATTTTAAAGAGCGCTAAACTTTATATTATCTCATTAGAATATAAATATAATCGGGTAAAATTCTAAAAATGGGGACCTTTTAAAATTTCCGAACTTTTTCATTGATCACTGCGGTTGCAAAATAGGATTGCAAATGCCAGTTTGAAATATTTTATACTAATTTGACAAATGCAGCATGTTATGTTAAGACAGAGTTTAAGCTGCGTAAGCTTTTTTTTTTTTTTTTTCGCATTTTGCGAAAAAATTTAATCACGTTTTCGCTAAAAAGCAAAGCCCTGAAAATTAAAATTTTCTACAATTTTATGTCAACGGCCGCCATACAATGATCTTAAAGACCTTCTGCGACATTATGAACGGATGAATCAAAATCAGTTCGATTTGAAAAATGCCTCCAAAATATGGTGGGTAGCAAAACCAAGGAGAATCCTACAAATATGGCTGATTTTATAATTTTGTACGAAAAGAAACGCGTTATTTGTAGTTCTAAATTTTAATTATGGTATTTTGTTTAACGTTCTCCTAAAGTACAACATTTTCAAAACTATCCCAAGTATTTATGGTAGAAAAAGAAAGCTAAAAAAAATTTCAAAATGCTCCAATTTTATTTTTACATTTTTGCTAAAATGCTGAAGGAAAATAAAATCACTTTAAACCCTGGTTAAGAGTAAACCGAAAAAATTTACTTGTGCATCTGTTCATTGTTGCTTAAACATTGAAAGCAATAATTGTGATTAACCAAATCCCCCCCCCCACTCCATTTTTTAACTGTCTTAAAATTTTTAAATTGTCATTTTTTAACTGTCTAATGAAAGCTTTATTTAGTTTGCTGAATTTAAGATTAGAAATTAAATTAACATGCTTCCTTCTTAATGGCTTAAAAAACATTTTTGTTTTAATCTTAAAACCACATGTATGCTTTCATCTTGTTTGGAGCAGAGTGACCTTTGCTGTCTTTGCCCCATAAAAATACAACCAACCTTTAAAAAACATATACGGAATGAAGAAAATACGAAAAATGTTAATATAGCTGAAAATGTATGTCTATAATCCAAGAATGCTATTAATTATAAATGCACTATTATACTTTAAGAAACAGAAGCTATAACTGCCCACCCTCAAGGGCGGATCCAGAGATCTTTCAGGGAAGGGCATTTGTTTCAGATTCCTATTTTTAGCCAACTGTCTGGTACTTTTTATTTTCGATGATATAATCCTGGCTCAAGAGGGCGGTGGGGATTACCTTATCATTCTCCCATATTTGCCAGTGTCTGTCCTGTGGTGCTGTAGTAATGCATTTATCTAGTTTACCATTAACTCAAGTATGGGTGCAAGTGCACGGTTCGTCACTTAGTTTTCTCTTCTCCAAAAAATGCTTTAAAATTTCAGTAGATCGGTTAGTGACATCATACTTTGTCACATCATGGGTAGGTGTCTACTTAGCGTTTGCATGAGCTTTGTGTTTTTTTGTATGCTATGTTGGGTGCTTTGCAGCGGAAACCATTAGGTTAGAACGATTGATGTTTTGTTTGTGGAGTTGTGTTAGAAATGTAAAAAAGTGTGACTAAGTGGGTTATGCAAGAGGATTTAATTTCATCGGGGTATCAGTTCGTCAATTCGTGTGTAAGGAATAAATGTGTTTGTGGGCTAGGCTTAGTATGTATAACAGATTTCAGTTTATGTGGCGACGCCGACAGAAAGAGAAGCCGGAGAATTTGTTTCCAGCATTTCTTAACACAATCAAAATGATTTTCCTGCCATACATGGCCAATCAAGAGCAATAGAGGTGAGTACTTCTTCTTTCTTTTTTTTTCTACTGAATCGTGACAGTTGCAAAAAACTGGCTGTTCTCATATTTTTCTGAAGTATTTCACATTTTTGAGATTCAGGCATAACTCAAATGTGATCTAAATGAACAGCAAGGATGAAGCCCTAAGTGGGAACGTGTGGTCTCTCCTCACTACCCCTTCACTTATACATCTCCCCTCACTGGTTCAAGAAAATTACAGGGCCCCAAAACCACAGTAAACAACATACTGGCACGTTAGTTGCCATGTTGCCAGCCAATTTAGAAACACTCAAAAAAAATCAGTAGGTGATGGACTGCACACTTTTACCTAGGTTTGATCTCAACAATGTTAGGCACAGACAAAAAAAATTGCTCATTGTAGGTTGGTAGCGGGGTTCTTATATGCCATCACAGAACCCAAAACGGATAATTGAAAAAGCTAACTAGGAACTTTTTTTATAGACTAACTAGCATCAATAGTACTATGGCTATCCCTGCGGTGGCGCAGTGTGGTAACACATTTGCCTAGTGTGGTGTTAACTCAGGTTCGACTCCCAATGATGCGAAGAATGCTTACTCACAGATCTCATTGCTCACTGTGTGTTTGGGATTTGGTTTCCTCGGTCTTCAGAGGATCGGATTCCTTGGAAAATTGTAGGTCCAGAGGTTCAGATTCCTCGGAAAACAGTAGGTCCTGGCGCAGCATGACCATTGTAGTCTTTGAGCCATAAAATCGCAAGCAAACAAGTACTATAGTTAACATACCTAATATTAACGAAGCAGTCACCGATCACATTCTGCAAGCAGCGAAATATTTAGTTCCGAAAACGTCGACACATTTTCCAAAAATGCCAGAATCTTTGTGAAACCACAACTGTAAAATTACTTACAAAGAACAAAAAAGGCATGGGGTATATTTCGCCGATACCCAGGGCTGTCCTGAAGAAAATTATTGAGAGTATGCGGTGCTGTCTTAATTAAAGAGTATTGTAATTGCGGGGTTAATGAACTTGGTGACCCCACCGCGCTGCGGTAATTGGTATTTGACTGGTCGTCTATCCAAGCCCAAGGTGACAGTTGCCATCAGTGGTGTAGTGTGGGGGTACCACCGGGGCAAAAACCCCATGTGCAAAATTTCAATACTGGACTGGTGGGAGGGGGTGCTAACAAGTTTTAGTGGGTGCAATACTTAACTTGCCCTGGATCCTGGTAACATACGATTCCTCTCCTGGTCGTATGCAGCATATTATTTTGAGGCTTGGTGGATTCAGGGGGTTTTCCTCGTTTCCTCATTTGTTTCCATTCAAGTTTGTAAATGACTAGAAAAGAAAAAGAAGGCTGAACTTTGTTAAAAGTTGCCCGAAAACCATAAAATACAAAAAGTTTCTTGAGACCTTGAGAATATGGGGCACATATTCGGTATTTTTCAAAATTTCTTGAGAGTACGCGGCACACGCAGCCCATGCCCTTTGTAGACAGCCCTGCTGATACCACATGCAAACAATTTTAATTATATTCAAAAGAGCCAAGGCGAGACCCATCTAACAACGATCAAAAAAGGGTTCTTGTAAAAGGTATATTTTTAAATGTAACATTTACGACGAATTCAACAGTAATTTGGGATAAAATTAAAAAAATATATGGCAATTATACCTCACGTCCACTCTCTCTCTCTCTCTCTCTCTCTCTCTCTCTAAGAGATTAATAGGTTAAAAATAAGTGATGTCCAGGGAATAGCCAATTCATTGGCTACTGCTTGTTCTAATATCTTAAGCAGTACCAACTACATTCCCTCATTCCCATCCATAAAAAGAGATCAGGGAAAAGCAAATTCTTAGTTTTCAATACAACATCTCTCTATAATATCCCATTTACCTTTTTTTTGAATTAAATTGCGAATTACATCGGTCCAAAAACACCATCCTTGTACCTGATCAAATCTATCATGTAATAATTAGGAACCTGTCTGTCAAATCCTTTGAAAATATTTTAGTTTTATTTACTAGGATTTGGAAAAGAATTATTTCCAGAGGCATTGCGCATAGCCATTATCATACCTTTTCCCAAACCAGGCAAACAGGGCCTGTTCACCGCAAAGGCGTCCAAAGTGCGGGCTTTGGGACTAGACTCTAGCAGGAGTAGAAACTGCACGGTGAACAATCCTTCTGCGCATGTGCGTGGTCCACGCACATGGAATAGAATCTAGTTCCAAAGCTCGGGCTTTGGACGCCTTTACGGTGATCAGGCCCCGCAGGCAAAGATCCAAAGAATCGTTCAAATTACTGACCTATTGTTTTGACAAGCTGCTTCTGTAGATTAATGGAAAGGATAGTCTGCAATAGGTTGATGTATTATGCAGAAATTGGAAACAATTTACCACTCTTCCAGAGTGGTTTTCGTCGGATGAGATCAACACTACGTAACTTTTTAATATTACAAACCTCCATAAGAGAGGCCTTTGTTAAAAGGGAACACTTTGTGTCTATAGTTTTTGTAATAGAAAAAGCATACGATCAAATTTGGAAATACGGCATCCTTAGAGATCTCCATCAATATGGTCTTATGGACAATATACCAAATTTCATAAATTTTTGGATCACAGAACATTCCAAGTGCGTATCGGATCTACATTTTCACACTATGTCCCTCAGGAAAAAAGGTGCTCCCCAAGGCTGTGTTTCAAGTCCTGTTCTTTTTATATTGAGACTCAGTGATGTGGTTGAAGACCTCCCCACCACTGTAAAAGTTTCATTATATGTTGACAACCGGCAAATTTTTTGTAGGCAGGCAACACGAACCTTATTGAGAAACAACTTCAATTGACTTTAAATAAAATAATAGAATGGACACATAACAGTGGATTTAATTTCTCACACAAAAAACAGTTTGTATACATTTCTGTTGCAAACGTAGTTTGATTTTAGACCTGGAGCTCTGATTGGGAAATGACGTAATCAGAGCAGTTCAGGAGACAAAATTTCTTGGCGTTACCTTCGACCACTCCCTAACTTTCCATTATCTCATCAGACATTTGCGAGACAAGTGTTTTAAATTCCTTACTACCCTCCTTTGAAAATATTTTAGTTTTATTTACTAGGATTTGGAAAAGAATTATTTCCAGAGGTATTGCGCAAAGCCATTATCATACCTTTTCCCAAACCAGGCAAACAGGGCCTGCTCACCGCAAAGGAGTCCAAAGCCCGGGCTTTGGGACTAGACTCCAGTGGGAGTCTAGTCCCAAAGTTGCACAGTGAACAATCCTTCTGCGCATGTGCGTGGTCAACGCTATCGTAAGTCACACACGATCGTAAAGAAGTCACCATGGCTAGACTTCGCATCGGGCACACAGGCTTCTCTCATCATCTTTTAAAGGGAGAAGGCGCCCCGATGTGTGCCACATGTGGTGAAGCAATTTTAACCAGCAATGTTCATTAATAACTTTTAGCTAAAATAATTTTACCCTTCGTGACATTTTAGGCGATTCTTTTAATCATGAACTCATTTTTAACCTTTTATCTAATATTGACTTCACCCATCTCATCTCATTTTTTATATCGTTTCGTTTGATAAATTTAATAAGTTGCATCCAATATATTTTTACCATATTAGTTTTAATTTATTCTTATTTTATACCGCGTGTACGATCTCACCTTGATTGACATAGAATTACCCTTGCTGTCCTTGCGTCATAAAGATACAACCAACCAGTTCTATAGTTTATAAGTCTGTCGCATTATGTCACAGAAGCTGACTTTATTGAATAGGCAGTAAATTAAAATTTGAAAAAGAAAGATAGCGTTCCCACGTTAGGGATCGTAGTTGCTACCCCCGTGATGTTAAAATGAACCACTTTTCTCTATGCTGTCTCTTAAAATGCATGCTCCTAATTTTTTTTTCTTTTTTTTTTATGTCTGTCGCTATGTGTCATG
>QLNU02015270.1:102902903-102920955 GCA_006491805.2 Dysdera silvatica | reverse complement strand
TAGTGACTCAAGCATTGATTGGGAGCCTACAGGTAAATAGATCATTGGGCCTAGTTTTTATGATAAAAATTGTTACTAGAGTCAATATAAAAAATTAAAATAATGAAAGTGATTCAGACAACTAATGAGAAAATATTTATTTATGCATTCGCCACAGGAGATGCATCTCCACAAGTTCGCGGATTTCGTCGAAGTGTTCCAAGTGGCTCCCTCAAGTGGACGAAAAATACCACGAAGGTTGAACACATCATTCCGCAATGTGTTGGTATTAGAAATCCTGCAACCAGTACGAAAACGCCATTTTTATATTTTAGCGAACTAATTGGTCAAGAAATAATCGAACTTATTGTGCAAAATACAAACCTGTATGCCATTCCGAGTAACCTAAATGCAACTTTCTCAGTTAATAACAACAAGATGGAGCAGTTTATCGGTATTTACCTATTTATGTCTTTGTATGGCCTTCAAGGCACACGACACTGCCGGAAGAAAGGGACCGGAATTCCTCAAATTCATGATGTCATGGTTTCAAAACGATGAGAATTAATAAAACAGTACCTCTATTTTGCTGACAACAGTCATCTTCCTCTTGAAGTATCTGATAAGCTGTTCAAAATCCGAGAGTTAGTTGCGAAAATTCGCGATAATTTGATAAAATACAGTAATGATAATAATTTAATAAAATACGGGACGAGTGTCTGTGGATGAACAAATCATCCCATTCAAGGGAAAGAGTCGGTTGAAACAATACAACCCCCAAAAACCCAAGAAGTAGGGTTACAGAAACTTTGTCTTGTGTGGGGAAAGTGGGTTTCCCTTCGATTTTGGAGTATACGTTGGAGCAATAACTCAAAGTGTACATCCTCGAGATGTTGGTGCAAGCGGAAATGTAGTGTTACGCTTGGCCAAAACGATATCTAAACATTAAATTTACAAACTGTTTTTTGATAATTGGTTTGCCAGTCCTGAACCTTTGGTATAACTTGATACCAATGATATTCAAAGCGTTTCAACTGTGCGTACAAATCGTATTCCTTCATTTACCATTGCCTCTGACAAAGATTCATTGATTGATTGTTTGGCTTTTTTATGGCGCAAGAGCATCTGGGCTATACTGCGCCAAACACGGTATCCTCTGACAAAGAACTGAAAGGCAAAGGTCATGCATCGTTTCAAGAAAAGAGTGCCACCCTTGCAAATAATGCTCCTATTATCGTCACAAAATGATATGATAATCGTTGTGTGACACTTGTGAATCCCTATGCAGACACATTCCCAACCAGTCTCGTGACAAGATGAGATAAGAAAAGTAAAGAAACAGTGGATATAGAATGCCTAGTTGTTGTAAAGACATACAATAAATTCATGGAGGAAGTGGATTTGCTCGATTCCTTGATTGCTTTGTATCGAACAAAAATTCGTTCAAAAAAATATTATTTGCGGTTTTTCTTCCACTTCTTGGATTTATGTTCTGTTGTGGCGTAGATAGCGTACAAAAAAGACTGTGCTGATGTTGGATTATCGGAAAAGGATACATTACCCTTCTTTGAATTTCAAGGTGGACATTGCCAAATCATTGTGTTGGAGGAGCGGATAAAACAAGAAGCAGAGAAGGCCGTCTAATGAAAACCAAACATCACCAACAGCAAAAAGACAACGTGTATCTGCAAGACCACATGATGACATACGGAAAGATAACGTATCACACTGTCCAGAATACGTAACAACACGTGGAAGATGCAAAAATGTTGTTATTGATCAAGAGGGAAAAAATAAAACATACCAAAAAGTATCAAAAATCAAGTGCACCAAATGTAATGTTAACCTTTGCTTTGTTCCAACTAGAATTTTTTTTTTGAATATCGTAAGTAAATGAACCTATTACTGTATATTTTACTCACATAAAAGATCAATGTGTGTTTGAATATACATTACATTATTTCCCATTGGGCTTAATAAATTTAAAATTTAAAAACAGAAGTTTGCTTGTTATCATATTTAACCCAATAATTCACATAAAAATAATTTTTCAGTAATGATGTCTAGTTCTGTCCCACAGAGGGTTAATTGAATTGGCATTAAATTAAAAGAAAAGATGAAATGTGTTACTATGTTGGAGATTGTACTTGCTACCCTATGATGTAAAAACGAGCTGGTTTTTCAAACGCTCTCTTAAATTCATGCTCTTGTTGAATTCGTTTTTTAATTTTTATATGCCTGCCGTTTTATGTCACGGAAACAAACTTCGTTTAATAGGTAGTAAATTAAAACTTGAAAAAAAAAAGAGGGAAAAATGCGTTCCCACATTGGGGATCGTACTTGTTACCCTGTGCTGTAAAGAGGAGCCAGTTTTCAGACGATGTCACACTCATAGTCATAGAGTTATATGGGCTCGTGGGGCCCAAGCCCCTCCCCCCAATAATTTGAAATAAATTGCAATTTTACATATACTGTAATGTATAAATGTACGAAATATGTGCTTAGGCCCTTTCCCCAATAATTTTGAAAACTCTACGCTGATGGTCATAGTGCCTGTTTTTGTACGTTTTTCCCCCCTTTTTTATGTCTGCCGATTCATGGCACGAAAGAAGATTTCATTTAATAGGCAGTAAATTAAAACTTGAAAGAAAAAGGAAAATGCATTTCCACGTTGGGAATCGTACTTTCTGCCGTACTGCAGCACCTGCACAATCAGTCCAATATTAAATTCTGCTGGATCCCTGCTCACATTGGTATCAAAGGGAATGAGGCTGCTGATGCAGCTGCAAGGGCAACGAACTCACCACTTGCTTCTAGCCAACTTCTTCCTTTCTCTGACCTGAAGCCAATTATCAAGACCTGTGTGAATCAAAAGTGGCAAGAAGAATGGGATCATCAAACCAATAACAAATTGAATAATATTAAACATACAATTGGTAACTGGCCCTCCTCATACCGTAAAAATCGGAAAGAGGAGGTTCTCCTTGCTAGACTTCGCATTGGGCATTCCCATCTCACCCATAGACATCTGTTGGAAGGAAAACCAGCACCAATTTGCCAAGTGTGCAATGAACCCATAAGTGTTTTACACATTTTAACTCAATGCCCCTATTATAGACTTGCCCGCACTCTTACTTTTAACTCTTCATCACTGTCTGACATTTTAAATGACCATGCTGACCATACGCACGTTTTAAAATTTTTAAAAAGTACTGGCTTTTACTACAGTCTTTGATTTTACCATGTTTGGCGCAGTATAGCCCAGATGCTCTTGCGCCATAAAAAAGCCAAACAAACAAACTTTCTGCCATATGATGTTAATTAAACAAAAGATAATTTTCTCGACACTCTGTTTTTAAAATGCTATCACTAGAAAAAATTTTCCTTGTATATGAGTATCACTTCATTCTACACCACAAAGATGCATTTATTAGGCGGAAAATTAAAGATTGAGGGGAAAAAAATGAAAAGGGGGAAATGCCTTCCTATGTACGACTTCGTATTGGCTATCCTGTAATGTAAAGACGGGTCAGTTTTCTCTATGCTCTCTCTTAAAACGCGCGCTTTTGAACTTTTTTCATCTTTTGTTTAAAATTTTAATTTTTAATTTATTTTTCTCCAGAAAATCTGCCTTTTTAATATTTATGTCCCTTCATCTAACAGCACAAGACTACATTTGTCAGGCCGAAAATTAAGGTTTGAAAAAATAAAAAAAAAGAGAAAATTTGCCAAATCACGTCCGGGTCACCAATTGCCGACGGGGGTCACTCATTTGTCGGAGTGTCTTAGTCGTTGTGACGGTATGATTGGCATGATTGACTGTAATTCTCAGAAGGCAAATATTTTGAAGAGCCTTTAAGAGACGTTTTGCTTGAACATTACCATTTATTAAACACTTCACTATATACAACATGCGAAAACGGTATTGATTATCGGAGCGTATTCTGGCGTGCATTCATTCATTCACGATTGATGAAGCAGGAATATATGTCTTAACAGTTTTGAAGTTGAAAATCAAACTGATTTTTATAACCACCCACACGATATGATTGGTCAGTTTGTTTGTGACGTGGGAGGTTTTAGTCCTTGATTGGGCCGAAAGAACTGGTCGAACATCCATCAGGGCCAGGCACCTAAACACATAAAGATGTCAAGTTTCTGTAGTTCGTGTGAGAAAAGCGGAAACATTCGCCATGGGGTGCCTGCATTTCTCAGGATTTTAATTATCCAGATGCCTCAACTAGTCGTTAAATTTCTTGGGAAATACTAAAGGAGGGCATCTGACCGTGAGAACGAGAATCGCCTCAAATCCATTCCCATGTTGGACATCGTTGCTACCCTGTAATGTTAGGACCAGCCAGTTTTCTCGACGCTGTCACTTAAAATGTGCGCTCTTGAACTTTTTTTTACCTTTTAATACGTTTATCGTTTTATTCTACAGCAATAGATTACATTTGTTGGGCGGAAAATTAAAATTTGGAAAATAAAATTCCCATATGGGGATTGTACTTGCTACACGGTGATGGAAGGATGAGCCAGTTTTTCTACGCTGTCTCTTAAAACCCATGCTCTTAAACGTTTTTTTCCTTTCTATGGGTGTTGTACCATTTCACAACCCCAGATTGCATATATTGGGAGAGAAATTAAATTTTGAAAAAAAGAAAAAAAAAACGCATTCCCGATCTGGAGCTCGTTCTTGCTATCTTGAGATGAAAGGACCTGACTTGGGCAGGGTGGATTTGAGAAGGGTGGCCGCCTGAGATGTCAGGACAATCCAGTTTTCTCGATTGTGTCTGCCATAGTGCGTGCTCTTGAACGTTTCTTCCCTTTCTATATGTCTGTCGTTTCATATCATGGAGCTAGACTTCATTTAATGGTAAATTAAATATTAAATTAATATTTAAAAAAATATATGCGTTCCCATGTTGGGGACCGTACTTGCTGCCCTGTGTTTTAAGCACGTGCCAGTTCTCTCGACGCTGTCTCTTAATATGCATGCTCTTGAACGGTTTTCTCTTTCTATACCACTTTATGTCACGGAAACAATTTGTCAATGGTCCCTAATAGATATTTTGATGGGTGAACAGTCTGTGATACATTATGCAATATGTGAATGGTCCCTAATACATGATTTAATGTGTGAACAGCCTATTGTACATTATGCAATATGTAAATGATCCCAGATACTTAACTCAGTACATACAGTACAAAATGCGATTTAGTAAATGGTTCCGAACACATAATTCAATGTGTGAACAGCTTGTAGTACATTACATTATGCAATATGTGAATGGTCCCCAACAGTGGCGCCGACTTCGTGGGTTCGAGACACTTTTTGCACCCTCAATAATTTTGTTGTGGGTTCCTCGAACCCATAATATTTTTGCTCGTGGGGAAAATACGCATACAGAAATAGAAGCACAAAGTTTTTCGTCATCAATTCTTCAATATTTTCATTATTTATACCCTGTTCACTGCACCTTTTATAAAAGAAAATTCTTCATTTTGTCTGGGTTTACGAAAATGGGAAAGTCTATCTCTAGCTCTACGTATAGAAACGAGAACCTTTAGCGGTAATAGTGATAAAGGCGAAAATGTGTTGTCCAGTAAGTTGGCCTACCTCATCTTTCAGCAATTGGGGGATCCACGCTTTTCTTTACTTTTTACTTTGTTTTTCCTCCCAAATACCCCGTAAACACCCGGGGAATCTAGCTTTTATTTCAGTCAACTTGTTTTTAAGGGGGGGTTGGGGGGGCTGGGCACATCTGAGTATTTTGGCAGCAATCGTAAAACTATAAAGGGTGTATACATTTAGGGGGCATTAAATAATTATCTAGAGAAAAAATATTTTTCTATAATTAACTATAATTTGCTTCATTTTAACATTTCAAGTATCTTATTGTACCAGATAATCTGATAATGAAATTTAAATTACACTTAAATCCTTTGAAAAATGCGCCCGTCATTTGATTTAAAATTTTCGGAAACCCCATCAATTTTTGATGTCGGCGCCTATGGTCCCCAATACTTAATTAAATACATACAGCAAAAAATTCAATATGGAAACGATCCCCAGTGCCTAATTCAGTATATCTCGTATATTATGCAATATGCGATCAGAGCCTAGTGCATAGTTCAATACGTAAACAGCCCTTAGTACAATATTAGCACCACATGGCACTCGCCGTCCTTGAGCCATAAAAATTCGACTAATCTGATGAACAAGTCAAATCTAACCTATTCTTAATGCATAACGCAATATGTACATGATCCCTAATATGCAATTCTAAACATATAGGGCCTCTATAGCAATACAATGGCTATCATTGTTATATTTACGGAAGACCTTTACCTTACTCATTTTAATGTGGACAGACAGACAGATAGAAAAGCCCAAAACATTAGCGGGTTCAATATCTATTGAAACCCGCTAATAAATCCCCCCACCCCCAAAAAAAACAATTCTCGTCCTGGTGGCTTTATGTGTTAATTATATCTGGCAATTGTGTTAGCCCTGGGAAGGGAAACAATATCCATAAATTCACTATAATGAGGTTAAAAACCTGGAGACATTGATACCTACTATAGCCAATACTTTAGTTTACATCGCCAACCAGGGGTGGACTGTGCTACCGGCCCCGGATCTGTGCGCTTTCATGGGCGATAGAACTTGCGCCCTCACACATATACATGGGCTATAGAACTTGCGCCCTCACACGCACATGGGCTATAGAACTCGCGCCCCACTATAATCCAAGGTATACACTCTTTGAGGGGACCCAGTCCGCCCCTGTCGCCAATAATCCTAACCTTACCCACTTTAAAAATAGAATAAGGGGAGGAAATTAATATTTATATTTAGGGCTGTGGACGAGGGGAGGGATGGCCCGGGGGGCTCGACTTGAACTTCGATACTATTTCAAACACAATTGGTCATTAACAGAGCCCGGATTATATGCACTAAAAATCCAGTAAAATGTGCATGTAAGTATGCACTAAAAACTTCAAAATGTGCATTTAAGTGCACTTAAAATGCATAAACATGCACGTAAAATGAATGACTGTGCATTTAAATATTTTTAACTTACTTGAAAATCATTCTTCCTGCGTTTATTATTAACTGCGGAGTAAGAAATATTCTGTGTACGTAAAATGATATGCTTTACAGGGGTTTATACAAACCCCCTCAACACACCTCCAGATTTTTTGATACACCCGCCCCCTTCATGAAATCTAAACACATAATGTGTTTAATGAAAATAACTTAATGAAATCTAATCCACGCTCCCTAAAAATATTGAACACCCCCAGTTTATGAATCCTGGCAAAACCCCTGATACTTTATACAGCAGAATTTTTATCACGACATATCACAATGTATCTCTTGATATTCTGAGCAGTTAAGTTTTGTCTTCTATCATCCAATAACATTTTTGTGGCTAGAAAAGTCCTTTCCAAAGCTGGGGGGGTGGGCATTGGACAGCATTTATAAAAATTTTCGGTTTGTCTATTACGAATAGTTTGCCCGTGATAGACTGTCACCCATGTCTATCGTTGAGAAATAATGATGTTGAATTTTACATTATGCAAATGTTTGTTGTTATGCAATCTGATCTTAAAACAACTGCATGTCCAGCAGAATAGAAAATCTTCGGGTTTTCTAATAAAGGTAGTGGCTATAATTCAGCTATGACTCTATTTTTAGAGCCCTAAGACAAGATTAAACGCCTATATTAACGAATTCCTTTGTCTTTCTGCTCATATAAGGAGCCAGAGCGAAGTTTACCTTTAGAGTCGTCGGGAAAATTTTCCAATAAAGAAATCATAAAACGGTTAAAATTACTAAAACTCCTAAAATATGCATTTATTCTAAAAATTTGCAGTTTTTATGCATTTATAGGCACTAATGCTGAAAAGGACTAAAATATGCAATTGCATATGCATATAATCCAGACTCTAGTCATTATGCGTAATGGGTGGGGGCGATCTGCTAAACTGCCTAGAGGCCCGAAGTCCTGCCCTCGGCCCTGTTTGTGTTTGAAAGCAATACTGGAACAAGAGGTATGCTCGAGTGGATATTGCATCATCACTGTAGTTCTGAAAAATTTCGCTAGGTGTCGCTTTATCCGGCAAATACCCTTCCCCTTTACACTCCCCTCCTTGATGTCACGACCACGGCAAAAGCTGGAAATAGCTCTCGCGGTGCATGACGGTTAGATCCCGTGACGTCACCTACTCTTTCCGAACGTGATTCCCTTTTTGGCCGAGTCCAGAACACGGAGAGCAACCATTCAAAGATCAGGAATTTACTACAAGAACAAGTCTCGATTCAAAAAATAACTCCAGGATTCTTACTGAGGGATCGGCTCGTAGATCCCAGGATTCTCACTGAGGGATCGTCTCATAGATCCCAGGATTAGACAACTTGAATTTTGAATCAGGATTGTCAGTGCAGCTTGAGTTTTGGGAAAAAAGTGGGAAATCCGCTACTCCCACATCATTCAAAGGTACAGTAACAACCTCTTGTATCCGAACTTTAACATTTTGGGGCGAAAATTGTTCAAAAATTGAATATTTTGGAAAAATTCAAATAATGATGGCCTCTGATTTTGCTTCAATTATTCCCAGGTGATAATAACTATAATTAAAATTATTTGTTCAATGCTATGTTAATTGGGGAGCTATTTCACATGAGAAATGTTAAAAACATTTTGTGGTGTGTCAAAATAACCAGAAAAATTTTCATTCGTTTTTTAACATTTTTCAACACATTATTTTTGTTTACGCGTTTATAATCCAGCGATCTAATTAAAAAAAAATTAATCAAATTAAAGTAATTAAAATTTATAATTTTTTTAGATTTGAAAACTTGTGTAATATATTCAAAGAGCTTCATCCAATTTTTTGTAATTTGAAACTTAACGTAGATAATGTATTATTACATTTCTAGTTTTCTGTAGTAGATATTAATTGTGTTAATAGTATACAATATAAATTGTATAGAATTAATTGATAAATTTATTTTTAATTAATTATATTTATAAATTGTTTAATTCATTTATAGTATATTGTAATGTAATACATCCACATAATTTATTTATAATAAATTGGAATAATATAATTTTGCTATCAATATCGTATTTCAGTGTACGCAAAGCCCAAGTCAATACAATTGCTGTAAATATATACAATATGCGCTAATACTACTCCTTTTAATAAATATATCATCGAAAATAACAAATACAAAAAGTGAAAGAATAACGAAGAATTAATCTAATAAATCTTAAATTTCAAAATTCTGATAAAATTAAAAAAATACATAAATTTAAAAATTTCATATTCTTTTCTTTTGAATATTATCTCCAATGACTCGAATTCAGCTAACGTGGATCACAGATCTCCTGTAGAAAAATCATCTTTGCAGTGGTGTGTAGGAAATGGGGATCCAGTGGGGATCAAATCCCAATTAGACATGCAAGAAACAATCCGTTTTACGCCATATCCATAATCTATCCTAAAGTTATTTAAGCTCTATTAATTTTTGAGTTATTATGCCCCCTGCTTCTGCGTTTACTTCAGTCCAAATTTTTAGATCATCCATCAGTACCGTAGCTAGGGGGGACAAAGGAGCTGACGCCACAATTCGGAGGGCGGCAATTAGCCTTTAAAAAACAATTTTTATTTGTTTTGTTACCCCATTGGGTGGGGGCGGTAAAATATCTAACTACGCCACTGCATCCATCCCCTTCTTTTCAGTGTGTGTTTCTAGGTATCTTGTCACGTGATGTTCCCCTTCCAGAGATAATATGGTGTGTATCTATTTTCTACTTCGCACTAGTTGTCTATAATATTCTAAGTTTTCCTAGTATTGTATTAATGATGACTCTTTTCTTTCTTCTGGATTTGTTCAAGAAAATTATTTACGAATTAAATTATTATTTTCTGATCTGTATTAAAAATTATTATTTATAATAATAATAATTTCCGTCATTAATAGTTATTACTTACAGGAAATTCTTCTGCGTATTCAAACAATCAAAGACGGATGAATTATATTATTTGTAGATAAAAATTGCAATACTTTGGTGTTTGAATAGCGTTCATTACTGGTTAACTTATTCATCTATTTCTATAATTAATTGGGATTAATTATTTAATAATTCGTTGTGTTTTTAGAAAATTAATTGGAAGTTTATTTGAATATAAGAAAGGTAAAGAAAAGCTATATGGAATTGACATGTTGCTGGTATGAGCAATTGACAATTCTTTATATATTTCTGTCATTGCTTTTCGTTATAGTTATGACAAGATTTATTTTATCGTAATTGTCATTTTGTCATAATCGTCATGACCTTCGTCAAGGTCGATTATTCACTGGAAGTCAGCAACCTATTAAATTGTCACAGTTCCTTCTTCCTCACATTTTTATAATCTACTTCATCAGTGAACATACATTTTTAAATTTCATATTCACCCCCAAGATTTAATCATAAAATATGCGGACATGTAGCAAGAAGTGACCGAAAATAGACAACTGAAATTTTAAAGTGGACTTCAAATTTTCATCGAAAACGTAAGAAAAAACATCCTCAGACAAAATGGTTAATTAATAATGAATTAAAATAACAAATTAGGATAATGTGAATACGAAATGTTCAAAATAGACATATCTACATGTGCTCTACACATACTACTAAGTACTCTACACATACTACCAGGTGCTCTGCACATACGTAGTATGTGCAGAACACTTGGCGAAAGAGACCTCCATCTGGCAATGGATTGAAAATGATTGCATATGATGATGGCGATGATAGCTATCACTCTATATTATTCAACCTCATAGGGAAATAGGGGGAGGAACCTATTTCCCTATGAGGTTGAATGATTGTAAGTCCACTATACGTTGGATGTCGATTAAAATGCCCCATTTTCATTTGCATAAATCATTTGGTTTCAAATTGTCTCGATGTTGGTTTCAAATTGGTTTAATATTAGTTTCGAATTGGCTTAATACTGGTTTCGAATTGGTTTAATATTTGAACACTTTAAATTGATATTAGCTATGTACAAATGCAGCACACAAAAAAATACACTTGCAAGAAACAGTCATAATGCAGTTACGGTAAGTTAGCTAATGGCATAAAAGAATTACCATGGTATGCTTATAGTAAACGATTTTACGATACTTTCAATAAAATAGTTTATTGTGAATAGTTAATAATGTTTAGTACAAATAACATCAAATTTCATAAATAGTTTGTTCACTCTGTGCTTAAATGTATGTATGATATCTATATATGTATGATCCATGTATGATATCTTACCTCACACGGTAAACTCTGTTTAGAACGGTTCAAGGGAATAAATCCATTTGTCCATTTCGTGTGTACTATATAATATAATATATACATAATGTGATATAAATAATAATAAATAATATAATATATACATAACACTACATGCCAAATCTTTCATATAACACATCGCACACACCCAGGGGCGCCGAGAGCCAAGGCGGGCCCCCTGGCTCACTTCGATTGGGCCCCAATGATCCCTTCCCTGGGCCGGGCCCTCGCAGCATGGGTCCTTGCCAGCGTGGGCCCCTAAACCTCATCCGGGGCCCCCAGGCTACAGCCATAGACGTAGGCAGGAAATTTATAAATGGGGGATTATAGGCTCAATGGGGGGTTACAGAGCTACAACTCATATATTCCTATGTTAAATATACAAAATTTCATTGCAATGGGGGTTACAACCCCCAAAATCGCCTAGCTATTCCTATGGCTGATGCCCCCTCTCGTTGTCTCTGCGCACACCACATAGGCTCTGTGGTGGTGCTGTGGTAATGCGTTCACCTAGCGCGCCATTATCGCAGGTTCGATTCTCAAAGATTATTAAAAGAAATTATCGATTAATTGCTGATTGTAGTCCAGGGTAGACTCCGAGTTATCGTAATCAAATGATTATGTAATATAATCACTTGATTATGTTATATAATCACTTTATAAATAAATATAATCGATTGCAATCGATTACATTTTCGCGTAATCACATCTGTAATTGTAATCGAATGTTTTGAAGTAGCTGTAATCTGCAATATAATCATAATCACACTTTTAAATTTCATTTAATCATAATCGTTTTTTGAAATTCTTAGGTAGTCGTAATCATAATCGAACTGATTATTTATGATTATAATCTGTAATCGTAATTGTAATCATGCTTTTTTGTGTATTCATAATCGTAGATCGAAAAATGAAAATTGACTGTAATCGTAGTCAAAATAATGATCCAAATTTTGATACTTAGGTAATTGTAATCGTAATCATAATCCTACTATGGTAATCGTAATCATATAAACCGATTGTAATCGTTCCCAAGTCTGGTCCGGGGTCGATTCCGTAGGTCTGAAGAGCTCCAGATTCCTCGTTAAAACGTACTGTCCGTTCACGAAAAGTAGTCCGATGAAACAGCTAGAAATAACGGTAGGTGACGTCACAAACGGCCTAGCCGATTACAGTAGAGGGGGACCCAATTTCAGAACTGGATTTTAGCGAACGCTTGTCTGCGCCAAAAACAAGTTCTGGAATGAAGTCCCCCCCACCCCCTGCTTTAATCGGCTAAGCCGTTTGTGACGTCACCTCCCGTTATTTCTAACTGTTCCATCGGACTTCTTTTTTGTGAACGGACAGTAGGTCCATTGTGGCCTATGGTAAAGTGGCGATAACCCATTTGCCTATCGTTTCATTTACCCACGTTCGACTTTTAATACTGCCGTGGAATGTCTACCGCCTTTCTGCACACCGTTGTCCGGGGTTTGGTTTCCTCGGCTGTAGAGGTTTCGATCCCTCGAAGGAATGTAAGAAACGTAATCTTTCCTGTCTTTACGTCTTAAAAACATGAACAAACATGCACCATATTTGGATCAAATTTCTTTCCACAGCGCCATGTGCATTGAGACATGCAGAAAAATGGCGATTGTGCATCATATCGCTTTTTATTGTCAACTTAATTTTGTTTATGCGATTCAAACAATATGCACATGCCTGGAATGTGCATTTATTTTATTTCATGGTGCCCTACCCGGACTCCAAGTTCCAGCAAGCTGAATGCTTTCTTTTTATGCGATAATTTCTATTTAAAGTGAGCCCTGCGGTGGCGCAGTGTGGTAACGCGTTCTCCTATTGCGCGGCTAATCCGGGTTCGACTCCCAGCAGTGCAAAAAGAACGCTTACTCAGAGATCTCATAAAGATCGCACTGCTCACTGTAGTCCGGGGTTTGGTTCCCTAGGCCTTAAGAGGTTCGGATTCCTCGGAAAACAGTAGGTCCCGGCGCAGCATGACCACTGTAGTCTTTGAGCCGTAAAACCACAAACGAACAAAATTTCTATTTAAATCTTGGACAAAGAATGAGGAGAGCTCTGTCCAATCCACATTTGCCTCTCTTGATATAAGTTCTGTCTGTTCACGAAAAGAAGTCCGATGGTACAGTTAGAAATATCTGGAGGTGACGTCACAAACCAGCCAGCCGCTTACAACAATGTACGACTCCAAGTTCTCCACTCGTTTTTGGCGATCGCCAAAAACCAGTTATGAGATTGGAGTCCTACTCTGCTGTAAGCGGCTGGCCGGTTTATGACGTCGCCTTCCGTTATTTACAACTGTACCATCGGACTTTTTTCGTTAACACAACAGCACACTGCAAATATTTACAACATGCGGCCCTGATGGAGAATTTCGCAAGATCTCTATCCCTGTTCAGATAACCGTTGATGATAGATGTGTATGCAGTTGGGATAGGAATTGAGGTTTGTTTGTTTAGGTGTTTTATGGCGCAAGAGCATCTGGGCTATACTGCGCCAAACATGGTAAAATCAAAGACACACAAAAAAATCACATTATTTAATGTAAATGAGGAATGCTCTAAGACCAGAGGCGCCGACTTGGTGAATATACTGTGGGGGGCCCATACAGGGCCCGTAAAAGGATTTATGAGTCCCTAGCAGTGGCTTAGGTAAGAAGTTCATAAGGGAGGGATTATAGGCTTAATGAGAGGGGTTACAGAGCTACAACTCATATATTCCTATGTTAAATATACAAAATTTCATTGCAATGGGGGGTTACAACCCCCACCCCCTGGCTACGCCTCTGACCCCTAGACATCTTACCAGATGAGACTCCTAATAAATTATGTTTGGTATATTATTGATATGCGCCGGGACCCTGGACATTTGCCTCTTGTACAGTGGTGTAATCTTTAAAAAAGTAGCCTAGCGCTCTTCTAAATCAGGGGTGTATCCACGGAGTGGTCAGGGAACCCCTAACCAGTCAATAGCCCATTAATCTAATAGGGACAGAAATTATTATTATGTATATGATGTTGAGATGACATTGCAAGACCCCCAAATGCCTCTCTGAATCCGGCAGACACTGCCTACAGCATATAGCTCTGGGGCATATAAGCATAAAATAATAATAATAATGTGATACAAATGCATGTGCCCAGCCAAACTAAACTAGGAATGACCTCTGAAGTGAGCTAATAAAATAAAATAAAGAAAAACAATTGAAAAAGATAGTCAAAAGCCCGCCCTTGTCGCTTTCGTTGTGTCAAACAACGTACTGTGGCTTTTTCTATTTGCGGAACACAGTTTGTGATACGTGTTCCAAGCTATAGTTTCATTTAAATTCCCACGATTCTTAGTTGATTTATTCAAAATTTTAGGGTCATTGCTCTAAAAAATTTTTTTTCTTAACAGAATTGTAGAATCCACATATAGTTTATTTACAGCTTGAACAGAATTTTTTACGTAAAATGTATGATTTCCTAAAATTTTGCCCTAGTGCCGCTAGGTCTCCAAAAGAAGTACCCTAGCGCCGATAGGCCTCGACGTCGCCCCTGCTCCTGTGTCGCCAGCTCAGGCAATCCCAAATCTTATCTACTATTTTACACTTAGTTTTTAGTCTCAAGCGGAGGGGGCTTTGTCCCCACCGCCATAACTTTATTAAAAAAAATGAAATAGAAAACAAATTAATTAATTTTACATGTTTGCTAATTATTATATTACTGCATGCCTATGTTGGTATAATAAAGTATGGCTGCTTTTCCCCCCTTAAATGAAATTCAGTTACAGCTGTGCAGCAACTGGAAAAACATTGACAATAACAATGTGTTTGATATATTATATCTTTCACCATTAACTCAGATCTATAGCTAGACACTAGTTACGGGGGGGGCTTAAAGTTCTTTAATATTTTAATGTATTTTATTAATATATTTAATAACACTAAATATCTAAGTAGGCTAATATATTTAACATTAATGAATAAATTTCTTAACTTAAATTTTGCATTAAAAACTTACAGAGGTAAACTAAAATTTATCATTTCCCTTATCCTTATTGTAGAGAGTAGATGAGTTAAAGCTCGGTGCAAAACATGATGTACACATGATCTACCTTAGAAAGCTATTTCGAATACATTTTTAAAGTCAAATAACAATTTCCATTGTCACGCACACTTTTATACAAAAATAAATAAAGTTGTAAAATAATTTATTTTGAAAAAATTATTTCCCAGGTGGGACTCATGCCCACTTAGCCCCAATCTGGCTACGGCTGTGCATGAACTGTGGTCTGCATTTCTTTATTTATTGTCCATAAATTGTGGGGCGCCTGCCCCACAAATATTTTTGAGAGTCCGAAGGGACCTAGGTCTCATGGAATTGGCGCCCCTAGGCAGTGGTTCTAACCGTTTTCTCTCCACGGCGCCCTTAGTATTTTAAAACCACTCTGGCTAAATGCCATTTTTATGGTGAAGATATTTTTCAGGCGCCTTCTGGATTGGGAATCATTGGACTGGCCATTCTCGTTCAGTGGATTTCGTTCAATGGATCTCGTTCAATTAATGAGTCAGGCACTGAGATGCCGCAGTAGTATCACGTTCACTTAGCGTTCTGCTCATCCTGATTCAAACCCAAATGGTAAAATTAATTAATTAATTACTAACTGCTCATACTAATCATAGGTCGATGCCCTAGGTCTTAAAAGGTTTGGATTCCTTGAAAAAATGTAGACCTAAGGCTCCTAGAAAAGAGAGCTGGCATATATTCGCCATTTTCTTACCATCGTATCACGTGATCCCATTCACTGCTGCGTTAAAGTTGAGTGATTTACAAGTGTGTTATTTTTAATAAAATAAGGTGAAATGGGTGAGTGTTCCACTGGGAATTGTTCTAATCATTCGAGGAATAAACATAGAATGTTTGCAGCGTAAAGTTTGTTTTGATTATTTGCATTATAATTTTACATTAATCGAAAACTAAGTTAGGGTTGCAAATTGTATTTATTGGCGACATCTTAAAAGTTGCGCCAATGTTTACATTCGTCGGATAATCGCGGATTGTTGATTATTTTTATGCCAAAATAGCGATCATCGTTCCAAAGTTGAAAACCTTTATCGCCAAGGTAAATGAAACCGGAAGTGTGCAGGAAAATGGCGGCTGATGTTCCGGCCTATAATTCTAGGGGCTCTATATAGACCTACTGCCGTACAGTGATGTACTGGTAATGCATTCGTATATCGCACCATTAACCAAGTATTGACTCCCACTAGTTTCGTAGAACGCAGGTCGTTTTTTTCCCCCTCCGTAATTCGGGGGTTAGTTCCTTTGGTATCAGAGGTTCGGATTTCTGGAGAAAACTCTAGGTCCTATTGCAGCACGGTCCCTTTAGCACCCTTGCGCCTTGTGAACACAAATTATCCATACAAAATTGGGGTCAAATTTAAGTTAGTTAAGTGTTTGTGGCACAAGAATAGCAGAGTTCATGCTGAATCAAACGTCAGTGCTTTCCAGTAAAGTAGTGTCATGGCCTATGTTGTTCTTATATCGTAAGAACACAAACTAGCAAACAATAAATTAGTCATTCTGTGAATGAACCATTCAGTCAATGAAAACTCGGCTAATTTGAATCATTCACTCATTCATTGAAATGACTCAAAATGGCCAACAATTTCTCCCAAAGTGAGCGGGAATGTGTCCAAAAAATATATTCTCTATAGGAGGGAATGCATCCTATAATAATGGTAATAAACGTTAGCAGGGGGGGGGGACAGGGGAATTTGTCCCCCCAATGTTGGTATTAGGGTTCCATGTCCCCTTCCAATTTCAAACAAAATGCCTTCTACTGGTATATTGTCCCCTCTCCCAATGTTGGTCTCAGGGTTCCATGTCCTCTTCCGATTTCAAACAAAATGCTTTCTATTAGTATATGCCCCCCACCCCCAATATTTTTAAGATGTCTGCGCCCATGAACGTTCGCCTATCTTTAGTGGAAGATGGTGGTCTTAAAATCCAGTTTATTTGGACAATTTCGGGCGTTTTAGAAAAGACCCGAATTGGATGTTTCTGATGTGGTATTTTAAGGAGTATTTTGATGTGGTATTTTAAGTAGCAGTAGTATACAGTATTTAGTTTATGCAAATGTAACTCTTAGGAACCGATACATTTTATCCAAACACATCGATATATCGTCTATTAAATCCGTTTTTGAGAAAACACCAGCTTATCGATGCACCGGGGAAAAATCAATATTTAATTTAGGATGGTAAAAGCACTGAGGAAAGCAAACTTCATTACAGAAATTCGCCACTGTTTCTGATAGCAGATAATGCTACTTATGAGATTAAAAGGAAAGGCGGAAAATATTATTCTTGAAAATATTGTTTTGGGTAGCCGAGGCTGCGCCAGAAACTTACGTACTTCGAGAAACTGGTCAGTTATCGAATCTACATATTTTGGTGAAAATGACCAGAGTGTTACTATCGGATCATACTTTTCTATCGATGTCCATATCGATGATGGCTATCATTTTGATGTCATTTGATTGTAAATGGTAATGGAACGGTATTAATTGACTGTGAGTATCTAAATCTTATTCCCATTATTATATGTACTAAGCTTGCGCGCCCATATGAGTACTTCTGGTAGGGGAGGGGCTGAGAAAAATTATTACCTCATGCTTAAGGCAGTCAAACATTTTATCGAATATACATGATACTAAAATGCTAT
>QLNU02015270.1:102867975-102902803 GCA_006491805.2 Dysdera silvatica | reverse complement strand
TGTTCTGAACGAGGAGCGGGATTGAGCGAAATGGCGCCATAAATTTCCTGTGACCTACCTAACTCTACATATGGCTCTGGGCAGTACAGGTCCGACCTACGTATTGTTAAGTCAGCTATCATCGCATTAAACGGTTAAGTCGATCACGACGAATTTTTACTGAAGTGATGGCGACGTTTAGTGCTGCCAAAACTGTGATGTAACTTTTGCTAAAAGAGTTTAAATAATGAAAAAAAGGTGGAAAAACAACAGTAAGTGGTGTTTGGAGTAACGTTTCAAAAACGTAAACATGATTTCCGATCCCCGCCAAACTTCTCTACGCAAAAAAAGGGAAAACTGATTTGTCATTTTGCCAAATTTGTCAGTTGCAATTTGCAGCCTGCAAATCAAGTTTCGAAAGTTTCAAGAATCTTCCTTCCTTCCCCTCTCTCTCTCTCTCTTTATAACTCACCACGAGTTAATTAACTTCACTTTGAAAAACCATACGTACACATTTAATTGCATAACATTAATTTTTATGTCCATTAATCCATGAGTATATTGCACTTAGTTTACGTCTTGATAAATATGTTTTATATAGGTTTCCATAATCCCTGCAATATAGGTTCGACCCCTTGACAGCCAATCCCTCTGAACATTAGCCATTATAAAACAGTCCAAAGGTCTTTGGGCTATTTTCGAACTGTTTTAAATCATATTGAACGACTTCAGTCTCCTAGACGATAGCCAGGGGGGGGATACGATTTTTAATTTTTATATATTTGTGATGACCTCGTTGGGAATATAAATGAATAAAATGAATTATATAATATTAAAGTAATTGGTGATTGTAATTACCTAAATTACCATTAAGAAATCTATTTCTTTAATTATTAGTGAGATGAATGGATTTATACTAAACCTTATTAAAGGAAATTACCCGAAGAGACCTTAAAAGGCTCTGATATTAAATATAATCGTTATTTTAATCTTATTTTTGATCCCGAAACTTTCGCATATTTACACATCCACAGCTGAATTATCATTCGTTATACCAGTGGTTCCCAACCTGGGGGTCGCCACAACTATTTTTAGTTGCAATTATTTTTATAAGGAATTTCATACCAAATGTTTCCAACGCTTTTATATTTCAACATGGCTACACACATTGCAATATTCTACTAATGGTTGTTAACTTTATATCTATAATATACATTAATATATTTAATTAATATAATATACATAATTAATGTAATATATATATAATTAATATAATATAATTTTCTATTTAATGTGTTTTCTTTACTCTCTTAAAAATGCTTTTATTATGTAAATGTTGCGGTGGCAGACAGAGGGGGTCACGGATCTTTTGATTACTATAAAAATGGGTCGCGGATCTTTTGGTTACTATAAAAGTGGGTCGCGGATTACTTGGCTACTATAAAAGTGGGTCGCGGCTTGAAAAAGATTGGGAACCACTGCTTCATACCATCTTAAAGCTCTCTGCTGTATAAAATTTGCCCTACCAGAATTGGTGTCCACACTTTTTTCTTATTTGTGGAGTCCCTATGTCCATTTTAACCCCTTCTTGAGTCCATTTCCACGTAATCAACAGCCAGGGCTCTTGATTATAACAATATCAATGTCAACACAGAAACATTACTTAACAAATGTATCAGCAAAACCTCTACATTGGTTGAATAAAATTATTTTTAGCCTATATGCCTACAGACAGAGGCGCAGAAATTCCAAATTCAGGGGGGGGGGTCTAAGTACATTTATGATTGATCCTATGATATGTGTCTTGCTGTCCAGTAGGGGTTTCAGCCCCCCCCCCCAACCCCTATTCCCTATGCCGCTGCCTTCAGATAACACAAAATCAAACAACTTTCTATTTTAGACTTCGTTTTTACTTTTAAATTGCTAACAATTTACAATATCATCGTAATATAATCGATGATACCATCGTAAGCTTGGAATTTCCCTTGAAAGACCAACATTTTATATTTTTCTAAGTTTTCGCCGGAAATCCAGTGGCCAGAAGGGCCACTTTCTTTAGGAGCCCATCCAGTTTAGGGGCCCATAAATATATTAATCTGGAATTGAGTACAATTATTACACATTAGGCGAGATCCCACCATAATTTTACTTGTTGCAACATTTCTACTCCAGCTGTGAGGGAGCACGTTGGAAAGCTGACCACATTCCTCTTTCTTCCTACTCCCGTAAGAGGTATAAACAATTCCATTTAATTTCAAGACTCAATGCTTTCGCAAAAAGAATTAAATATAGAAATCAAATGGCAACTCAACGTTTGATTGGTTGATTGTACTTTTGTGGCGCAAGGACGGCAAGAGCCATTCTGCGCTAAACTGGGTAAAACTCGTTTTGCTGATTTTGATCTGTTGCAGATAAAACGAAAGCAACGTTCGTGACTTTTGTTACAATTTACTAAAAGTTAATTTATAAAAGGTTAAGCTTAAAAATTGTAATCATTAAACTTTTCTGACTGATAAACCGATTGTAATTGTTCGGAAAATATAGATATGCTATTCAATATAACATATTAATGATAGCCTACACGAAGCATTGCGTGTGCAACGCCATCTAACTATACCGCAGAAAGGCATCATCATCACCAGAGAATCTTCAACTACACATTCTCCCTCACGCACAACATCGATTCGATACAATCAGAGCCACGCGAAAAGTCTTACATTTGTATCCATTCTGCAGAAAATAAATATATATATATTGAACAGGGCCCTCTTATATGTAAAAATCCAAACATTTATATATGTAAAAAAAAAAGGTTATCGTACCGTAAAGTGCGGGTGTCCCTTTCGGGTACGAAACGGCTCGGTTTAGCCACATCAGTTGAATTGGGGTGAGGCTGGTTCTGAAGTTGATGTAGATCGAAAATATCCAATACTTTTTCAACTACATGGTTTTAGTTGTTAAATCCTTTTTCCATCATATACTTATTGTATGTTTGACTAGATTCAATTAAGATTTATTTAAAAGAACGAAGGGCATTACAACTTGAGAAAAGGGAACGAGATCGTGACCTACTTTTGTTTTCGATTCTAGCTGTTGAATTTTCATTTAAATCAAACATTACTATAATATTAAACACGGACAGGTAATTTAATGTGTATATGTTTGTGTGCATAATTTGGATTTTGGAAAAGTTTGCCGAGCCAGCGGCTCTGTGTTTCCAGGAGAGGGTAATTTAACGTAATATATCCAAATATTAGGATTTGGAAGTATGAAGTTTTGAATATTTAAATATGATGTTTTTCATCATCATCATTCGTTATCATTCGCATATTAAACAATTCAAGTACGCTTGATCGGGACCATTGATATACAATAGATGCCCATGGCATGGTGCAGCTTCTAGCCGGGGAGGCAGGCCAGATTTCGGAGTCGGCACATAAGACCTGTACCTAAAGGCCGTAGCAGGGAACTCAAAAGTATGATTTTCCAAACTCAGCCATGTTGAAAAAAGTGTTTTGTAATGCTAATATACTTGTAAATAAATATAAACGTTAAAGTCAAACTATTCCCACCATAGCCAATGATATGGTAACGTCAAACGATAAATTACACGCCAAAAGAAAAAAAAATTCTCAGAGTGTGTTGCAACCAGAACCTACAACCTCTTGACAACCAATCAAGAAGTTGAGAAAAAACACGTGGCTAGTTATCAAGTGGCTGTGGGTTCGATCCCCACTGGTCTTTGAGATTTATCATCAAATATTTAATTTAATGTCTATGTTGCAATCCTTTTTCGTGACTAGAACAACGTATAATTGTAAACGTATAATTTCACATGACTTATCAGGTTTTAAACGCTTTCAACGTAGCTTAATTAATAATTCTGACCATGTATATTAAGGTTATATATATATATACATAAAGAGAGAGAGAGGTTTCAAAAGGGCTTTCTCTTGTCTTAATTCTATTCAACCTATTTTATTTAGCTCGAACCCCCTCCCCTTTTTTTATGCATTTGTTATTTTGCAATATATATATATAAGGTGTGTCCCACCGAAATAAAGCCACCGTGATTGTGTGCCATGACTGGCAACGAAACAAACCAATAAGAACGCAGCAAATATATTAAGAAAGTCTATATACAAATACATATTTACAAGGAGTAACTCACTCCCTGCCCCACCTGGGCAGGAAAAAAAATGAACGTGTAAAAAAAGAGGGGAAAAAGTGTCCCGCCGAAATAAAGCCACTACTGTTAATAGCCAATATATCCGCCATGATTATATATGACTTGGAAAACACGATGTGGCATACCATTTACCAATCCCTGGAGGACAATGGCATCAATATTATCCCAGACTTCAATGATGGCAGCCTTCAATTCTGCCACAGACTGAAACTGTCTGCCATTGGCATATACAGCCCTACTGAGGTTACCCCCACACATTTTCTTGGGAAATAAGATCAAGGGAAAGGGCGAGTCATTCCATGACATGTACCCCATTATGCAAAAAACATTCACAAGAGGGTTTTGCAACGTGAATGGGGGCGTTGTCCTGCTGGAAAATCCAACTTGGGCCACCAATTCTCTCTGCAAATGGCAGTAACTGGATTTCTAGCATTTCTTGGTAATCGGTAGCCTTTATGCGGCCTAAGGGGAAAGCCAGGTTAAGTTTACCACCATAGCCGAAGCCTCCCCACACCATTAATGAGCCTCCACCTTATTATCTTTTGGAGAAGATTTCCTCTTCTTCCCTCATGTCACGCCAACAGAGTGCAAGGCCGTCTGGGCCATACAAATTAAGTTTTTTCTCATCTGAGAATATAACACGATGCCACTGGTCTTTCCAGGTTTGATGATATTTGGCCCAATCTACTATCCTTTGCTTGTGGATAGCTTTCAACATGGGCTGCTGTTTCCTTTTTTATATTGGAAGTTTTTTGTATATTTTACAATCCGTGACAGAGTTGATTTTGTCACAGGGATGTTATCCTCTTTGGCCAATTGTCTGAGAGAAATACCACCTTGTGAAAGACGATGCACAATATCTCTTTCCTGCCTGGAAGTCATTTTTCTGCCTGTACACCTCCTTTTTTTATACCTGTACGCATTGCCCTGATTCACAAAATTGTCTATTACGGTTTTAGATCGTTTGATTTGCTTAGATATTTGTCTATATGAAAGACTTTGTTCCTTAAAAGCTGTTAGCTGGCCTTTCTCGAACTCTGATAGCTGGGTTCGTTTTCCCATTGCAATACTGCAGGAGAAATAGAAAATACAACCTTCTGAAGTCAACATTCGACTGGGATAGAACAGGTAAGTTATTTGACAACTTCCTGACGTCATAAACCTGTTTACCTGTAGCAGCTCGAATATTGAGAGTTACCTAAAACACTAATAGGGATGGTGGCTTTATTTCGGCGGGACACTTTTTCTGCTCTCTTTTTTACACATTCATTTTTTTTTCCTGCCCAGGTGGGGCAGGGAGTGAGTTACTCCTTGCAAATATGTATTTGTATATAGACTTTCTTAATATATTTGTTTCGTTCTTATTGGTTTGTTTCGTGTCCAGTTACGGCATATAATCACGGTGGCTTTATTTCGGTGGGACACACCTTATATATATATATAAAAGTTTTCCTCGCCCATTCTTGGCGGAAACAGGCTTTGGGACGGGCAGAGCGCCATGTTCCCAAGCCTCTTTTTACATCACTTCTTAATGTGCCATGTCTAGAAACTTCCTGACAATGTGACACGTGTTTAGGATTGTGGCTTTTTGTATTTCAATGTAGGTGTTTGGGTCAATGTTGAGTATCTCCAAATTCGTCGCAAGCGTTTTTGGTACTATCCCTGTTGCTGAGATGACTAACGGGATGATGAGGATCTTTTCCATACCCCATATATCTCGTACTTCATGTCTGAGATCTTGGTACTTGGTGATTTTCGTTGTGTAGGTTGTCTGTATGTTATTGGTGTTGGGTACTGCTATGTCGATTAAGTACGTGGTCTTATTCGATTTATCGACGAGGGTTATGTCAGGACGGTTATGTGGGACTGTCTTGTCTGTTATGATTGCTCTATCCCAGTAAAGCTTGTGTGTTTCGTTCTCATGCACGGTCTCTGGCTCATATTTGTAGTACGGGCATTTTTCTGTCAGAAAGCCAGCATTCGCTGCCAATTTCTGGTGGACTATTTTCGCTACTTGATCGTGTCTATGTTTGTAGTCTGACTGCGCAAGGATCTTGCATCCTGCCATCACGTGTTGGATTGTCTCCGATGCCGCATGACAGTGTCTGCATTTGTCGCTTTCTATGTCTTTTCTCTGGATGAATTTATATGGATGAATATATATAATGTATATGGATGAATATATATGTATATGGGATGAATATATATATATATATATATATTGTTAGTTAAACTATTAGTTTGAATAAGTATGTGAAAAATTACTTTCATATATGAAAGCTAATACGATATGCATGAGGATTATCTCCCAAAAAGTATTCTTTTCCCTTTGTTTTCTAAACGAGAAAAGGGGCTGTAATTTACTAAACCTGCTACTGTATCTAGGTTGACCTGGCGCAATTTCAAATATTCGGCAGGGCTATTGAAAAATTTTGTGAGCAAACCAAAAACTTTTGTTGATTCCTTGCATTGCGCAATTTTTTTCCTCCATACAAATACCAGAGCTTTTTCATGGAATTTAAAAATGCATAATCAGCTCAGAGCGACTGATAAAGACCAAGAGATTTAAGATTCTGTTAATGCCAGCATTCAGACAAACTATTCTCAGACCTTGATTAATGAGACAGTGATGCTTCTAGCCAAAAGTAACATTGAAAACCTTCCAAAATTAAATGTCATTTAAAAGAAACAAAATACTAATCCGTGTTGGTTTTTTTCTTGCATTTCTCTTTTTGAAGTATAGTCGGTCCTACTTAATCACATTTCGAATAATCGAATACCCGGCGAATAAGAACAAAACTTTTTTTTGAACCAAAATTATTCCCGAGGGAGTAATGTTAAATTTACCCGCTTCAACAAATTATCTTCGCAAGTTGTCACTAGATAATCTAATAAAGACCTGACGATCGTAGCATGAAAACTAGTGCTAAAACAAAAAATAAACCATAATTTGCTTTATGCACAGAAAAAAAGATTAAACAAATGTTTAGCGAGCTCAATGGCAAAACAATACATTTCGGCATAAATAATGTAGAAAATGTATGCTGGTCTATTCTCTTTCATTAAAAGATATTGAAGTACGTATAATATTTATATGGTAGTATTCTTTTCAATGACATTTCATATTCATTACGTGTGCAGTCTACTATACTCGTGGCAAAGCTAACGTGATATACTGATAAGGCACAGAGCAGTACGATTTCGCCAGTGCAATATAGTTCGCCCTTTCTTACGTTAACAGAGTTAATAGAAGATACATTTCGTACATAAAACATTAAAATAATGCTCAAATACATAAAACATAGGCATATTTGTGTAATTAAAATCTGGTATTTATTAAATTTAGGAAAAAGACTCATTATAGCGAGCGATGACGTCATTCAAGTAACTGACCACTCAGAGGACTTCGTTTGCTTGGCGAGAAATTTGGCGCGTGGAATTTTGGCAATCGCGTTTTTCTGCATTCCAAATTAGGCGATAAATAGCCTAATAATGTTGAGGGCTATCTCATTTTTCGCCAATTTGGGAATGAATATTTATTGCACACACGTGAATAGGTCGCACCAGCCTTAACAGTGTACCAGGTTAGCTTTGCCGCGAGTATAAACTAATACATTTATAATAAAAAAGTCACAAAGTATATATATATATAATTTATATATACATATATACACTTTGCAAGCAAAAAGTTGGAGAGCGAAAATTCTCAAAAATGCATAATTAAAAAGTTATGAACGATCAAAGACCATCCAATTGCCGTCGCAGTAGCATTTGTAAACGCCTCACACAGTTAGTTTAAAACCAGTTATAAAACATTTGCACCCAAAAGGGTGTGATTAAATAATCTAACCAATTTATTCGATAGTTGACTTCAAAAGTAAAACGTATGTTCGAATTTTTTACTTCAGCCAATAGTAAATTATTTAGGTCATTTTGTTTGATAACCCTTAATTCTCGCCAACATTCATGCCAAAAAGTTAATGTATAAAATACTAAATTTTTATTGTACTATTTTATTATATTACTTATAAATTTTATTGTTTTATTTTGTTTTATTATTTCTATTTTATTATATCGTATTATTTCTATTTTATTATATCGTATTATTTCTATTTTATTATATCGTATTAATTTATTACCATTTATTATATCGTAATTAATTTATTACAATTTATTATATCGTATTAATTTATTAATATTTTATTATATCGTATTAATTTATTACCATTTTATTATATCGTATTAATTTATTACTAATTTATTATTAATATAGCATTTATAACATATCAATTATCAATATTCCACATCGAAGTTCAAATATGTATGGCCGTGCTTGTAAAATTTAGTGTCCACACAGGGGAAGTGTGAGACAATGATAGCGATGGACGGCTTTGGCATCTCCGAATACAAAATATGTTTGACATTTTTTTTTTTTCCAATACAGCTTTGGGATTAATCGCGTCGAAATATAATTCAAATATAAATTTTTTTGACAAATATTAGGTTGCCACTGAATTAAAAACAACGTAATAAATACTTTTGAGCATCAGCATAGCGTTCACAAAAACTCAGGTGCATGTCATAATATTTATTTTCGTTTAACATTACCAGTACAGAGGCCAGTTGAAGGTGCGGGCGACAGCCCGGTGCGCTATTTAGCGAGGAGAACGCCGAAAGTAAATTAACATTTATTGGTTTTTCCTAGTATTACTCTTATTATTGAAATGAAGGTCATATAAACAACTCAGAATGATATGAAGAATTAATACACATTTAATGGTATATTATACTTCTTTCATATGTTAATGATAAATGAAAAGTATATACCATGACAAGTACTAAAGATTATTTATGATCACAGTGTGGACGACGTTTTCTCTACTACATGGATAAACATACGAATTTTGCTAACAATTCCTATGACTATTTTAATTACAAAATGATCTTTTAAGAAATTTGAACTAATAAAGATATTCACGTCCCACTACGATAGAAGAAAGGCTAAATTCTCTTGTCATTTCATCGACAGAACAGAATATGATTAAAAAGAATTTTCTGCAACTAATATAAGGAAAATTTCCCTTTAAAACATATATTATATAAATGCGGAAGCCCTGAACTGTGGCCTGAACGCGTTCTCCTAGTGCGCCGTTAACCCGGGTTCGACTCCCAGTTGTGCAAAGAACGCTTACTCAGAGATCTCAGAAAGATCGCACTGCACACTGTAGTCCGGGGTTTGGTTTCCCTAGGCCTTAAGAGGTTCGGATTCCTCGGAAAACTGTAGGTCCAAGAGGTTCGGATTCCTCGGAAAATTGTAGGTCCAGAGGTTCGGATTCCTCGGAAAACAGTAGGTTCCAGCGCAGCATGACCACTGTAGTCCTTGAGCCGTAAAACCACAAAACAAACAAAAAATACGGGAGAATTCAAGTATTACGTAAGCAATATTTTGGCCATTTCAACCCCCCTTAAGGGTCCCCCCATATAAGCAAAAATGAACATTAGCTAACATAGGTAAATAAAATCAACGGCAATCCCTCAAAGGTGCTTACGTAATACTCAAACACTCCCTACTTTATGAATCAGAAATTTTCAATTTGTACATCGCGGTCTCTTGGGGTATCGCGATGTTAACTATCGTTTTCTAGTATAACATTTTATACAAAAATATTGATAACATGTGATTTTTGTACATTTTTGTACATTTGAGATCCGTCGATAATTTATGAGAGGTGAAGGGAGTCCTGGGAAAAAAAATCGAAAGCCTTTGATATAATGTGAAACAGAACGTTTAATTATTAAAAAATTAGGAAATGGACGTCAAAATATGGTTACACAGAAATATTTAGTGACACACCGGCTCTGACAGTACAATAAACATACCGTGCTTAGGATGGATATTGATACGTTGGACGGATGCTGTTGCATGTTCCGCACTTCAAGGTGCTAGCTTTGAACATATGATGATGTGATCTAACATGCAGCCATGTGTTTTCCTAATTATGTTGTGGTGCTACACATCAATCTCATTTCTTCATATTGGTGTTATTTCCGATATTTTTATTCTTTTCGTAAGTGACATAATCAACCTTTCGGCGTCTGTATGTCCGAGTAAAATAGCTAGTTGATAAGCGAAAAAGACTTTATCGAGTTAGTTTTACACGAGTAATTATCTGTGGTGTTTACTATACTGGTGATATTGAAAACCCGTCATTTCTTGTATCAGTCTTACACTGTTTGTGTGTGTGTGTTTACAAAAACCTCAGGTACTTTCCAAAAAAATAACAGATTTAAATTTTATTTTCTGCATTGTACAAACGTACACATACATAACGATGAATTTATATGAGGTATAAAAATAAGCTTATATTGAAACAAATCACTTCGCGATGTACTGCGTCAGGACCGGATTATTTCATAAACAAAAAAAGCAAAATGTCTACAATCTGCTTTTTGAGGGGTCCGGCGTGATAAACTCGAAAAGACATTTTGAATTCATTGGGGGACCTTGGTCGACAAGGACGTGCACCATAATGGCCGGTTTCATTACCGAAATTCAACGTTTCCAGTTTGTCCTAAACACCCATTAGTTACTGCCATTGGTTACTTCTAGGAAAGGGGGTGGGGCCGAGAAAAATTATTACCTCCTTCTCAAAGCTGTCGAGAATTTTAGTGAATGTACAAGATACCAAAACGCTACAAAAATAATTGATACTGCTTGACAATTAGTAATGAGCTAAAAAGTACCTTATTTTAAAATGTGACTGTAAAACTTTTGAAAGTAAATGCATAGCAGGTTCGGGCAAATAAAATTTTTAAATGGCTAGTGGGGCTTGAGCCCCCCTCTACTCCCCCATATGGACGCCCATGATTACTACTGCTGCTACGTTGCGTTAGGTTTTATTACAGTAAGCCTGGTTAAGTGCATTGTGGTTTGAAAATCAGGTTAGGTGTATAATATTTTTTTTTAATTCTCTAACGCATAAACATCTGCCTAGAACTACAATACATCCCCACATTATCTCATTCGATGCCCAATTAAACTTTTAATATGAGGCAACTGCCATGTTTGCCACATCCTATACATGTCCCTAGTCTCAACAGGCAACAACAATTTGAGGACGACAACAGGAACAACCCTTTATTCCCTCTTGGAACATAAAAGTACTTACCAAACAGACAAGCCCTTCAAAATGGTGGATAGAAGCAAACAACTTAGATGCGATGCAAATGGTACCAACTTTTATTTAGCATTTCAAAGCCTATGCCGGAAAAGGGTTATTCAGTCCCGGACACGGCTAATTCCGATGCCGGAAACGGATCCCCGGAGATCCGTTCCTCTTCGAGCTGTTCGCCAAGATTCCTTTAACGGATTTTCTTCAGGCACTCGAATACAGATATCATTGCAAAAGTAGAATTCGCTAGGGACTCATTGAAACCATTTAAAAGCTTATTGGCTGTCCTATGCTCGTAAAATTGCATCTGAAGGATTTTGAGTATTTTATTTTATTATTTAATTTTCTGTGTTTTGAGAATAAAGCTATGATTAAAAGGAAATACAGCAGTCAATGTAATGAGGCGGTGACCAAATATTGCTGATTCAAATTCAGTCTAAAAGTGTGTGGCATGCAGGGGTGGCTTAAGGGCCAGGCAACCTGGGTGGCTTAAGGGCCAGGCAACTTGGGTGGCAGCCGGGGCCCCGTTTGGATGAGGGAGCCAAACTGAAGTCAAGTTAAAATTTTTTTAATTGACCCAACAGTAGAAAATCTCTCTAAAAAGAGACAAGTTTAGAGAAATTTTTAGAGACATCTTTAGAGAAATTCTTTCAGAGACTTTTGGCCACTTTTATAGGGTATATGGCTCACTGTGCATCTGTGAAAATCTCCTGTTTTCGCTGGAGGTGAGGGGGAGGGCGCTAAAAAGCAATCCATGCCAGGTCGCCCGGGTTCAAAATCAACCTCGAGCCGCCCCTGGTGGCATAATTTCTCTCTCTCTCTCTCTATCTCTCTGTCTCTCTCTCTCTCTATCTCTCTGTCTCTCTTCCTTTCTACTGCAACATAGGTTCCATTGTGATTCACATATAAAAACGGAGTCTGAAAAATTTAATCGTATTAGAATAAAGGTATTTTGGGACCTCCATATTGGGATGTACTACTATATATCCTGCCATTAAGAGAAACGTCCCATTCTCTACGGTGTCAAATTCGAAACACATATAAAATGTTCAAAAATAAACACAGAAAGGTCTGTAAAACATTTACAAGCATGTTTTCAAATATGTCACAAGTGCGATCGCCTAGAAACCCGAACTCGAGCAATTACCTCTTAAACGCCTGGGAACCCCAAACCGAGCAATTACCTCTTAACGCCTAGGAACCCCAAACCAGAGCAATTACTCGGTAAGCTTTTCTTTAACCGCACGCTATATGAACGTGTTACCACTGCTTTACCCAGGGGCGGATTTAGGGAGTGGGTGGCGAGCGCCCCCCAAATGAAAATTTAACATTGAAAAGGTACAAGGTAAAGGTCCAATGAGGTATCATTTTCAAAAATCAAGTCATTAATCGCCCCCCTTGAATGACCTCTAAATCCGCCCCTGGCTCTACCTCAGGGCTAAAACTAAGCAAGAGCTATAAAAGTAGACCCTTGTTTTCGATATTTCCCTGATGAGGTACACAAGGTCAATATTTCCCTGATAAGGTACACAAGGTCAATATTTCCCTGATAAGGTTCATAAGATTAAGTTAAGTAAATTTAAAATATCGTTTAAGGTAAAACGACGTTAAAAACGATGGCACAAAAATAAGAAAATTGTCAGATGAAAAGAATAGAAGTTGAAGGTTGTATTACAAAAGCGGACAAAATTCAAAAGAAGGAAATAGCAAAGAAACAATATGACCAAATGTTTATTCCCAAGCGAGGTTACGACAGGCAATGAAAATCGAAGGGATGGATGGACCAGGGAAAGAAAAGCGACTTTAAAAGAGAAAATGGGGAAAAATGACTTTAAAACAGGGAAAAAGTTGGAAACCGAAAGAACGTTGAAAATATTAATAATATCAGTATTATACTAAACACTCTATTCAAAATAGAATTCTGAATATATTTTGCACATCGCGTTTATTTGATCTCATTGTTGTTCTATCTCAAAAAAGGTTTATAAAGATAATTTAAAATAAATAAAATTTGAATTATTTTCCTCATACTGTGTAGCAATAAGAACCAAAATAACGCAAAATTAACGCAGTTTTAAACAGATTTAATCGACCACTGGCAGCTGTTTCGGTAGACATGTGCTATCATCATCATCAGAACCACGACTGAAGCAGTTCGCATGCGATGCCAGATAATGGTGCCAAAATGGCGGTCACAGCTACGTTGTCAGGGAAATTTTGGAATTCAGCTGTGGAACTGTTGAAGTGTCAACAAGCCGCAAAATAAGAGACGCTTCAACAGTTCCACGCCCCAATTCCAATATTTACGTGGCCACGTATTAGTAACCGCAGTTTTGGCAACACTATTTGGCATCGCACGTGAACTGCATCAATTGTCATTCTGATGATAGTAGCACATAGTTAACGAAATAGCTGTCAACGACTAATTAAACCTGTTTAAAATTCTAGTTAGTATTACAAAATCTCGAAATAACTTGTTTATTTTCATGCCATACTCCTAAACACTGGCATCCAAAACAAAATACATTTTGCGGCTTGTGATACCAGTACCAGGCCCGTAGCTAGACGTTTGTTACTGGGGTCAGAAAGCTGGAGTGGGGAGGGCTTAAAATTCGTAAATGTTTTGATGTATTTTATTAATATATTTAATAATACTAAATATATAAGTAGACTAATATATTTAAAATTAATAAATAAATTTCTTAAAATAAATTTTGCATTAAAAACTTATAAATTTTAGTATACCTCTCTATAATTTCACCTATTATTACTGTAAAGTATATGAAGACTCAGACCTGTGTAAAAAAAAAACATTGTATATACAAGATCTACCGTAGAAAGCTTTTGAATACAATTTTTGAATACATTTTTGAATACATTTTTGAATACATTTTTTGAATACATTTTTGAATACATTTTTTGAATGAATGAATTTTGAATATATTTTTAACGTCAAAGAACGATTTCCATTGTCATGTACAATTTCATACAAAACAAAAAATTTAAAATAAAATTCTACAATATTTTATTTTGAGAAAAAATATTTTCGGGGTGGAGGTGGGGCTTAGCCCCCTCTAGCCCCAGTCTGGCTACAGCTCTGACCAATGCGCATCATATACATGCATAGAAGTGGGCTATCAATACAATATTGTCTGGTTAGTGAAACAGATATTAGGCTATTCAAAAATTAATCAGTTTCAATAATAATGCCTATTATTACTAAACCAATGATTACGCGGCGTCAAAACGAGAATAATTGTCATAATTATGCCTTTTTTTTAACAATGAAAACTTAATCCCGGATTATATGCTATTGCATATTTTAGCCTTCTTTAGTGTCAGTGCATAATATAAATGCATAAAAACGGTGAATTTCCAGAAATAAATGGATATTTCAGGGGTTTTAGTAATTTTAATCCTTTTGTTATTTCTTTCTGGGAAAATTTCCTATAAAGCTAAATTTTTCTCTTACTTTTTATCTAAGCAGGAAAGCAAAGGAATTTGTAAAGATATACGTTTAATTATATATCTTACGTCCGCCAAAATTGTAGTCATGACCAAATTATAGCCACCGTATATTCTTATTAGGGAAACCGAAGATTTAATTCCATTTGTTCTAGACTGAAAGTTGGCTCAATGTCAAATTAAATACGTGCTTACAAAGGGTAAAATTCCACGTCCTTATTTATCGGAGACACACGTGGATAGGATGGGATAGGAATTGGGCGAAAGGGGAATTGGGAAAGGTGGCCACCGAAGGCGGCGTTGTAATCCCAGATAGGGCGATCCGTAATAGACAAACTGCAAAATTTTATAAATGCTGTCCAATAACTTCTGTAGCTGTGGTAAACACTTTTTTGTCCGTAAAGATGTTATTAAATAAGGGTAGACAAATGTTAATTGTTCAGAATATCGACAGACACATTGTGATATGTAATAAAAATTATTCTGCATAAAGCATATCATTTTGTGCACATTGCATATTTCTACTCAGCAGTTCATAACAGGTTCGTTTTAAAACGCAGGGCATATGATTTGCAAGTGAATTAAAAATATTTAAGTGCATATTTATTCATTTTTGATGCATGTAGTACGTGTATATTTTAAGGTGCTTTAGCACACATTTGCATGCATATTTTGTTGGGTTTTAGTGAATATAATCTGGGCTCTAATGATAATCATCTTGCTTTTAATAATTTCATGTTCTACAACTGGCAACAGCGTTACTTCTTGAAAGAGATATTGGTTCATTTAACACAAACTCCGATGGGAAATGTCAAGACCTGTGACATCAATTGTTGGACATCGTGAATGCACGTCAAATGCGTCACCAATTTAGGGGCCGTCCTCAAAATATCTCCGTTGAGCTTCTAGACCTTTAAAATATGTTTTATTTGTTTATTTCAAAGTTACGTTTTAGTCAAGAGGGCGGAGGGGGGGATCAGAAAGCATTCAAACAGGGCTGCACACCAGAAGCGGGGGGGGGGAAGAATCTCTTCCACTTAAACAATGTTGTTAGCTTAAACTAAAATTTATTACGAGAGAAAATTTTGTTTTCATCAAAACCCCTTCTTCGTCATTAAAAACACATTTTTTTTAAATCATGTACATAGGTCTGCAGTCAAGTTCTTTGTAAAACATATTGGGGGGGGGATAGGGGGTCCAACTTCTGATTACCCTCCAGGAATGGCGCCCCAGTTTACCGTCACCTTCTATCTGCCCCTTGATCCGGCACTGAACATTTACTTACATTTATCAAGTTTCAGAACCACATCAATGCATTCATTTTTAGCATTCTAGAGGGGGGAAGATGTGGGGGTGGGGGGAATTTAATTTAACTTAATTAAATTTAGGTTCGCGCGAAAAATAAGGTCCACAGGTTGTTATATATGTCTTAAATTTCTTGTAGGCCAAGTATTTAGGTCTCATGTGAATACAATCTACACTTCTTCACAAATTGTTATCAGCGGGCGGCTTAAGGGACGGGTGACCAGGGCGGCCGCCCGAGTCCCCGTTTGGATGAGGACACCGAACTGAAGTCAAGTTCAAATTTTTTTTAATTGACCAAACAATAGAAAATCTCTCTAAAAAGGAAAAAGTGCAGAGAAATCTTTAGAGACACTCTTTAAGAGACTTTTGGCCACTTTTATATGTTATCTTGCTCACTGTATATCAGTGAAAATCTCTTGTTTTCGCCGGAGGAGAGAATGGGGGGCGCCAAAAAGCAATCCACGACAGGCCACCCAGGTTCAAAATCACCCTCGAGCAGCCCCTGACTATTACATTCACAAAATGAACAAAAAAGCAACTTGGCGAAATTGGCGACCTTTCCTTAGTTTCTGAGTTTGAAAAATCGTCTGCTAATGGTCGAATATAAATATATATTTTTCACAAATAGAAAGTATAAAAAATATTCTCGATACCGTAAGAGGGTAATAAAAAAAATTTCCTGAATAATATTTTTCCTCCTTTATTTTATTTATTTTTTAAAGCAATGGCAAATTACTCAATAACGGTAATGATGATGATGATGATAACGTTTGTTATGTATCATTGCTGATATAAACCGATGGTACATACAGGTCGACACGTGTTATTCCATGCTTTGTGAGAACATTCTTCGTGAGGCTGTCGTCTGAAGCCGTCTAAATTTAGTATGTAGGAAGCCAAGAAAAAGAAATACCTGGCAACTCTCAGTTGTTTTTTTAGTCGAGGTGCTTCCGAGAAGAAGAGAAGGGCAGCGCTCCGCATGCATATCGTTTGCATGCGCTCCGCTACCCATGCAAACCATATCCCAAACAAAATATATCGTCTGGTGTTACTAATAAAATCGTTTAAAAACTGGTTGTTTTCCATTTTCTAAGGTGGTCGACCTTTTCGGATGTTTTACGGTTTTGTTTATTTTTATTTCACTTCGCTGAATAACAATTTTGGTGTGTTGAAGAAATGCGTTTGTTTAAGTCCGGTGCACATACGACGGTTTTGCTTGCGTTGTCCGTATGTTGCAGTTCACGAACGTCCTCACCATCCAGTTTTCAGAACGCCCTTTTTTTCCCATTCCGTTCTACCGAATCTGCCACAAAGGAAGTCATTTTTTGTAATTTATGTTGTAAAATCGAGGCAAATTAAAATACTGAGTGCTTTCAGTATAGCCCAGATGCTCTTGCGCCATAAAAAAGCCAAACAATCAATCAATCATACAACGTTCAGAGTTGTCCAGATATTGGCTACTAATAAGAACCAGTTTCCACATGTGGTTTGTTTGTTTGGCTTTTTTATGGCGCAAGAGCATCTGGGCTATACTGCGCCAATTTCCACATGTGGGTTTGCTACCTCATAGATGAGGTTGTGAACCCGAAGACTGGTAAAATTTCTTGCAAATGGACGTTTTGGGATTAATTAATTCAAATATTGTGAAACAAAGCGCATATGGACAGAAAGCAGCTTCCCCACGTAAGAGGCTGACTGCTACACTAAGATTCCTAGAAACTGGTAGGCATTATAACTATTGTCTTTCGAAGTGGGGGTGATGGTGTCATAACCTCTATCAAATATAAATTTATTATACAGTATATATGCTACCACGTATATATAGAGTTTTAGCTCCATAAACTCCTGCCTTCTCATGGTTTTTTATCATGAACTTGCTGCGTACTTCAACAGTCATAACATATCGACATACCTGCACAGCTCTTAGAAAACTCTGCTCTTTCTCCCAATCTTTCATCTCTACATGCAATTCGAATTCAAATAGCAATAAAGTCAGGCGTTTTGAATTGTGCAGCGGCTTGAAAGTCACTTGAAATCCCCGTCGCGTTGTAAACAACCAAATGAGCATGGTTGATCTGCAAACTAGAAAATAAACATTCAATAAGTTTTATAAAATCGCAAATCTTAAAGCGAATTATTCTGCTGACAAAAACTAACCGCGCCCGTGCATTTTTTTTTTTTTTTTAAAGAGAGAGGAGGTTGCTGAAAATCGGAGGGAGTTCGATAATAATAAAATCTCTTATAAAGTAAAGTATCTGCGATAATATTATTTAAATGGGGAGAGGGTAATTCCAATGTCTTCCTTTGCGCACAGCCTTGAAACTAATTACATAAGTAATGATGATGGTGATTATAAGATGATAAAATGGCGGCAATAGCCACGATTAGGACTGCTCTTAAAGCTATTTGTATTCTTTTATTAAAAAAATGCGTGCTGGCTCTTAAAATTGGTGTACCCCACTGGAAAGCCTCATCTATCTAGCACTTCTTAAAAATCAAAGCAAATCAGGTTAATCACTGAAAATTCAGTTTGACCCACCGTACCCCGACTTTGAAGAAGGGAATTATGGATATTTTTTTTTATTAACACTATTAATGGATATAGGCCAAGAAAAATACAATATATTCCCGCCAAGAAATTCCGATTAGAATATGGTGTTCAATGATCCCGCCGCTCATTTTAAAATACGAAGTTTGAATAATAAAAGAAGTTCTAATTGGCCAATGAATCAACCAATGGATGCGCGATGTTGAATGCAATGTTTGTTTAAATTGGAAACCATAGCAACCACTAATATTCCTACACACAATTACTACGTTCCACCTTCATTCACTCATTCATAAAAATAGCGTTCATAAAAGTTTAATGGGCGTTCCGGGGTATTAAAAATGGCTGTCGCGTTTTAATATTCATGTGCTTTTGAGTTATTCAACCCTAAAATTCTCCACCGCGTATTCAAATTTATCTATGGTCGAGGGTAGGGGGCGAACTAAAAATCTACTTTAAAGCCTTGGCTAAAAGATCTCCAACGATCTATAAAATTCTCCCTTCATTTTTAATGATCTCTTAAGTGGATAGTGATAAAAAACGTGTGAGTGGGGGTCTAAATTTGAACGATCTCAAGACGCAGCTTCCCCCCCCATCTCTCTCTCAAAGGATAAGAAAGAATGATAGAGAAGCTTCTTCTCTCCCACAGAAAATTAAAGAGAATCCCTGTTTGAACATCGTCTGCTCATATGTACATATAGGCCTATAAGTCAACATTTGAAACTTAAAAACTTTTTAAATATAATTTCTGCTTTATATTTAAATTTAATTAAAACATTTTGCCAATCATAATTTTCTGCTGATATTTTAATCTTTGCGGAACTACTTTGTCTTCCTAAATTCGGAGCTGAATTTCAATGAACGCAGACGATGTATTTTTTTTTTTTTTAATGTCTGGATGTACGAATCAACGCCGTTACAAAGGAAGATCTTGGTTGTCATGGCGACGGCAAAACGATCGACCTACACTAGGGCTGCAACCGTCTGTAAACGCTGAAGGTTAAAGTAACCTCTTCGTGACCTTGAGACACGTCATTGCGTCTGCGCATTACGCTTCCAGCTATATGAATGGTAAAGATCATAAAACCCCACATATATCATATTTCCGAAGTTATGACAGAACGTTGAACTCTTGATCTGGTATCATGAACTTGTGTCACAATTTTATGGCTTGCGGATTTAATGACACCCATTTGTCATAATTGTTATGACTTCGAATTCTGTTCGCAAATAGATGATCTTAAAACTTGTGGATTACTGTGATTTAGGATTGATCAATCTAAGGCTTCATTTTTTTCGGAATGGAATGAACGAGTCTTTCCAACACGTGAAGGTGGGCAAAATGATTCAGTTTAGTTTAAAAAGAATGAAATCGCTCATCTTCACGTCCAAGGTGCAAAGCGAATAATTGTAACCGAGGCTTAAAAGAGAATATATAGTTTCTCCTAGCTACAAACCCAATTATTCCCTTGGCGATTATTATTAATTAATTACTAATTTGTGTAAAATTATTATTTCCATTATTTTTAATTATCAATAAAAATTTTCTGTCTCTATACACACACACGTACATATAAAAGATACATCACACAATCAATAAGCAATTATATTTTAAGTTTACTAATAAATGCATATAAATCTTCCTAATAGATGATTATAGACAAAGTTTACTTATAAATAATCATAGAATGAACTTACTAGGATAAATATACACTGAGCTCTCATTGGTAAATAATTATAGACTGGTTTTTTTTTATAGATAATTACAGACAGACTTCAAGATTTGTGTTGTCAATCTCTTGTTGTCACAATGCTTCGAAATTTATAGTATTTTATTTATTTATTTATTTTATTTTATTTTCGCTCCCGTGACTGAATTCGAACTAACGACCTCTTAATTCCAACTCAAGTTCTACATCTTCGTATTATTATGGTTCTCATATTTTAAATACAAATGTTTGTAACTGTAAGGGTTTTTCTTAGTAACGTAACACTTAAATGAATGGATTTTCGCGATATAAAACGCAAACGATATTTAAATTTCTTTCGAAACGCAAGCAATATATTCAAATAGAAGCAGTCAAGGTTGATTTGACCGGATTTAATAATTGAAGTATTTAATAAATTAGTTAATATAAGCAAAAAACATGTAATTTTATTATTGAATTCCGAACCCTCTAACCCTATCGTCATAACCTTAAAGTATTTTTGAATTTACTTCTCTTCTTATTAATATTTTACTTTTTTCATCTTACTTTTTTCTCAATTATCATTCTTAATTTCTCCTTTTTTTCTGCATTATTTATCTATTCATTTATTTATTTTAAAGATTTTAAGTTTTAAATTACTATTATTATTAGTCGGTATTTTTTTTTTAAAGATTTTCTTTGTTTCTTCCTTTCTCCCGTCATTCTTGTGTTCATTGCCTTTCCTGTTTTTTCACAATTTATTCGGTGTTTTCCATCATGCAAAAGTACTTTCCATTTCTTCTTCTTCTTCTTCTTCTTCTTCCGTGATTTTATTTATTATTCCACGGTTTTCCATAATTTCATTCATGACATAATAATCTTCAAATGCATTTGGAGAGAGGAATGTTCCATGCTCTGATTGGTTGCTTTTAACCTGAGGGTGTGGCTTACATATAAAAAAATTTACAAGGTTAGTATTTACTTTTTACAAAATACACACCTGAAAACAAATTACTCTTACCTGAATCAGAGAACGGTTAGTGAGGGAGACCCCTCCACACTCCCCGCTTCGGAGTGAACCCCTCGCTGTCCGTTTGGATGGACTTCGAGTTATGCCTGAATAGTTGAAATGTAATGACGTCATCATTCTAGGACACACCCTCATAGATCAGGCTGAAAATAACCAATCAGAGCATGGAATATTCCTTTCCCGAAACACTTCTTAACTTTCTATGATTTCTCTTACGGTCGTAAAGTTATTTACGTCACTACTAACGAAGGGCGTGACGTATATAACAAACGTTTGTGTTTTGCAGCGCAAAAACGGTAAGATCGTAGTGCTCCGGAGCCTAGAGAGGAATTCCTTTTTCAGAGGAATATAAATCTCTGTCGTCAAGGTAACCAATCCCAAACAACGGTGGATAGAACAGCATGTGTTCTACGATACCATTGTAGTCGAATTCGGGTTCACGGCACGATAGACGAACCCTCTACCGCTACACCGCTGCAGAGAGACGTATATAACTGGTCGCCGATTCCTCGTGGCTCGACAAAATTAGAAGTTTCATTTTAGCATTATCCCCACGTGTTGTTGCTCTCTTTCTCTTTCGACTTCCAGTTCACTTTGCGCATTATTTAAAAGGACTTAATCTGCACTAAAATGCATTTTAGACGAAGTAGAAAATACAGTATTAAAATAATCGTCTGGTCCTCTTTCGTTTCTCTTACTGAATCGAAGCAGATCCTCAGCCATCCATATATATATATATATAGTATCCAGTTACTATATATATATATCCTCAGCCATCGATATATATATAGTAACTGGATAGACAACTGTGAATGGACGGCAACAAAGAAAAATGCAACCTTCAACACTGGACACGTTGCCAATCACTGGGGACACTGGACCCGTTGCCAATCACTGGGAACACTGGACCCGTTGCCAATCACTGGGAACACTGGACGTACGATTAGATTAAGTCAATGTCCATAGAGCATCATTTTAATTGAAATTGGGTTTCTTTAGAATATAAACGCTTCCAATGAGAAATTTAGTTTGCTTTTATTAAATTGTAAACATAACAGGCTATTGTCTAGCCTTCGGCTGTCGAAGTAGTTTTAAAATCATTATATAGCACGTTATTCTAAAATTATCATTAGTGTATTTTTCTAAAATCGCCATTAGGATATTTTTCCAAAATCATTACAAATTTTAAAATTAATAACATATAAAATAATTATTAGCATGCCATTTAATTAGTATATTTTAATATATTCATAAAACAATAATTAGTATATTTGCATAATTAATATATTCATAAAACAATAATTAGCATATTTGCATAATTAATATATTTATAAAATACAGCAAAACCTCTGTTAACGACCACCTCTATTCAGCGACCACTTCCCTTAACGACCACCTTTTCTGGAAATGGATTTCTCCCCGCCCGCCATAGACCACCCAATGCTAAATTTTCCTCCATTCAATCACCTCTCTGAGCGACCGCCTTTTCACGGAACCGAGGGCAGTCGGCTTAGGGAGGTTATACTGTGATTATTAGCATATTCATATGATTACAGTAAAACCTCCCTAAGGCGACCACTGTCGGTTCCATGAAAAAGCGGCCGTTCAGAGACATAGTCTCTGAACGTAGGTAAATTAGTCATTGGATCTATGGTTGAGAGGAAATCCGTTTCCAGGAGAAGTGGTCATCAAGGGAGGTGGTCTCTGAATAGTGGTGGTCGTTAAGAGAAGTTTTACTGTAATATACAATAAAACATTCCTAAGGTGACCACCGCCTTTGGGCCCTTGAAAAAATGGTCACTCAAAGATGGTCTCTGAAAGGAGGTAAGTTTAGCATTTTGTCTATGGGGTAGGGAAAAAATCAGTTTCGAGAAAAGGTGGTCGTTAAGGGAGGTGGTCTCTGAATATAGGCGGCCTTTAAGAGAGGTTTTACTGTATTTATATACAATAATTATTAGCATATTTATATATTTTACGTATTTATAAAATAATTATCATATTTATATAATTAGTATATTTATAATAATTATTAGCATATTTATATAATTAATATATTTATAAAGTTATCACGATTATAAAAGTAACGTTTACCATGTTTAGAAAATATTTGTTTTTTATAAAAGATGAATTTTAACTACGTATAACTATCCATATTCTTGGGTTAGCAAAATAGAATATAGCCGATAGAATTTTGAATTTTTACAAGACATTTTTCTCATTTTTGTATCTCATAAAATAAAACTGGATGCTTTCAATCTTAAACGATAATTAATTAGTAATTTTTTGTCTTAAAATATTTCTATTCAGGCTACAAAATCCAATAATATTGCATACAAAATAATGCCAAATCGCCTGGACGTAGCAGAAAACGGCTCGATTTTCTAACATTATGTGGTCTATTCAATTACTATATACATCAATGTCCTCAGCATTTCGCAGTCAAAACTGTTACAGTAATGATTTCAAATTAATGTCTGCAAGTGTTGCCAAACCGTAGTTTTAAAATTTTAAATTTCACACGAAGTTTTTCTTCTTTTATTGAATTTTAAATTTATTGAATCCGTTTTTATAATTGTTTTTCCAGATTGAAAATTCGTTTGCAGAAGGAAAAGTTAATTAAAGGAAATTAGATAAGACGAAAAAGGAATCCGAGTGTTTTGGGAATGCCGCCGGCTGCCACTGTATTCTGCACTGATGGTGAGTAGATATTCTGTTATTAATGTAAAAACGAACATGATTAATTTTTGAATCATTTAATGTTAATGAGGATGGAAAAAACCATTCACTTTACTGAATGCCTTCTTTCATTCTCGTTCTTTTTAAAATAATGCAGCCTTGGGATTCGTTCATTCATTTTTTTTTAGCCGTTCACTAAATATGAATGAAAATGGTTGATCCCGCTTCTTATTTTTTGAAGTGTACCTCCGAATCTAATAACATATGCTTCGTTTCAGGTAAAACGCGCATATTGGCAAAATTTATCATTAAAAATATAACTGTATTAATATTTTATCTGGGCAGCGATGGGAAAAGACCTCAACATCTGCCAAAGCCCATACTGACCAGGTTCTCCGTCAGTGGATCTAGAACAGTGTTTCCCAGAGTGTCGTTCGTAAATGCCTGTAAAGCCGTTTGCAGGACCTCCAGGAAATTTCAGGAGAAAAAAATAATAAAATACTATATATTTAATACCACAGCTCCAAAAAATCCCTGTCCGCAAGGAGTAAAAATTCGAGACGACATTAAAATCGATTTTCTCGCGGGTGTCTAAATGATTCAAAAAATCTGTACTGGATTGTAAATAGCGTATGCTTTTTACGTTTATATAATGATTCACAAAATGCAATTATTTAGCTTGCAACTGGTACTAGTCAGCAGAGCCTAATATTATTAACCACAGAGTTGGCAACTTCTGCATCAGACGATATATTTTTTAATTCTCTCCCACAGATGCCTTTCCCCTGTCCCATTCCCAGTAGTAGGAATGTTAAGATGGTTCATGTCTATTTCAAATGGGAGAACCACCGATCTAGAACGAACGGTATACGATGATTTATTTAAACATCAAAAAAATTATGTGTGAAGGATTTATTTAAATATGTGAATTTTTTAATAAATATGTGTAAAAATATTTGGCCAGGACAATCTAATCCAAGTGTCCTATCATGACGCTCGCAATGGGACATACCTCAATACCATTTTTTTCGTCAATTAACACAGGCTATGTCTTTTTGGCAAAATAATTACCCCATGATGGTTTTTACTTCCCTAATCTGTAACGTGGATGTAAGACTGAAGAAAAGAAAATATTCGTAAACTTACATGTATCAAAAGATTCCCAAATGAAATTTCAAAAGGGGTTTTTAAACACCTAAATGCAGCCCTTGGCTACGCCACTGCCGTCATTCAAAACTTTCAGAAAGTAACGAAAGACGAAAGCCGTAAATTTGTTGCAATTTTCTCTAACGCTTTCTATTTTACACTAAATATACTACACCAAAAAATATAACCGCATTCCTTAGATTAAAAGTAAATAAATAAATAAATTTTGAACAACGTTACCTAATATAAAATTTTTGTTTAAAATTGTTTGTATGGGGGGGAATGAAACTCTAATACCAACATTGGGGAACAGGTCCCCCCTATCAGCGCCCGTATTTTTAAGACTACAGTCATCATAGATTGTTCATGGCAGCGACACAAAATTTTAATTGAAATTACGCTGATTAAAATATCTTAACAGATTCAGTGTGCTTTTGTAAACAGAGCCTTTACTTAAAGGAGTTCAAACTGATAAGAAAGAAGAAGAAAAATGAAAAGGCAGACACAGAGGAAAGGGGAGGGAAAAGAAAGAGTAAGAGGTGCTGAAAGCGCTGGAAGAAAGGAAGAGTTAAAGAAAAGGAAAAAGAAGTAAGAGTGGGAGTGAGAAAGAAAGGTAGGGAAAAAAAGTAGGAAATAGGGAAAAAGGGGAAAAAATACAAAAAGGGAAAAAGAAAGTAGGAGATAGAGAAAAGGGAAGAATGCGTGAGAAATGGGAAAAGAAAAGAATGAATGATAAATAAAGAAAGAAAGGGAAAGTGAGAAGGGCTACAGAGAAAGGAGGGATAAAATGTACTAGAAATTAGAAAACTACACAACATAAAGCGAGAATAAGTAAAAAAAGAAAATGTTGAAGAATGGAGAAAAGTACGAGATTATAATCGTGAGGAACATTTTTAGATATCTGTTCCAGACATAATGATTTAGTTTAAATACAGTTGAATATACACAGATTGCTCTGCCTTAAAGATGAGGCGCAAGTAAGCATCTCGTGCATCTAACGACGCACCTGACTTCAGTACACTCGTTCACAGAGTATACAACCAGTGCATTCATGTAGTGCGATACCAAATGAGGTGCAATAGCAAAACATGATTCACCAACCATGCATCAATTGTACTCTTCGGTCTCCTTTCTTATCACATTCAACTAAAAATAATGCTATCTTGTCTGGATGCTTTCCCGGGACAACTCAATTCTTCAGAGTCGATTCTTCTCGAAGCTGAAGCACCCTGTCTTCCTGGCAAGCTTCCATCGGTCCAACGCCCTGAACAAGCCAGAAACCGAACCTCCGAAGTGTTGCCATTCTTTCCACGTTCCCGTTGTAATGCTGCTACGTCGAATTTAGAAGGGACCCTTTGAAATTTAATACAACATTATGGCATTTTTAGAGAAGATTCAAGCAAAAAAATGATTGCTTCTTCGTCACCTATTATAAGATCTAACGTATAGGTTCCAAAATTCGACAAGATAATTGGAACTAACTTGAGGAGGGGGAAAGATATTTACCAATCATTTCATTGTCCTCTCCTTAAAACGCGACTAACCATTCTACTATTTCCATAATTAGCCCGGGAATATCTTTTATCCTTGATATATTTACTTTGCAAATCGGTTAACCATTGACTATCTTTAAACAAAAGATTGAGTGGAAATTCTTTTAATGATAAAAAACAAACAGTTTCGGAGCATGGCATGGAAGCAAGTACTACTTTCAGCCCTGATTTTAATCTCTACACTTGTTTATTACTTTTGCACCTTTGTTTATTACTTTTAATTTTTTTCTTACTTCTTTTGCACATTTGTTTATTAATGTTTTAATTTTTTCTTACTTGCTTTGCACCTTTATTACTTTTTAATTTTTGCTTGCTTCTTTTGCACTTTCGTTCATTGCTTTTTTATGTGTTGCTTACTTCTGCTGTACCTTTGTTTGCTCCCTATTTTTAATTTTTACTTACTTTTGCAACTGTCTTCTTCGTTTTCTCATTCCTTTTCGCTTTTGCTTGCTTCTTTTTCACTTCTTTGCTTACTTACATTTTTGTTTACTTCTTTTATACTTTTTGTTTACTTCCTTTGCACTTTTGTTCACTACTTTTGCATGTCTATTTTATTTTTTGTACTTTTGTTTACTCCTGTGTACCGTTATAATTAGAGACCGGATTATATACATTAAAAACCTAGCAAAATATGAATGCAAGTATGTACTAAAAAGCTTAAAACAATCAACTGTATGCATTTAAAATGTATAAGCATTCACCTAAAATTAATAAGTATATATATATATATATGCACTCAAAAATATTTTAACTTACTTCAATATCAACTGTCCCGCGTTTTAAAACAAACAAATTTATTATTAACTGCTAAGTAGAAATATTCGATATATAAAATGATACGCTTTACATAGTATAATTCTGATTGCTATATATCACAACGTTTTTTTCGATATTCTGAACAGTTAAGCTTTGTCTTCTATGATTCAATAACACTTTTGGGGCCAAAAGGGTCCTTTCCTGAGCTGTAAGGGTTATTGGACAGCATTTATAAAATTTTGCGGATTGTCTATTACTGATAGTTTGCCTATAATAGACTATCACCCATCGCTATCTTTGATAGATCATGCGACATACCCTACTCATCTTATAGAGATGTCGTAAAGGCTACAGATGCGCACGCACGCGGACACACGAAAAACATAAATAGTACGGGTGTGCGAAATCGGTTACTGAACGAATGAATGAATGATTTTGCCCATATAATAATTCCACAAGGTCATAAAATTGCCATCTGATAAGACCATATAAATTGTCATCTAATAAGGCCATATAAATTGCTATCTAATAAGGCCATATAAATTGCCATCTAATAAGGCCATAAACAAGTAGACTGGTTCAGTGGTTCAATCATTGAACGAACACCACTAGTAGATTGCATAGCAGAATAACCCGAAAGAGCACATTCCTCAAAGTGAATGAAATATTAACTCATATTCTCCTTTCGCGTTCACAGTTTGAGAACCTCTGCTTGAAATTCTCAATCACAAACTTGCGTATATGTGCAGGAAACAAATAACCCTATAATAGCATTCGGGCGTAAACACAGAGCTCCATAATAGCTGTGGTCTTTCTGGAAAAACAGAAAAATTATTGTTCAACTGAAAATTTTTCCTCTTTTCAACTCCAACAATGGCAGTGGAATCCTGGGATATTATACATCCCAGCAACGTGTGATATGAAGTAACAACTGTGTTCCTCCTGCCAGCATTTGAATATTTGGAACCACTTCAACATGGCAGACAAACGAGACAGCTTTGTGAAAGGACCATCACCCATTCTCTCTTCTCCTCGGTAGATGTACTCGAGGATTCAGTTAGCTTTTGAAACGGTTGCTTTGTCAATTATGGCAACGTTGGTCTTGTAACTTCCTCTGTCTTCCACGTACATTTCCAGTTTTATCTTCAACGAGTATATTAAACATAAAAATTATTTTGGATGCTTTAAAGGGCGTTGTTTTATACAATAATCATATATTTTTCATCTCTCTCTGACGCCCGCTCTTTCCTCTCTCTTTAGAGAGAGAGAGAGAGAGAGAGAAAAGATTATAAAATGATTGCTGATGCTTATGTAAGCAACATTTTTATCCTGAATCTATTTTTTATGAATTTTTTTTCAATTTTTGTACCTTTTTTTATCGTGTATTCTCCTTCATAGAATACCGAAAAAATTTTGATTTTTTGTAATTATGTTAAGTGTTTATAGCTCTTTAATTTTCTGTAAAATGATTTTTTATAAATAAAGCACATCGAAAGTTACAGAGCAAAATATGTACCTCTCCCATTGAAATAACCTTAATTTGTGTAACCTTAATTTGGACACCAGTATGTTTTATTATATTTAAAAAAAAAGTTTTTCGTCAAAACTAAAAAGTCTTAAAAACGAAGAAAAACAAGCACTTTATTAATTAAAGAAATTAACGAAATTTGACTTCAATTGATAATACCGTGAAAAGGGGAGTGTTATTAGATTTGATTAACTTTTGCTATATGAAGTATATTAAAGTTTTATTTGGAGTTAACTGTGACCAGTTGCGGTTTATTGTTAGCTATTTTTCTAAAAATCATTATTATTTTAGGATAAATTATTATTATTAATTATTACTTATAACATGTGCTCAACATATTCTTATTATATGCGGAAGTACAGTGAGAAAAAGAAATATTTGCACACCTGCATTATGTCGCATAAATAAGAGTTGAAAGTAAATACAACGAAGTATTTTTAATCGTTGTGTTATTTTTATAATAAAATACATTTTTTTACAATACATTATTTAAAATACGTGCATTTATTGTTTTAATAATTTCAAGAAATTAATTTATAAAAAAATAAAACCTACTTTTTGTGCCAAAAAAAAAAAGCATTTGCACACCTAGCATAAAAATAAAAAAAAAACAGAAATTTTTAAAATTAAAAAATGTTACTAGTGCTTAGTATGTATGCCTTTTGCTTCATCTAAAGCTTGCACCTGTCTGGGCATTGATTTTGATAATTTTTTGCTAGTGTTTTTACACTGTTTTCCAGCCATTTTTCACTAACGTAAGCGTTTTCCTAAATATTGTTTTGCTGTAAATTTTTACTTTTCCTTACTTGATAATGTAAAAAAATGCCACAAGTTCTCAATAGTATCGAGTTCTGGAGATTATGAGAGGTATATTCGATTATTTTTTCGCATCTTGAAGCAACCACAACCTTGTTTCGTAGATAGCATGTCGTCATCTTTATCCTGTTGAAAATAATGTTGAAAATTGTTAATCCTGTTAAATTCCCAATTTCAATATACTGTCCAATAAATTACCCCGAAATATCTTAGTATAATGTCTAGTATTCATATTATACAGACATTTATTACATTATAAACAGACATTATTATATACAGACAGATTATTATAGGACATATTGTCAACTCTGTTTGAAGCCATGCACCCTCAAACCAGCTCACGGCTATCGCTGTATTCTACAACTGGTCTTAAGTTCTTCACTTCATGGGAAGTATCTGTCTTGGGCCGCACATATTTTTTCCACCCAAACTGAGAATATTAAACTTACTTTTCGAAAAATATCCGCTTTTTCCAAAACTCTGCAGGTTTTTCGACATAAGCTTTGGCAAACTCAAATCTTTTCCACCTCTTTCTTTCACTGATGCAGAGTTGGTTCTTGGGTCTTTTTGACTCATATATGTGCATCGTGAAGGATATTGCCAATAGTTTGACAGCTTTTATTGTTCTCGATGTTGAAGCGATATCAATAACTAATTCTCGACCACAAGAGCCCCTTCGATACTTGCTTGATGATGTTCCTCACCTGCCTTGCATTTTGCTTCGTTGGACGGCCAGCTCTCGATTTATTCTCCGAAGTGCTATTCTTTTTTTCATTTTTTTATATTACGTACCGGACACTAGAGAAGTTCCAAATTGTAGTTTTACCTATAACGGGAAGACAGTAGTCACGAATAAATATAATCTTCTCCCACATTGCAATAGAAAACCCGCATTTTTAGAACCATGAAAGCAGAAACTAATCAAATTACTATCCCAAAATTCAAGACCGTAGCCGGAATTTAATTTCAGGGGGAGGGATCCAAAATGTTTACAAAATAATGTTGACAAAAGATGAGCCACCTTTACCGTAAAGAGGAAATATAAATACATCATTCAAAAATAAATGATAAAACCCTAATTTTGCCTTCAGACGCAATTATAAATTATTGCTTGTAGCTTTACAAAAACTTAAATTTTGATGGCAGTGTCCTCCTTTTAAAGTAAATGGTTTCTATATTTTTTCCGTTGAAGTATTCTCAAATTAGTGGTTTACGTAACGAGATCTTGTGGTCAGAATTTTCATAATTATTCAAGGTTTGAGAGTTTTTCTCCCTCTTTTTACAAGTTTGACAAGTAAACACATGTATTTTTGCGGTTTTATTATAAATTTAGTTTCAGGGGAACCGGTCCCTAATATCCCCCATGCCAAATATATCATAACGTGTCTTTTGAAAAGTATTGGACTTTAATTTGTTGCAAATTTACATGGCATAATGTTTAAAACAGAGCATAATGTTTAAAACTGCTTTAAAACAGAGCTTTGATAGGTGTACAAATACTTTTTTTGGCATGAAGAAATAGGTTTCGTTTTTTATAAATATATTTCTTGAAATTATTAAAAACAAATAAATGCATGTGTGGACGTTTATTGTAAAAGCAATCCAATGATTAAAATATTTCGTAGTACTTTCTTTCCACTCTTATTTATATGATATATTGCAGGTGTGCAAATACTTTTTTTACTCACTGTATAATCATAATTTAATTATATAGTTAATGTGTTTCCCACTTTTTTTAACTTTATTTTCAATTATAACTTTATATAATTATAAGAAATTATAACGAACTTGTATATTAACCATTATTATTAGTAGTAGCAGTATTTAAATATCATTGTAGATATAAAAATGCAATAATTTTCGAATTTCCGATTTTTAATAATCGAAAAATCATATTTGTGGCAACAGTCCATCTCGGCTTGCTTCTTTAAAGAAAAAAAGCATTCACTCTTAGCATTTCTTTTTACGAGATCCCAACTTCGTTCTTGTATTTAAAATATCTGTACCAACGTAGAAAAAAGAACAAAAATTTGTTTGTTATTTGACATTTTAAATAATAAACGATCCCGGGCCAAAACGTAACATCGTTAATAATAGTTATGTGCCACAAGTTATGATGTCTCAGTATTTCCTAAATTTTCGTATAAATTTCATCTCGCCCCGAATTTTACGAGGTCACTTGGTTACTCTCATTTTCCATAGCAAAAATAAAATTCCAGATTCCGAATTGTTTTCAAGAACTGGGCAGACGTCCAACATTTTTTCGTCTGTTGAAGCAATTTCGAAATATCGTTCGTGCCTTGAATAGCAATTAAGAAACATCCGTCATATTTTCCCCATTTTCTTTTCCATATATTTCTAAGGGCTATCATCTGAAGCGGAAGCAAAAAATCGTCCGCTTCGAAAAGGCAATTGCTTCCTATTGCACACCGTAGGAAAATCGTCTGCTAAAACTGTGCAATAACCGGTGTTGCCAGTTCGAGGAAAAGTAATGTTGCGCGGAAAATTGTCAATTATGTTTGCTATCAAAGATTTGCATGTGTGTAGCCTTGAAACCTCTTTCATTTAAATAAAAAGTATCGTCTGCTAGAAGTTAAAGATTTTCGTATTCTTAAGAGAAAGGTCGTATCTCGGACTGTGTTTGCGACAAATGTCTTAGAAACCAAACTATCTCCTAAAAAAAGTAAGTCGCTTAATTGATATTTTTTTTTACCTGTTTCTTTCTAAATACGAAAATAACCTCTGTAAACAATCGGCTTTTGTAAACCTAAGACCTTTCTTAGCAGTTAATGGAATTTTGCTGTAAACCGTTTTATCGCCCGCTAGCGTTAATGCATGAAAAGCTAGGTAAACACAGTGTTATCGTGAGGTAATTCTGTAAACATTACTTTCGAAGTACTTAATCTAACCAATGGTATCAAAGCTTGTTTCTAATGTGGACTTTTCATTTTTTTTAATAATAAGACATGCGATACAGGTTTGATACGTTTTGGATACTGATAATGCGGTGAAAATACGTTTTAAAATATATATTCCATTTTTATTACTAAATTTAGATATATAAATTTTTTATTTATTATCTTGTCCAGGAAACATCTGGTAATCTCAATAATCTGAACTGGTTTTAAAAATGCAAATGTTTAAAAAAATAACTGGTTTTAAAAATGTAAATTGTTTCGCATTTAATCGACAGTTTAATATAGAGCGCTATTACAGAATACAATATTATTTAAATGGTACAACACAATTAAATATTCGATTTTATGTGTAAGTAGCAAGAAACTGGTGTTTTATGGTAGGTACCTGATGTAGAGGTCCCGTATCTGATGTAGAGAGGTCCCGTATCTGGTGTAGAAACCCTGTACTGCTTCTCTATATACGAAAAATATCTTTTCCGAAAACATTGCTCCTTCGGTATGAAATACAACATCGATTTCCAGTTCATCTACATCGTTTGCATTTGAACTATCATCATCATCTTTTTTTTTTTGCCATTGAACTTTCCATGACGTGGACCTTACATGATCAATAATAATGTCATTACTCGTAGCATCATTACTTCCAAGAGTCTTGCGTCATTACTCCATTACTTTTCAATCCTACGGATTATTTGAAATTATCATTTGAAATGAGCTGTAAAGTGGAAAAGTAATGAAGTAATGAAATAATGTTTTTGGAATCAATGACATTGTTATTGTCCATGTATGGTCGGCTTTTTAGAGTCGTAAGTTCACTGTAACTATAATAGTTTTACATTAGAATTCAGAGAAACAGCCATTAACAAGTATACGTTGAAAGCAAACGTTTCGAAGCTACCTCAGCCTCATCTTCGATGCAAAATGGTTGAAATTATGAAAATTCTGGAATATTATTTAAGTGTTAGATATATATATAGCGTGGGTAGATTGTAGAACCCATTTAGCGCGTTGTAATGTCTATTGTTGCTATATTGTTAACTTTCGAGGAATAAGCATCTATTGTAGTTGTGGATGTTCTTGTGCAAGACTTTTGCGTCATGTCAGCATGGAATATGGTTCTGTTCAACACTGTGTTAGACAAGAAGTGAACTAAAATCTTGAGTCCTAAATTTGTTTTATGGTCTTGGAGCCTAGTTTTGAGAGTTTTTTTGGTCTGGCCGTAGTATTTGTCAACGCAGTTGTTGCATGGTATTGAATAGACAACACCGGTGGTTTGATCTGCTAGAGTTAGGGTCTTCACATGGGAAAGGATGTCAGCTAGTTTTGTACTTGGTTTGTAGAAAGTAAAAAGTTTTGGTTTATGAGATGCGTTCAGAAATATCTTGGTAATAAGGGAGTGTTACGGTTTCTTTACTTTCTTTTCTACCGTTATTAAGTGAACGTAGAATGGAGGAGGGTTTCAACTTGTTTAATCATATACTTCTTAATGGCTATTTCTCTGAATTCTAATGTAATTGTTTCTGATACCAGTCGTAACTTGTTTAACTTATTTCACATTAAATATAATAGTTTTGTTATCCGAAATAATCCTCCTGTCATCAGTTGCTATCCATTTAAGACCATCGTCTGTTAAAGTTTCTCCAAAACCTGGAATCTTCTACAACATCTCAAAAAAAATCTAGTTTCGTAATAAGATCTCTCTATTGCTTCGGATAGATGGTTAGAGGGATTAAAAATATCGTTATATTGTTTGTATAAAAAACATAACGGACCATCAAATCATATTAAAACGTACAAGAATATATCGTTCGCCATTTGTGTGCAGAAAGATGACTTGGAAAAGTTGTCCGCAGTGACGGTACTCTATTTACACCAGAGGTAAGACGAAGACGTAGTGATGTAACACCGCTCTTACCCTCCAGTGCGGTGACGTATAAAGGATGATTTGACGCATGGCGGCGTTCCATGTATCGAGAAAAGGCAAGGGCGAACCTGATGAAGTTTGATGAAGAAGGGTAGGGAACGGTGAACGTTGAAGATGCAACTAGTCGTAGAACAA
>QLNU02015270.1:102841953-102854792 GCA_006491805.2 Dysdera silvatica | reverse complement strand
CCCATTGTAAGTATCAAAGCACCGATTAAAAACCTTCTGCGTACTTCTGTGTGTTTTATATACGATACCTGACATTTTAATTACCTCAAGAGACTCCTTAAATCCAAGATCATACTGTAAATCTACGATTATTGTCTTAAAGTTACGAACCAAGTCTTATGTCCAGAACCCTTTCATGAAATCGTAATTAGTGTCGTAAATTTACAAACTAAATCAGGATCAACCTATAGAATGACGGTAGTTGTAATTTACGAGCTAACTTTTATGATCAAAGTATCGTCCGGTGGAATTCCGATAGTTGTCGTAATTTACAAACAATGTTTTATAGTAACAATTAATAATAATACTTCATTTATCTTTCTTCGAACAGTCGTTGCGACACCCTGTAGAATTAAGGTTAGTGTCGTAAATTTACGAACTAAATCTTTTTTTAGCATCAATAACACTTAAATACAGCAGAAGGTGGCTAAATGGAAATCAAAATAGGATAAAGTAGTTTCCTAATTTAAATGTAAGAAGCAGAAGAACCCCGGTTCTACGACCCGTTGGGTTCCTGAACGATGGAACCCTTTTATTAATGCTATAAAGCAGGTTTCCGTACTTCAAAGAGCTTCATAGTCGCACACACTGTTAAGGCGTATCAAAATTATTTAAAACATTGGACATAAAGGTCGGCAGAATTTTTTGTAGGGGTGGGCAAAGATTACTTCAGCAGAAATAAAAAACCTTCATTCAAAAATACCATAATTAAATTATTTAAATAAGTATTTAATTTGTTTAACTAAATAATAAGACAATTTAGTTCAAATAAAATAGAGGGGTTACATGTTTTTGCCCTTGAGAAAAGAAAAATTAAATATTTTTGTTTTAAGAAAAATCCAGGGTGAGCAAATGCCCATTCTTGCCCTGTGCGGCCGACGCCGATGACAGTAGACATGTCTATGCAGGTTGAGCGTTCGTAAGAGAGAGAGGAAATGGTCGTAGAACTTCTCTTATACGGCCACTTCTTTAAACGCAACTGATTCAATACTTATTAGGAAATCCACTTTAATGTCATGTAATTTTTAAAACACGAACCAAATTAACCTTTTTTATTTAAATTAGAAAATTTATTTTACCTCATCCACAATCTTATCTAATTCGATGTCCCTCGAACCCATCGGATTAGGTTTGATCTTTAGTCGACTTGATTGGGCTCGACGGTCCCATTAAGGGTTTATTCCTATTCTTAATGATCCATAGCACAGTCTTGAGACGTAATATACATATAAAAGCATATAAATATGTTATTCAATATAATCGCAAAATTTTTATAAAATTTGATCAAAGGAAAGATATTTGGGCTCCGACTTTTCAATGTGGCTTTAAAAAAATAATTCCAGAACTATTGAGTTCTGGCACAATTACGATGCTGTTTTCTTTCTTTTAACGTGACTTTCTTTAATGAATTTTCATAGAGTTAGTTTAAAAAATATATATGTATATTTTTTGTAAAAAAATAACATCCGTCGAATTTTTTTTTAATTGGAACCTTGGCATACATATTTTTTTAATTATTTTTGTTTGTATAATCATAATTAGCGACACATCAAAATTATTTCCCTTCAATTATTTAACAAAGTTTATTAATAATTACTTATTAATAAAATATAAAAATAATTTATTGAATTTATATTTTAAGGCAAACTGTGTTGAAAAATTTTTAATATTGAAAAACAAACATATTTCTTGACTTCCTAAAATTTTCAATCGATTTATTCAACTTATAACATATATAAAATTTTATATATACGTGTTACCATTGCATGGATAACACGTGTGTTATCATTTTGTGCATAAAACATTTACATGTTGGTTATACTACAGATTTCTTACCATCGGGAGCTGCAGTGATTCCATATTAATGTAATAGAAGATTATTAATAAATAATTTTAAAAATATATAACCGTGCATATAACGATTTTCATAATAAGTATTTGTTAATTACTTCGCTCTTATAAGGTTCCATTCGATTATATTTAAATACTAATCAATTTCATCATGTGATGATGATGGTTATTATTTCATTCCAACGTTTTTCTGTAATGATTTTCTTTCATCCGATGCCAAATTATGGCGTAATTCAGTTGATCTTTCAATAGAAAAGGAAATGGTCGAAATTGATAAGAGATTCATGTATATTATTATCTTCATTTTTCCTTGTTACAAAAAATTTGCAAGCTTACATTTTAATCGATAAAAAAGGTTATAGCCTCTGTGGGCGGGTTAAGTTGAAGTGTAAAAATCACCTTGTCATGTCTGTCTGTTTTGTCTTTCTTAGGAACAATCTTAACTATGTCACCGAAGAACTGAAAAACCCATACAAGTAATTCTGTTACTTATATTTGTAGTTCTATTACTTGTGTTTGTAATTCCATTGCTTTTGTTTGTAATGCTATTAGTTTTGTTTATAATTTTACTACTTCCGTTAGTCAATTTATTTTTCCTGTTAATTTTGCTTCTTATTAATTTGTGTTAATCTTGTTAATAATTTTATGATGCTTGTAGAGGAAAATCCCATTTAACGGACACCTCTGAGATAAGATTACCCTCTTTTTAGGGACAGATAAAAATTTCCCAGCAAGAATTCCTCAGTAATATCCCCCTTTGTTACGGTCACCCTTCTTTTATGGACAATTTTCTCTGTCCGGCGGGTGTCCGCTAATGAAGACTTTTACTGTAATTGATTTATTTCTTTTAGTAATTTTATTACTCTATTTAATAAATTTATTACTTCTGTTAGTCTTTCTTATAATTTCTATTAGTAATACTGTTTCTTCTGTTAATGAAGCTATTGCTTTTTTTTTTTTTTTTTGATAATTCTATTACTTCAATTAATCTAGCTCTGCCATTGCTATTAGTAATTATTCTGCTCTTATTAATAATTTTTAATAATTTTATTAATTCCAATTTCGTAGCTTCCATACAACTACTGATAAATCTTAGTAACTGTAGCACTTTTATTAGAAATTGTATTATTTGTATCATAACTATTCTAATACTTCCATTAGTAATTATATATATTAATAACTGTTTTAGTAATTCCATTACTTATATTACTAATTATGTTTCTTCATTACTAATTCTAGCAGCTTCGTTAGTAATCCCGCTATTTCTGTGTTTGTGCTTATATTATTAATTCAAATTGTATATTGCCAGTTTAATATTATTTTCTACTGTCAGTACGTCTAATTATTATTGCTTTTCATTGTATGTTTCTGTCTATTTAATTATGTTTTCCTAATTTTCATACTCCTTTTACCCTATATTCTGATTTATAGTAAAGCCGATTCTCTTACCACGGGCCTAACATCTGTAAGCATATTAATTAATTTTCAATGTCGTTAATGTTTTCCATCTCCTTTAATTCAGTTTTCTGACTTCTAATATTGATAATTACAATAATTCAATTATTATAATTATCAATATTAGAAATGTTAATAATTACAATAATGCAATTTCCTGTATCGGCATTTCTATAGGTTGATTCCCAATATCAGTAATGATGTGTTATTCCCAGTGTCAATAACACTTCGCAGTCTTATTTTCTGGTGTCAATAACTTTATGGTATTTCTTACATCGATGATCCTATTATCTGCATTTCCAATATCGCTAATCATGTTTTTTCTGCTTTTCAGACATCTTCCATTAGCAATAGCAATAGGTATACCACTGGTTACGTTATGTTATGTGCTGGTAAACGTCTCATATATGACTGTCATGTCTTCCAGTGAAGTGCTTGCGTCGGAAGCAGTCGCAGTGGTAAGATGTAATTTATGAAATATACTATAATTACTACACATACTACATATATACCACTACAATTACTATGTATGTACCACTATTCTATGTATGCCATTACTATGTATATACCACCACAGTACACAACAATGATACCACTACCAATTACTATGTATATACCACTACTGGTACTATGTATATACCACTACAATTGCTATGTATATACCACTGTACTACGTGTATGCCACTACAAGAAATTTACTACACATACTACATATATACCTACGGGTACTGCATTGCATCTATATATATACCACTACAATTACTACACATACTACATATATACCACTACAATTACTACACATACTACATATATACCACTACAATTACTACACATACTACATATATACCACTACAATTACTACACATACTACATATATACCACTACAATTACTACTATATATACCACTACAATTACTACATATATATACCACTACAATTACTACATATATATACCACTACAATTACTACATATATATACCACTACACCACACATATAAATAACTCACTACATATACTATTAAATTTACTATACTAGTATACAATTACTGCATATATTACTATAATTACTACAACGGTTACCATTGTATACAATTACTGCATGTACGTAGGTAAGATTGATGGGTTCATAACCCCCCACCCCATTACGATGCGATTTTGCATATGCACGTATGACTATATGGAGTTGTATTCCTGTAATCAACTTTTTGAACTTTCTGCTTACATATATGCTACGTATAGCACTATAATTGCTACATATAGCACTACAATTGCTACATATAGCACTACAATTACTACATAGACAACTACAATACTACATACACAACTACAATTACTGCATATACAACTACAATTACTACGTACACAACTGCAATTACTACATATACAACTACAATTACTACATATACTACTACATATACGACTACAATTATTACTAAATTCACTACGTATACTACTACAATTTCTACATATACGATATATTATACATTGAAAACACAAATTATTATACACACCTGCAATGCGATCATGTAAATGAGCATGACGACAACCAACGACCTGCGAACAGTCATCTGAGATCAACGATGCCATGTTGTAGAAATATTAGAATATCTACGGGCACGCCAACGACTGTTATTATCGGTAAAGGCAGCGATATAATAAGCAAGTTTAAGCGTAGACAAATTGTTGGCTCTCGCAAGGCCGAATATTCGATATCAACAGCTGCCGAACTACCTATCGGACATGTCACGCAGTACTGTGGCACGCACGGCTGTACCAACAGTACCTCAAAAGTGGAAAGGAACTGTATAAATCGTGCAAATTATGACTGTACACCAGCGATTGATGCGCGACGTGATTGAAGACTCAGTTGTATCGTATCGTTGAGAAAAAACGCAACTTTACGTCAAATTACAACAGATTGTAATGCAAGTGCTTCGTCCAGTGCTTGCATGAAACTGGTCGTCGGCGACTGTCGCAACTCGGCTATAACAGCCAGCGGCCATTTCAGGTTCCACTGCTAACGACAAGACATAAATTGCTGCGGCTGCAATTTGCCAAAACGCACAGCCACTGGATGGTAGATGACTGGAATCGTGTCATCTGGTTTGATGAATCACGATTCCAGCTGCAACAGACGTATGGCAGAGCCCATATGTGGCGTCAACAGCACGAAGTGCAACATCCCTCGTGTCAGACAAGCGTTGCACAGGCCTGTGGCGGCGGTGTAACTCTCTGGGGCATCTTTACATGGTCTTCACTGTGTCTTCTCATCACGCTGGATGGAACCCTAAGAGACTTGAGCTACATTAAATTGCTAACGGATCATCTCCACCCCTTTCTGCGCATGTTGTTGCCACAGAACTATGTGCTCTTTCAAGCGGATAATGCGCCACTCATCGGTCAATCCTTGCACAAGAGTGGTTCTATGGGCATAGCAGTGAGGTTGGAATACTCACCTGGCCTCCAAGATCCCCAGATATGAATCGTTTCGAACATCAATGTGATAAGCTGTTTCTTCACTTTTGAACACGCCACCATGATCTATGACGTATTTAAGGCGGAAACTGCAGGATTTCTGGGCGGCCATACCACCACCTCGCTTTCAGTACCTCATCGAATCGCTTCCCAAAAGTATTGCTGCTGTTATTCATACAAAAGCTGGAGCAATACGGTATTGAACAGATGTTTATAATAATTTGTCTTTTTCAGTGGATATAATACTAGATTATACACAATAAAATAATATATTACATACAGTGTATTGTAAATAATACAATATGTTACAAATGCTATAAATAAATAAATATAAAAATGTATTCCTCTCTTTTAGACGTGGGGTAACCGTGTATTGGGTGTAATGTCTTTCGTCATGCCCCTCTCTGTGGCACTAAGTACATTTGGAGCAGGAAATGGATCTTGCTTCACCGGTGGAAGGTATTCCATCTTATAAATAGAATAACGATTATCTGCGCAAAAAACAATCAAATAAATAGACACAAAACTGACATAGTTACGTAATTTATTGAGTCGTTGACGATTGTTTCTGCATAAACATGTCTGCCTTGTTTACAATGTGTACGCGAATGAAAAATCGAGGAATAATCACGTAACCTCTGGACCTGTGGCGCCATCTATCGGCTCCAAAAAAAGTAAATGAAAATTATGTAAAAGCTTGAGAAAACATATTTTTGTGGCTTTCAGTAAGAAAAACATCTTTACAAGTATGATTTACAGCGCTTTAAATTTTTTAGTTAAATGTGGAATGCTTTAAAAACTTGCAAGGAAATCACTTGGACTGCAAAGCGCAAATTTTGATAAGAATGGTACCATTGGAATCTTATCATAAGAAACAAAAAATCCAATGAATCTACCCATCTGAATTCAACCGCTCAGGAGCTATAAGGAGATTCGTAAATAGACAATAATTCTATTTACAAGCAAAAAAATATTCTTAAAATATTATTTTGTATAATTTTCACTTTTTTCTACTCTTATTAATATAGCCAATGGTTTGGTACATCTTGCAGTTAAAGAAATGTACTCACTGATATCGAATGTTATGAATTTGGACTACCTCTCTCTCTCTCTTTTATAAATCAACCGCTATACCACAAATTTAGCGATTAGTGAATAATTTGTACAACCTAGAATATTTTTTCATTTATCACATTTGGTTGAGCACTTGCTGATTGGCGAAAGTTTTTTCAGTGTAAAAGTGCTTGAAGCATAAAACACTCTTCCCGACAGGCACATTTTATAAAAAACTTGGTTGCACTTGTTAAAAATTTTCTTATTTTACTTTGCATAATTGCGGCATGCACGTCCTTTACCCCTTTAAAATCAAGCGTTCTTTTTGACGCGAACTCGTACTCGCATAAATTAGTGTTTAGAGAACACATCTCTAGTCAATACATATTGTAAAACTTTACGCAATACAATAACATTCAACATTTTTCTGTTGTTGTTTTTTATTAGTGGAATGATTGTATGATGGATGGATTGTACGAATCACCTTGTAGCTCCTGAGTAGTTGGATTCGGGTGGGTAGTTCCATTGGATTTTTTGTTTCTCATGACAAGACCTATCCAATGATACCACGCTTATCAAAATCGTCGCGTTACAGTACACGTGGTCTCCTTGTTAGATCTTAGGAAAAGGTAGTTATTAAATAATATGCTTATCGTTCTAAGAGTTTTGCGTCTATTTCATTCAGGTAATCCATCTTGTTAATACGTTTTTTAAGAACGTTGGCGTTAAAAATGTAGATACCGGTTCAGAACGGCGCCAAAAGACAAACAAAAACGCCAAGGTAAATTCATCGAAGGTCGCCGTAATAAGAAGCAGAAAGTGGAAGATGCAGAAGATAAAAAATAGAGCGTAGGTGGGATATTTGACATCATTGTTGTCGAGAGAGATTTGGCGTAGAAGCGAAATGATGCCAAGACGCCATTACACCGGTATCTACACTTTAACCACGTTCAAATTTCTATACGATGTATGTATATGCGTGAAATAGTCTCGTAGTTTTACTGATGATTTCATCATATTGTAGGTTATGTTACGTTGCAGCTCGAGAGGGCCATTTGGTGGATATTTTATCATATTTACATGTTCGAAGGCTTACTCCTTCGCCTGCGCTCATCTTCAATGTGAGTAGATTTTGGAAATTTCAGGTTTGTGAAATCCTTGCTAACAGTAGTGAGCTGGAACCGGTTCGCATTAACCAGTTGTTAACTTTTTACTATACAGGGTTCCTAGGAAAGACCGGATGCGGCCAATAACTTTTGAACCAAGACAGATATTGCAAAGAAAGTTAGATATTAGTTAATAAAATGACTATGTACTATCAGACGAGATGAACAGCAGCGCTCCTGATGGCGAATTGAGGAAGTTAAAAATTTTATTTCGAAAAATAATAAAGATGGCGAAATATTTTCAATTAGGAAGTTGTAGAGCATCCTTCAGTTAGTAAAAAAAGAAATACGGCTCACATTCCGTATGTGCACGTACTGTCACAAAGTGAGGTGTTCCGGAAGTTTCAATGCATAGCTTTCAGTTAATGCTTTCTGATGTTTTAAAAGTTGAATTGAAGTTCCTATAGGAGAGAGATCATGGTTTCTTTCCTTTATGAACTTCAACTCGACTTATTGACAGATTTTGAGACACGCCCAGGACCGGGGCGAAGAGTGGCTCAGAATGTACCTCCTCCATGAAAATCTAAGAAGCTCCGCCCCCTAGCAAATATTCTTTCTCAAAATAAATTATCGCAGAATTTTTTTTTTTAATTTTTTGTTCTGTCTAAAACTGTACACGACAGTGGAAATTGTCCTTCGAAGTTAAAAATGTATCCAAAACAGATCGATGTTCACGGTAGATCTTCTGTACATCCTGCTTTTTACAGAAGTTTGTGTCTTCATCCACTCTATAGTGAAAGTAAGGAAAATTGTAAATTTTAGAATACGTCTGTAAGTTTTCGATGCAAAATTTTTATTAAGAAATTTATTCATTAATGTTAAATATATTCTTTGCTTTATTACTTTACTATTATATATTGCTTTGAGCTATTACCCTACTTTTACATCAAAACATTAACGAATTCTAAGACCCTCCCCTCTGACTTCCAGAGCGCCCTATAAACAGTACCGTGATTAGATGAACTTGCGCCCTATAAACAGTACCGTAACTAGATAATCTTGCGCCCTATAAACAGCACCGTAACTAGATGATCTTGCGCCCCTGGCCGAATCGTCCAACTTGCACCCCCTAATCACGATCATACCCCCATGAATTATTTCAGTCGATTTTAGGCTTTTATTCCCTTGCCGTGATCCTTTTATGCCACCCCTAGCTACAACCAGGGGCGGACTGGGCCGGCGCGCCCTCCTGGAAGATAGGGCTCGCGCCTTCGAATGGACAAGGACTCGCGTCCCCCGAAAATCCAAGGAATGCGCCCTTGAGAGGACCCAGTCCGCCCTTGGCTACAGCCCTGCCTATCAAAAGCGCCTAGATACAGCCTTGGGCATGCCAGCACAGTTTAAGAAATACTACATTAAAAGGTATGTACCGTTTCATCGAAATTAAATATATATATATTTTTTTTTTGTACAGGCATTCCTAGCTCTGTGTATGATCATTCCTGGAGACATCGTGGGTCTGATAGATTTTTTTAGCTTTACAGCGTGGCTATTCTACGGAGCAACATTCCTGTCGTTGATCGTAATGCGGTATACGAAGAAAGACCATCCGCGGCCATATAAGGCAAGTTTTCTACTTAATAAAATATTTAAAAATTAATATGTAATTGAAATTAGTAGACTTTGGCATATAAACAGTTATCGCCTGCTCACTGTAGTCCGGGGTTTGGTTCCCTAGGCCTTAAGAGGTTCCGGCGCAGCATGACCACTGTAGTCTTTGAGCCGTAAAAACAAAAAAGTTAACAGTTATCGTAAAAGTGGTTGGTGTATTTGGCGCCATTTCAACAAGCGTTAAGATATTCTTAGAAATTTTAGAAAAATTGGACATGTTTTTCAGATATAAAGACAGCAGCTCTCTAGAACAGCGGTCGCCAACCTTTCGGACCTCACGGACCACTAAATTCATAATTTTAAATCCCGCGGACCACATTTCGTGAATTTAGTGCAATATAAAGGCAAAAATTGTCATTCAGAATATGAGAATTTCTTAGAATATTATTTTTGTTTTATTATTAATAAAACATTAAAAATGCAAATAATGTCCAGATTTTTCTGCGGACCACCAAAATTTTCTCGCGGACCACCGGTTGGCGACCGCTGCTCTAGAAAACTTCCTCGCTGGGCACAGCTTACATATTGAGAAGGTGTGTGGACTATCCTCGGGGTTTTGAATGGAATTCGAACTGAATCTGGGCTTAAAAAGATGTTTAACATTTTCTGAGTGCTATAGAACACGTTAATGTATAAAAAAAAGACTAATAATAATAAACGCGTAATAAATAATATTGATAAATAACAATAATAACGAAACAATACAAAGTTTCACCAGGAGATTCCATAACAAACAGTTATTTCAACACTGGCGTAAGGTTTAAAACACGACGTTTCGGGAGCCAACTGCTCCCTTTGTCAAGTGATGGCAGAATTTCTGCCTTCACTTGACAAAGGTGATTAACTCAAGCTGTTCTAAACTTTCTTACTCCAATCAAAATAATGTTGTTCTCTCTTCTAATAATATATAGGATTTTTGAGCGTATCTGAAATAACATAATCTATAAACATTTTGCAGTTTTCAATTATTTTTTTTTTTAATAAATCTGAAACTAGAACTTTTATATAAAGTGGCGCGTACCACTTGACAAATTGTGTAAGTGGTATTCCGTCTTTCAACCAAAACCACATCCGTCCCGCTAATTTTGTTTAGTACGGCCCCGCATATTACCCATTTTGTGAAATTGCAGTTAAACTCGGTTGTAACGAATATAAAGAGCAGAAGAATTATGTTTACTATAGTCACACATTATAGTCATTTGATATAACCATTTGTCAAAAATAGTACTTTTGTATGAATAATACTAGTTAATATATAATTTATAAACAAGTATACCCAAACATATCATTATTGCAACAAAAGACTGATATTGCCGTAATTTTTATACACTGCTTTCTACTTGCGTTAAGAATGTAAACACTTTATACATTCATGTATTCATGTATATTTTTTATTACATTTAGGTTCCAATTTGGATAGCGTATACAGTGCTTTTTATATCAATTTTCCTGGTGATTGCGCCTATCGCTCAGGATCCTCAAATCGAGTATCTCTATGCTTCCCTTTTTGTGGTCTCCGGGCTCCTTGTGTACATTCCCTTCGTACATTACAGAATTCAGCTCAAGATTACAAGTAAGCTGGTCACAAACATCACCGTAAGCACCATCATGATGATGGGCATGATGTTTTTACCACGACTATCATTCATCGCATTGTAAACATCATCCACTTCGTAATTATGTTGACGCGCATAATTGAAAATTAATTTGGTTCTGCAAATACATGCTCATCAATGCCGTGGAGCGCTTGGTATCGATATGAGCACTAATGCCAAGCACTCCATGGACAATATTATGCATATTATAAATGAAAGTATCCTGAACAATGCAATAGTTCGTTGTCCTATTGGTTACAGTCTTTGCATTTACGAGAATTGCTTCGATTCACTTGGGATTACAGCGCCGCCTCCGGCGGCCACCCTTCCCAATGAAACCCTTGCACAATTCCTCCTGCTTCGATTCACAGTAAGTTTGGTTGTATAAAATGTATAATAGTTCAAAGAGGTCATATATATATATATATTGCGATGTCTGTCACATTCTTGGTAAATCTTCGAACAGTTGTGTGCGTGTTTATGTGCATGTGTAGATTTTTGGAAAATTGGCCGAGCTAGTGGCGCTGTGTTCCCAGGAGAAAAATTCCCGAAATTGTTCCTTCGAACAGTTTCGGGACGTAAAAATACAAACAAAAAAATAACTATCAGCGTAAATATCATAAACATAATTATAAATATTATTCATATCATAAGCATCATTATATATGTTATGCGTGTCATAAGCACCATTCTAAATATTATATATATAATTGTTAATATTCAAAAGTCATAAATATAATTATTAATATGAAAATGATCGTAATATCAAAGATGTTTCAAATTTGAAAAGCATTGTAAACGACAAGCACTTCATTTAAAATATACAAAATATATTATAAATATCAAACATGTCCTTTCAAATATCCTAAAAGGCATAGTAAATATCAAGCGAGTCATTCTAAATATAATCGTCATTGTAAACTTCAAGCATATCCCTTTAAATATTATAAAAATTATTTACAGCATCGAGGACATCGTTTAAAACATAGAAATCGTTGTGTGCATTAGTCATACTTTTTAAATATCATAAAAGACATTATAAATGTCAAGAATATCGTTTCAAATATCTTCAAAGACGTTATAAAACATTTGTAGCATCGACAACAATAAAAGACGCAGATAAAAAATCTTTTCATTCAGATAGCGCGATATCATTAAAATTCTTTTAATGGTTATGTTTTTAAAAAAGAAATGTGTGGTCTTAAAATAGTGAATATTCATAATATATTTAGCAATATTAATGAGAATAGCACACAAATTCACAATAACCAATCCCTACGGAAGACAAAACTTCTTATTAGGGCCAGGGACAAGGTTTACAGGGTCCTAGGCAGTTTAGCAGATAAGACCCACAAACAATTATATTTAATGGCAAATTATGTTTATTATATTGTTAAAGTTTGGGCTTCGGACCCTCGGACGTTTGCACACCTTTACCTCCCTGTTCCCGACTTTGAACCTTATATTTATATACAAAACAATTTTGATGAAACTATCTTTTCAAATCTGTGGTAAGAAATTTGTATTCTCATTTCAGACAAGATCACCCAGTTTTGCCAACTGCTTCTGGAAGTGGCTCCAACGCATTACGTTCC
>QLNU02015270.1:102823205-102841853 GCA_006491805.2 Dysdera silvatica | reverse complement strand
TATTAACATTTTAACTACAAAAATAACATCAAACATTGCCACCAACGTAGCCAAGCTGAAACAGCTTTTGATTCTAATTTCATTTCTTGTCAATAGATGTCGCTACTATACCGTCAATAATACTGCTTTGACAGTGCCCCTGTTGTATCTGTTGTTAAAAAATAAATAAATAAATAAATAAAGTTTCTTTACCTGTACATTCCCTTTCAGTCTTTGTGAAACTATCGATCTTAAAACCTGATGCTTTGCAAAATCAGTAAAATTGTAAATCATTCAAATGGTTGTTGTTTTGTAATCCATTTATTTTAATTATTTAGTTAAATTAATTGTTAATTAGATATTAATTAATCATCTAATTAACATTTATAATAGCTGTTAGGGATTTGTGGCAATAGATGGCGCCTCGAGTTTGTTCGTTTAAGATCTCCCCCCCCTTCTCACCACCACTTTTCAAATGTTAGCGCGTCGCTGTTAATATATATATTAAATGGCTACAGCATACTAATTTATATATGCTATAGTATTAATATTGTAAGTAGAAATATTTATTGATTCATCGTTATCCAAAGAAACTATTCTCTTTTTAATATAAAATTGAATTTATAAAAATAAATACTAAACACAACACAAGGTGTAACATTAAGCAGCGAGTGATTTAGGCTTAGCTGTAGTGGAATCACTGGCCACAATGGGGAAAATGCTATAACTAGAAATACCACTAGATCGTTGGCAATACTTGTGTGAATGAAAACAACTACAAACAAACAAGTCCGGGGGAATGCACAGCGCTAGTAACTTCTCGTACCTCGTACATTTGTGCTTTTAACAAGTATTTTCTTTCTTTTGGTATTTTTTGTGTAGTTGAGCGTATACTAAGCACATAGTCATAACTGTCCTTATTTCGTCAGCAGTCCGGTGCAATTAATTATTCATAATCTAAAATAAACGTGCATTCAATGTCGGGAGCGTAGCGACAGTTCATAAATGATATCGCACTTTCTAAGGTTATTTTCGGGACCCCCGACCCCCTTGTCACACAATTTCCCATTCCCTGATTATGGTCTGTCACATGCACAGTAACCCCCACCCCCTGGGCCGTAACATTATTTATGGACTTCCCCATAGGTGTACAGTTATATGGGACTTGAGCCCCCTCGCCAGTAATTTGTGATAAATTGCATTTTTTCATATATCGTAATGTATACAGGGTGTAACTGAATTAATGGTCAGAATTTTAGGGAGTAATAGTAGGGTTGCAAACCACTTACAGTGACAGTTTGGAAACTGTCCCGCATGCTCAAATATTTTCAACCAGTGTATGAGAGACGTAAAATACAACTCAAGTTAGCTGATCTAGATTGGGGGCATCGCATCTTGTGCCCATCTCCAAGTGCTGGTTGTAAATATTTGTGCATGCTGGACGGTTTTCGAACTGGCATTGTAAGTGGTTTGCGACCCCAAGTTCCATATCTAATGTTTCATCTTGATGGGTGCTATCACCCCTTAAAATTCTGACTATTGATTCCGTTACACCCTTTAAATGTTTTTAATATGGTGCTTCACCCCCCCCCTTTTGAAAGTTACGTTTATGGTGAAGGATACGGACTTATAAGTAGGCCAGGTCTCTTCCACCCTCAAAAACGCTATTTCAGAAGAGGCTGGGCCCTCTAAAAGTTAATGGAAATAAATTCAGAATATAGTTGAGGGTTCAAGACATAACATATAAACATTGGCATAACTATGGAGAAACCGAAATTACTTAGCTCTTCCCAGAAAAATAAAAATTGCAAATAAATGAGTGCAGAGCAATGGGGTGATGGCTACGGACCCAAAAACCAATATATATAAAATGCGTTTTTTAAGGGGTTTTTTTTCCTCTGTCTGGTTAACTTGCTTGACTACACATGCCATTCTTCAATTCGGGACCCTCCTAATAATTTCAATTGGTGCCATTCTGCAATATTAAATGAAATCTGCAAATTGCGCACATGTGGAAACACATAAGATACAGTGTTACTTCAGATTACGGTAACTTGCCAAATGATTACTTCTTTGGTGTATTTGACGATTTTGGGAGGGGAATACATTTAGCCTATATTTTTGCGAGATTTACTGATTCAGGAGGGTGCAGGGCCTAGGTTCAAATCCATAATGGGGGGGTGGGGTCCTTCCCTCACTGGGCATCCACTGACTCAAGAGAAGTATCGGGGCCTGTAGTTTTCTTAAAATTTCATTACAGTTTTCAAATATTCCTCCATTGAAAAAGAATGCAATTTCTAAAATGGTGGAGTTGTGGTATGCATATGTGTCCGCCATGACGTATAGTTTTGAAAAATTACCATAGTCTAGAGCACCGGTTCTCAACCTGTGCTCCATGGAGCATTTGGTGCTCTGTGAAACCTTTCCAAGTACTCAAAAATTACAAAAAAATTCTACGTTTTCTGCTAAAAACAATTGAAAAAGGCAGATTTAAAAAACATTTCCAGTGGTCGCTGCATCGAAAAATTTCGAACTAAAGAATATTTTTATTATTGTTTTTCATTTATGTTTATGTAGTTAAGTAAACTCCCCATTTCTCTGAAATTTTTGAGAAATAAGGCATTTCAAATAAAATAAAACTTGCACAAATGCTTAAAAATACCTGTCATCGTTAATACTGTTGTCATTGGGTTTAGTACCCATGTTGGTGAAAACGTCGTTCGCCCGTATGGAAAAAGAAAAGTATAAAAAATAATAAAAGCATATAAGAAAGTATGTTCATAATTGATGATTTCTGGAAACTATATTTTAATTGCCAGTTTTTAATGACTTTAATTGGGAAAATTAAGTATAGATTAAAATTAAAGCAATTTAAAATTCGAAAACAAATTTGTGCTTTTACTATTATATAATCAAATATCAACTAACAACTTGAAAAATATTGTTAGGTTAAAGAAGCCGATATTGCCCGTACGTGCCTTCGGCATAAGGGCGATGATAGTTCTCCGCAAATAATTTTTGTCTTGAAAAGTGCTCTGTGATTCAAAAAAGTTGAAAACCATTCGTCTAGAGCAACACCTGATTAAACTTGTGATTGCACTCCACTTGTGTATAATTCATATTAGAACCTGCATTTGTAGGTAGAGAAATGAAAACATGCTCAGCCTGAAGTTGAACCCGCGATCTTTGGATTACCATCTCAATGCCTTGACCACCAAGCACCTCTCTATATGGCTCTTTTCTCATATATGTACATTAATCTAAAGCGGGGAAAACTTCTTGATAAAAGGTGTGGTGGAATTATTCAAATCTGATTAAATTGTAACCTAAAAATTGGCTCTAAGTACGTGGTGTGTTTTCTTTTTTTTTTACTTAAAAGTACAGGTTCTAATATGGTCCATACATAGGCATATGTAGAAAGTTCATAAGTAGGGGTTATAGGATTCAATTATCAATCAAGGATTCAATTCAATCAGGTTATCGTTCAATGGAGGGTTACAGAAGCTGTTCCCAAAGGGTACAGGCTCTGTGAGTCACATACTCAAGAAATTTTGAAAAATACCAAGTACTCGCTACATAGTCTCGGGAAAGTTTTTGTATTTGCTAGTTTTTGGGCAACTTTCAATGAAGTTCAGCCTTTTTTTTTTCTAGTCATTTACAAACTTGAAGGGAAACAAATGAGGAAAAACATCCTGAACTCCCCCAAGCCTCAAAATAATATCCTGCGTACGACCAGGAGAGGAATGAAAAACTGATGAAAGTGAAAACTGCCACCTTTTGTTTGGATAGACGATAGACGACCAGTCAAATGCCAGTCAGCTCGGCGCTGTGAGGTCACCAAGTCCAGAGTTACCCCGCAATTTCAATACTCCTTAATTAAGACAACACTGCATACTCTCAACAATTTTCTTCAGGACAACCTTGTATTCCTATGTTAAATATACAAAATTTCATTTCAATGTGGGGAGGGGGGTTACAACACCCTCCTGCGTATGCCAGTAGGTCCATATAGAAGTGGAATATCAAAAACTTATTCATATTTGAATAATCCCTCCACATTCACCCTTATTTCTTAAGGAGGTTCCCCCCCGATCAGCTGGCAACACGAAAGCGTACTAACAACCAGACTTGACAACACATATAAGGTTTGGAAACTTGATTTGACAACACAAAAACTGACAACCATCCATAGGCCGAATTTGATCGATAAAATTTGTCAAGTGAAACCAAGAAACTATTCCCCAAAAATATTTTGGACCATGTAAAATATATTTAATAACTTAATTAAAATATATTTTAATACTTAATTACACAACTGCTAGTTTTGTCTCAGAGATAACGATTACTCCGATTTCTAATTCCATCATAGGCATACACAGAAGTTCATAAGAGGTGGGAAGGTTACAGAGCTACAACTCCATATATTCATAGATATGTATAAAAAATTAAGTCGCAAGGTGTGGGGGATACAACACCCCTACCACCAATGAATTTCTCCGAAAAGATTTGGGTTCAATGTCCAATTTGTGTCTATCCTTTCAAGCGTTAAATCATAACTTATATTTTAAGCACTAAAGTTAAAGCTGAATAATATAAAAAAAACCTGCCCCCCACCCCCCTAATTGTCTAATGAGATTCTCCAAAATTTGTATGTAAGTTTTCGTGCTATCTATACGTATATAGTGTAGTACGTGTGTGTTGTAAATAATAATGTAATAATGGTGTGGCATAACTTCAGAAAGTGTGTTATCTCAAATCGTTCACCATCTACTACCTCCCTCCTGCATAAAAAGTAACAATTTATATACATCATCGTTGAGGCCCAACAAATCCTCAACAAAATGAATGGCATCAAATGCATTGTATAAAAAATTACAACTTGTCATCGTAAAATGACACACTCCCTTTATGCAGGGCACAACCTTTATACCCGCACGAAGCGACCCTGATGATATACATCGGAGTAAGTGAATTTGAGATACCTATCTTGTATCCAGAGGCTGGTTTACTGTTTTGCTACCTGGACTCGCATATTTTGCTGTCCACCGTATCTTATCAAATATGAGGCATGACAGATTTTGCTGCTTTTGTCAAATTCTTAATTTGATGTTTCTGGCAGTTATTTTAAGTGCACAGTGCATTATCTTGTTGTGTGAAAAGGTCTCCAGTGGGATATTGCAGGCAAACAAATGGTAGTGTCAAGGAGATCCCGGTAACATTGATTGACTTATGAGGGATGATGTCACACACAGCAGGGGTTCCATTTCAGTCCATGTAAACACCCTCCCAGATGAGAATGCCACCTTTACCAGCCTGGAGAATAGCCTGCTGGGGCAAAAATGATCCATCACTTCATGTATTTTGTGCCATACTCATAACCTGCCATGGGTGTGTACCGTTAATCTTGACTCATCAGTCCAAACAAAATTTTTCCACATTTCTAGGATCCAGTGGCGGTTCCCTTGCCCATGCTAATCTTTACACCCAGTGTGTGCAGTCAGCAGAAGTACCCTCATGGGATGATGGTTTTGGATCGTCTGGGTGCTTATATCCTATTGTGCACCAGCGTTAAATTGCTGAGTGATTTGTTACACTGTGGCTCATCTGTACACTGAGCTAACCAACAATGACCCTGTTCAACCACACGTCATTGACCACGCCAGTTAACCTTTGTGGGGATGATTTTATTGTAAGCAACGTACTCGTGATACACCCTTAACATAGTGGCTCATGAAAATCTCCATGCTTGCACAACTTCGAGATGGAGTAACCCATTCGTCGGGTCCTGACAATTTGTCCACGATCAAATGAACTTAGATCATTCATATTATCTATACTGCATTCGACTATTACAGATATCATTATTCTCACTTCTTATATTGCCACATCAATGCTTACTTCATTTCCTTTCTATTTACAGATCTGCCCACAGTGCCAAATTCGCACTGCCAGCTGTCTCTAATTCAATTACTATTCTTTGGATATATATATGAATTGTGACTTTTTGTTCGGCATGGGAGATGACGAACAATCATTGATTGTATACCCACTGTTTGATGTCATGCCACACCACTGATATGTAGTTATGTCTATATCAGGGGTGGAGAAACCACAACCTTATAGCCACATGCGATCTTCAAAGCCCTTAGATGCAACTTTTTTGACCAAATTAAAATTTTGCAGAAAAATATTTTATTTGTATTATAATCTTAAAATAAACGTGGGTGAAGTATGAAAGAGTAGGCGAAGATTTAATGAAATAATCTCCTTTAATTGATTGTCACAATCAAACACATGCGGCCTTCATATATTACAGCTAACTTAATGCGGCCTTCTAATATTAACAGCTAATTTAATGCAGCCTTCCAACATGTAAAGGTTCCTCACCCCTGGTCTATATAGTGCCTATATAAAATATATATCAATATGATAACTATGACTTCTTCAACAGTTGTGGAAAAAGACCCATGGATATTAGTAGCAAAAAGCAGTCTTTGCATACATCCGGAAAACTTGTGAGTTGGAACGGCGCTTATTTATGTTCATCTCAGGGTTTGCTGAACCTTTTCCAAATCGTAAGATTCATTTGTTTGTCTAAAATATCTCCAACTGCTTCTATATGCATTTTAATATTAGTCGTTTTGTTTAATATACATACGTTATTTTCTGTTTGCCTTTTATGTAAGCATTCTATGGAAAAATAAATTCATTTCTAACGTTTTAGGCACGGTTTCAGCTTATTTTTATAGCAATAGATTACATTTAAACCACTGAAGGTGTTGCAGTATTTTGTTTTGTTTTTTTGCTGTGTGCCCTCTTGTGGTGTAGTGATAATGTTTTACTCAACCGCATTGAAAACCTTGGTTTAATTCCTGATAGCGTCAAAGAATGTGTCCTTTTTCTATATGCCATGCTTATATTCAATAATTTTTTTAGATTTAATCTAATTGATTTGCTTTGCGATGACGTAGGAATGACATAGCTATCTACCATGCCAAAGAACCCAGGGTTTGATTTTTTAGCTAAGCTCCATCAAAAAACCGTAGGAACTTATTCAGTATGACTTTAATTGACCTTGCATAATCTTTCTACTCCGTAGTCTAAAATTTGACGGCTCTCTGCCCCGGTGCAGTGGTAACGCATCCGCCTAGTGTGCCGTTATCTGGGCTTCGATTCCGAATGGTGCTGAGAAAAAAGTGCACCTGTTGATTAACTGCTCACTGTAGTGCCCAGGTTTGGTTCCCTAGGCCTTAAGAGGTTCAGATTCCTCGGAAAACTGTAGGTCCCGACCCAGTATGACCTTCACTATCCTTGCGCCGTAAAATTCACAACCAATCAATTTAGAATTTGATGTTTGAAAGAAAGATCAAATGATTTACTGTTCAAGGAGTGCAACTATGTCCCCTATGGTGGCATAACACTGCCATCAACCTGGTTTCAGTCCCAATGGTACAGTAGAGCATACAGTACTGTTTTTCTAGCCACCATAATCTGGGGTTTGATTCCTCGGAAAACAGTAGATCCTGTCACACTATCATCCAAGCTGTACTTATGGCATAAAATACGAACATTTACTTTTCAAGAAGAGGTCTGATGACAAGAACCAGTTTAACCTTTAGCTTATGGGTGGGACGACATGTATCCCAGCAGATTTACTTCCCAAAAGAACAGAGCTGGGATACAGGACTTCCCTTAGCTAATGCGGGGCATGGAGCAAAACATATTTTGGGGGCCTATATACATACGAGTGAGAAAACAAAAAAAAGAATAATGTATGAGCACTAGATGGTACAAAATGCAAGAACCAAAGAAAAATATTTTTAGGTAAATTTTCAATATTGCAAAAATTTTAAATTTGAGAATTACATTTTGCAGGGCTCAAGACATGGGCCCCGCTTGCCCCTGGGATAAGCCCTAGCCCAGAGATTTTTCCCCCTCTTTCATGTTCTTCTCAAATAAATGATCAGTTCAGTAGTACAAATGGCTTAATCGCGGGTAGTAATGAAAAGGGGGATGAAATAAAGGCCTATTGTACAAACGGGACCTTTTCCTCTCTCTTCACTGCTTTGTACGAAAGTTAACGTTCTGCTATTAGACTATGAGTAGGTTTCTTACCTTTCATTAACGTGCAATACATGCCCACTGAAGTTATTTGGTGTTGTTTATTTGTACTTAAGCACAGCTACACACCCTATGTAGAGATACTTTCTGGTGCCATTTGGGTTGATTTGAGAAGGGAAGAAGCGATATTTCTCAGTACGGAACAACAAATTTCTGTTTTCTAGCCCCATAAGCTAAAGGTTAATAAAAGCTGTGGCCTTTAAACTTATTGATTTGGATTTGATCCAATGTAAGCTGTATTGTATTTGAATGTGTGTGATTTGGTCATTATGTCATGATGCAGTATGACCCATGCTGTCCTTGCTCTGTACAAATTCAACTACATACTTTAAGTCAAGTGTTTCTGAAAGCGTGCTCTGCAGAACTCCAAGCAACCTGGAATGGTCAGGGAATTTAAATTCGTCCCAAAAAGTCAGGGAGGAATTAAATTTTTTGGTAAAACCCAGAGAAAACCATCCTAGCCTCTTCTGAACAGCTGAATTTCACAAGAACATGAAGTTATTTTCCCTGAAACTAGAGTTCAATTCAAAGTTTTGTTTGCGATCAGTCAGGGAAATTTTTTCTCAACAGTGGGTGGGAACCAGGGTTCCGCTACGGCTCTCCATGGGTGCCGCAAGCAATTTGTAACACATGGCAAAAGTTTTAAAAAAATCCGTAAATTTTTGTCATTTTTGCGCATAGCAATTGTCTTAAATTTGACATAAAAATTAAATTTTCTTCAATACAACGAACTTTTAAAGACTTTGCAATAATAAACAACAAGGCCATTCATTCTTTTAATGTTTTTCAGTAATAAATACATGTAACATTTCATTAAAAAATTTCTTACTTCTACATCATCATTTGTAACTCTTATCTACCTTTTTATGCTGATTTATTACTTGCTTTCATGTCCAGGCAGTCATGAATAATAGCCCTTTTAGCTTTCCATAAATAATATTTATAGGGGAAGTTCCATAACTAGGCATGTGGATAAAACGGGTTCTGTGGCTAAGCATGTGGTTAAAAATTGGTTCCATGGCTATGCATGTGGTAAAAATGGATTCTGTGGCCATGCATGTGGTAAAAACCATGGCTAGGCATTCAGTAAAAAGGGTGCCGTGGCTGGGCATATAGTAAAAAAAGTGTTTCATAGGACGAAAAGTTAGAGAATCACTGTGTTAAATAACAGTGACAATTTAGTCACTGTTACCTTAAATGACTTGTTTTAGAATATAAAAAATATTTCTTTTTTGAAAGGCCACCATGTTCCTTTCAATGAATAAGATTTATTATCAAATGAAGGGAAGGAGGTAATTGTCTAATGAATACGATGGTTGCTGAATGAGTGAATTTCATGACTGTCGAATAAATGATGGCTGTTTTAATGAGTGAGATGACTATTGAATGAATGAAATGTGTCTCAAAGGAGTGAAATGATTATCTATAGATGGCTACTGCAAGATTTTCTTCCAGGAAATGTAGGCTAGAAGCAAGCATATATGAAATTGACAATGTTAACACCTACAATAAAAATTACCTAATCATGAAAATCCCATAAAATTCATCTTTGTTATCTCAATTTTTTATTATGGTTTTTATACTCACGCATGATCGAAAATTCGTTTTATATTGACATAATAAAAGCTCCCAGACCACTAGCATCCCATTGCTTACATCATATCACCGGACTCTATATCTGAACTGAACGTAAAAACATCAGCATTAGATGTTGGATGATTGAGAACAAGTGAACACTGGTCTGATGAGTCCCATTTCATTTTTCACCAGTGGAAACTTGGCAAATCTAGGAACTCATCCTGTCAACGAGAAGTAGTTTAGGAAATTTGTAATAGACTGAAACGTGTCCAGCTGACGCACATTGATAGCTTTGGTAAATTTAGATGTATGAATGAACAATCAAAGTTAGCCCCTCCTTGCATTCCTTCATTTTCATCACGTACCTACAAAATAACGTAAACTTTCAGCAGGATAATCATCTTCCCCACAAAATCATTTTAACGACTTTCCAATTCGCTAGACACCAAACTCTGTTGTGCATCTTTAGGATGCTGTGAAAGGATGTTCACGTTTTAAACCCTCTAAGAATATGATAGGAGGCACACAATGGGGACAAGGGCATGACAAATTCATTCTTAAACTAGTGGACACACCTACATGTGTTTAAGTTATGCTTAACGGTACAAAACGTATTCCCTCGATTTTATCCATTCAATGTATGCAAACACGTATAACAATTTTATAAAATGAATGAAAGTAGAATTGGGATCTGTTTTACATTTAAAATATTTTTTTTAGATTGTCTGTTATGCATGTATTGAGATTATGAGTGATGCGTGTCGTCCTGCATATGGAGCGACACCTGGTGGATTTGTTGGAACAACTTACGACACATATTTCCATGTGTCATCCTATGCCACCTTCCTTGTAACAAACGTCATTTTCTGGTCATTCATCTTCTCTCAATCATCTTGTAGTCTTGTTGGACAGACCGTTATTGTAAGTGTAGTTCTGCGTAACGTGTTCACTTTTAAATTAACAAATAATGTTATACATTTGGAATATGCAATTATCTGCACCCCCTTTGCTTCTATATGAATGCCCAGAATTCGCCATAACGACAATTATTTTAACACTGCCATAAGATTTAAAACACGACGTTTCGAGAGCCAACTGCTCCCTTTGTCAAGTGAAAGCAGAATGGATTCTGCCTTCACTTGACAAAGTAAAATCTAATTTTAGTGAAATTCTTTTTGACTTTGTAAGTCAAAAAGAGCTTCACTAAACTGAAATAATCAGCATATAAAAATAAATTTAATATCAGTTTATTCACCCTACTTCTACAGTTTTCTGCTTTAATGTAGATGACAGAAAGGCTGTGCCAAGTATTCTATTTATCTGCCTGCTTCATCAGTAAGAAGAGATGCGTAGAGTCCACTCTTTAAATCCTGTGACTTTTTGTTTAATAAGATGCTGGTTTTTCCTGCAAATCATTATCAGGTTTATAGAAATGATTTTATTGGGCTATCGATCGATATATTGCCAAAAAACTCGAAATGAACATGGGATTTAAAAAGAAAGCTTTGATATCGATAGAAGCACTTCCAGAGATGCAGAAGGGGCTAAAGGTTTGAGCTTTCTCACCTCCAATCGTACAATATTTATTCTACATAAAATGACACTTTACAAAACTTTAACACTTTGTCAAAGTATTGCTCCCCCCTCCTACATGCAAAAAAATACTACTATGTGGAGGCGAACTATTTGACAAGGACTGTGTAAATAAAATAACTTATATTTGTCAGTGTTGCAAGAGGAAGTCATCTAGAAATAGTAGATTTAAAACAGGAAGGGAGAGAGAGAGAGAAGCAATGATCCATGTGCAGACAAAAAAAGGAAACAAATTTAAAAGGAAGTAGGAGAAACTTCGAAAAGGGAAACCACACAACGAAGGATGCTGTACTTTTCAAAGTGGATATAGTACATTTGTATTAATTGTTGCTAAAAAAATTTGCGGGAAAGAAAAAAAACAGTGAAGGCTCACCTCTGTGCAATCCAAAACACTGACCAATGGAAACAGTATGCAGGGTATTTTCACCTGATCGGAAAACGATATAAAACACTATTGGTAACATGTCAATCTGTCAGATGAAGCATGATGTGATTTTTTTTTTTTATAAACTCCAGACCCACCAATCACTGGTTCGATTCTAACCTAGTGTATGCTTCCTTTGATTACATAAAGTCTCTGATCTGGTCAATTTTCCCTGCGGTAACGTGATAGTAACACAATCATTTAACTTGCCATTCATCTGTGTTCAAGTTCCAGCAGTGCCAGAAAAGGCAAGTTTTCTAATTGCTCATGGTAGTCCTAAGCCTCAAGAAGCTTAGATTTTTCAGAAAAAGTGTAGGTCCACAACCCTACATTTTTCAGAAAAATTTAAGTCCGCTACCCTATGGCGGCTTAGTGTTTACACATCATCATGCCATTAATTCAGATTTGACACCCAATGGTATCACAGCTCGCATGGCGTTTTTATGCTCATTGTAGTCCTGGTTTTTTTTTAAACTGTAGGTCTCGGTGCAGCAAAACCTTGCACTGTAGAAACACAAACTGGTCTGATTCGTTTACCGTGCGGTGATGTAATAGTAACACTGTTGTCTGCCATACCAAAAACATAGGCTGTGGATCCCCAGACTACTACACAGATTTTACTCCTTTGGAATTTTGTAGGTCCCGGTGCAGCAGGACCTTGCAATGTAAAAACACAAACTGATCTGATTCTTTTACCCTATGGTAGTGTAATAGTAACACTGCTGTCTGCTATATCAAAATCGTAGGGTGTGGATCCCTAAGCGATACAGATTTTATTCCTTTGAAATTTCGTAGGTCTTGATAGAGCAGGCATTATAATAGCATATATTTGCATTATAAAAACACAAGCTGATCTGATTCGTTTACCCTACGGTAATGTAATAGTAACATTGCTGTCTTCCATACCAAAGTCGTAGGGTTTAGATTCCCAGACTACTACACAGATTTTACTCCTTTGGCATTTTGTATGTCCCGGTGCATCAGGACCTTGCATTGTAAAAACACCAACTGATCTGATTCGTTTACCGTGTGGTGATGTAATAGTAACACTGTTGTCGGCCATACCAAAAACGTAGGCTGTAGATCCTCAGACTACTACACAGATTTTACTCTTTTGGAATTTTGTAGGTCCCGGCGCAGCAAGACTGTGCATTGTAAAAGCACAAACTGATGTGATTTGTTTACCCTGCAGTAATGTAATAGTAGCACTGTTGTCTGCTATACCAAAAACCGTAGGTGACACGGATCTCGCTTCTTTGGAATTTTGCAGGTCCTGGTGTAGTGTGACCTTAGCTATCTTTAAAAAGCAAAACTTTCAGCAATCAAAGTAATTAATAATACTAATTTAAAAAACCTGCTGACTCTCTACAGTTCATTACTTTTTAATGACTTTTTTTTTTCCTTGTAGATGTTTATATTCTGGTTAGTTTGTGCTTCAGTCTCAATTGGTTCTAGCTTACCATTGCTGATCTCAATTGCAAGTACTAATACTCGAGAATTCCAAATTTCTGGTTACATGGACAAAATGACAGTATCGGTATGTATGAAATCTGTACTGCTGTTTTATTACACCATAGTGTATTGACTGTTTTAATACACCATAGTGTATTGACTTTATTGTATATCTTGTGCACTGATGTCAATTGTGCACAGTGTCAATCACTGACGCACGCCGGGAGGTGTTGATGGGGAACCCCATTGCAATGAAATTTTGTATTTAACATAAGAATATAAGTTGTGGCTCCGTAACCTCCATTGAGTCTGTAACCCCCCCCTTACGAACTTCCTGCATACGCCTATGGTGTCAATGTACTGATTGCACCCAATACTTGAAACTAAAAGTTAATCAACGAATCCATACATAATTCACAGTATGGGAAAGGGTATGTTCTTGAAAATTTAGTTGATATAAAATATATTGACTTAAGAAATGTGAAATGTATTAATCCAGAAAGTACGAGGATATATGTAATATATCAATTTAAAGAAATAACAAAGTGTGCAGAGAAAAACCAATGTAGCATAAACACATATTTACAGGAATATTTTACAGGAAAAAGAAAAAAACTTTCCAGGGTTCCCACAACCGTGGAGAACCTCGAATTGTCCGAGAATTTGAAAATGACCTTAAAGTGAGGGGAAAACAAGATTTTCTAGTCAAACCTGGAATAGTCAGGGGGAAAACTTCCCCCTAACTTCTGTATAGAATATCTAAATCTCTCATGAACGTGAAGCTATTTCCCTACAACTGAAGTTCAGTTAAATCTACAGAGAGAAGTCAAGAAATTAGTCAGGGAATTTGGAAATGTCCATAAAAGTCAGAAAAAAAAATAGATTTTCCGGTCAAACATGGAATAGTCAGGAAACTTCCCCCTAACTTCTGTGTCAAATAGCTAAATCTCTCGCAAACGTGGAGCTATTTCCCTGCGACTAAAGTTCAGTTAAATCTACAAAGAGAAGTCAAAGAAATTGGTCAGGAAAATGTGTCCTTAAAAGTCAGGAAAAATTGAGATTTTCTGGTCAAACCTGGAATAGTCAGGAGGGGAAACTTTCCTCTAACTTTTGTATCGAATAGCTAAATCTCTCACGAACGTGGCACTGTTTCTCCTGCAACTAAAGTTCAGTTAAATCTACAAAGAGAAGTCAAAGAAATTGGTCAGGGAAATGTGTCCTTAAAAGTCAGGAAAAATTGAGATTTTCTGGTCAAACCTGGAATAGTCAGGAGGGGAAACTTTCCTCTAACTTTTGTATCGAATAGCTAAATCTCTCACGAACGTGGCACTGTTTCTCCTGCAACTAAAGTTCAGTTAAATCTACAAAGAGAAGTCAAAGAAATTGGTCAGGGAAATGTGTCCTTAAAAGTCAGGAAAAATTGAGATTTTCTGGTCAAACCTGGAATAGTCGGGGACTTCCCCCTAACTTGTGTCGAATAGTTAAATGTCTGACAAACATGAAGCTATTTCCTTTCTACTGAAGTTCAGAGAAATCATCAGAAGTCGAAGAAATTAGTCAGGGAATTTGAAAATGTCCTTAAAAGTCAGGAAAAAAATTAGATTTTCCGATCAAACCTGAAAGAGTCAGGAAGAAAACTTCCCTCATTTCTTTATCAAATACCTAAATCTATTACAAACATGAAGCCATTTCCCTGCAACCAAACTTCAATTAAGTTCTCAGAGAGAGAGGTCAAAGAAATTAGTCAGTAATTTTATTTTTCAATACGAGTCGTAACCTGCTTTGCAACACGAACACTCAGATACATTTGTACCGCTTTTCCAATGACAATATTTTTTAAACTTTCGTTGAATGCTTGCTGTTTCCCCGTGAAACTACAGAACCTTAAGCAGGCGTCCCTCTTGTCCTGTATTTTTAGGTACTGTCCTACTTTTTTTTTAATCGGTATAAAAGCTAACTGTATCGTAGGTTATCTTTATTCCAAGTTTTGATCCTCAATATGGAGTATACAGTTTACGTTTTCAGCTCACTTCGCTTGCAAACGTTTGTTTAGGTGGCCATTTTATTGGCTACTTGAAGATTTAATTATAAAACTCTTTTCAGCTTCCTAGAGTACTAAATAAATTAATACATACACTCCTCCTGTCATTGTTGCGAGGAACGTAACATTGCTCGTTAGTGCAATGGCTGATTTCTCTTCTATCAATGACCAATTTTCTTTCAGATTGGACTGTTGACTTTTAAGATTATCAACTGTGGTACTTTTTTAACGTTTTCAGATTAAGGTGTGAATTTGATGTATAAGTATAAACATGCCTCGTTATACACGGTTTCCAGAGAACTGGCTGAGTGAAAAGAATGGAAATAAACATTTAATTGAATTGTGGTGTGCAAAGCATACTGACTTTATTGCACACTGCTTTATATGCAAAAAGACCTTTTAGTGTTGGAAATTCAGGAATACAATAAGATTTTGGTGACAACTGCTTTGTCCAAAGAGCAAACAAAATTCACAGTGTCGGTTTCATCATCTGGACAGAAGTCTTCAAATTTTGTATCTAGTGCTGAAACTTTGAAACACTGGAATGTGAATGATGCTGATAGAGTATCTAATGCAGAATGTTTATGGACAATGAAAATTGTTGAAGCTGGTTACCCATTCAATTCTTGTAAAAATTAGAAAAATGTGTTTTGTAAAATGTTTCTAGACAGCAAAATTTCTAAGCCATTTACGCTAGGACAAACTGAGGTTTCATATGAAATTGCACACGGACTTGGACCATATTTTCATTATCATTTGATGAGGCGACAACTGAAGCTGGAAAGAAACAGACATTGACATTCGATACTGGGACAGTGATCAGGAGAAGGTTGTATGTCACTTCTTGTGTTGCTTTGAGCTTGGTCATGCAACTGCTGATATACTTAAGGAAAAGATACTGTTATCCCTATCAAAAGATCACTTGCCTCTTAATAGATGATTACTTGCGATTGGTTCAGATGGGCCTCCAGTGAATGTGAAACGTCTGAAGGATATTCATTCTATTTTCAAAAGCGAGGGTTTGCCAGGTTTAATTAATATTGGTATATGCAATTTGCAAATCTTGCATAATTCTTTTAGGAATGGCATAACTCAGTGCTTAAGTCATTGGGAGATCGAAGACTTTTTGGATGCCGTACATAAGTATCCAGCCAGAAGTGAGGATTTTCACAATATTCAGAATAACCTTGAAATGGAGTAGAAACACATGTTGAGTTTTGTTAACAATAGCTGGTTTTCTATGGTCCCTGTTATTTCAGTAATAACAAAGCAATGGTTTGCCTTAGGGGAGTATTTCCTTGAGTACATCCTCAAAAACAGCAAGAATTAGGGCAAGTCTAAACTTTATCTAAGTATTAGATCTCACCTGAAGGATCCAACAACTTTAGCCCACGTGCTTTTCCGGAAGTCAGTGGATGAGACTTTTGATAAATTTCTTCTTTTAATGCAACGAGAAGAACCCTTGATACATATTCTGTATGATGAAATATGCTGTGTTATTCGAAGCCTTGGTTCAAGAATTGTTAAACCAGAACTGTCGGGAAATATGTTTGGAAGGAACTTAAAGAACTTTGATTTCAATAACCTGGAAAATATTCTTCCAACAACTGAAATTGATGTTGGAATTCTTGCCAGGAATGAAGCTTTAAGACTGAAGGAAAAAGAATTAAAACTATTTTTCCATGAGGCGAAACATTTTATTATGGCAATCACTGAATATTTATTTGATGAAGTTCCTCTGAGCAACAAGTTACTGGAAAATATCCAGTGCTTTCATCTATTATTTAAGATGGAACCAATGTCTTTGAAGTACATAGCAAGAGTGGCTAAAGAAATGCCCCTTGTTTTCCCAGGAGAATAATATAGATAAGCTTTCAAACGAGTGGAAATTATACATGATTGAACGAGTGAATGAATATCCCTTGACAACTGGAACAAGGGAAAATAGAACTGATAATGTAGATGATCTGTTTGAAGAATCAGATATTCAAGATGATGAGGAACCTGCAAACAAAAGTTCCACCCCTGTAACCTAGAATAGATGTTTATTGGTCTGATGTCCCGAAGAAGAAGAGGCAGCTTAAGGAGAAATACCTTCTACTTTCTCGTTTAGTCAAAGCGGCACTGGCACTTTCCCATGGGAAGGAGAGAAGGGTTTCGCTTAACAGACTCTTTCTTAACTCAAATCGTCCACTGTTAAATGAATTATAAGTGAATGGTCTTCGAACTGTGCATGCTGCAGTAAAAGTAAAGAATGACATTTGTGACATACCTATTACCCTTCTGTGCCTAAAGTATTGCCGAGAAGCACATAGTAAGTACAGAAACTATTTGGAAGAGCGTAAGAAGAAACTTTCAGCTGATAATGAAAAAAAAATCATCCTTCAGATGTTTAAATACTTGAAAAAATTTTAAAAGGCTACAGGAATTGATCAAAATAAGTTACTCACTGACTGTGTAGTTGACTTTAAACCCGTCTCACAAAAGATTTTTTTTCACAAGAAAAATGAGGTTTAGAAATTTACCCTCCCACCAACCTGGTTTTTTTCCCCGCCACTGATACGTCCTATATTTTTTTGTTTATATTTTAAGTTGTGACTATGACCCTTGCTTATGTTTTACTGTATGCTTGTGCCATTAATTATTTAATTAAGCAATGACTGAAGTATGTTGTTTTTTCCTCGGGATTTTGTAATACACATTATGAACATGTGGAATATTTAACCTTTGTTCTTCTCCGGCTTTCTTGACCATACTTTGCCCACGCTTTATACTACTGGTTGTATTTTTACTTCAAAATTTTAAAATGAGTTGTGTAATTAATATTTAATTATATATATATAAATGTGTAATGAAATATTGTCTGTTGTATGATAGGTAAAAAAAAAAACTTTATTGCTGGCAGAATGCATACAAAGTGAAAATAACTAAGTGAAATACAAAAATACAAAGGAAAATATATAAAATTAAATTATGTAAAATGAGATATACAAAAAGAAAATAAAATGCAAGGGAAAAAAACCACACATATATTATGTGCATTCTGCCGGGGCAGCATTTGGAAAAGACTTTTACATTTGACAAAGCCCAAGCTGTCCAGGTTTTCCCAAATCGAATATTAAACGTTCTTTATCTGCATCATTCCCCCCTCCTTCACCACATGGCATCCCGCAAAATACAAATAATATGTAAAAAAATATGTGCCCAATCAACAATGATAATAACATAATGAATAATTTCCAAAATAAATTTCTAGTATCTTGACCAAAATCATAAATATAATAATAATAATAATCATAGATTAAATATAAAGACTTTTTAAATAAAGAAAATGAATGTATATGTTTTAAGTAATTAGGAAGGGAATTCCACACCCGTGGACCCTGTGAGCCAAACTGATATTTGTTCTTGCCCAAATGGGTCGATAATAAAGTTCACTAGGAGATTCATATCTGTGTCC
>QLNU02015270.1:102800158-102823105 GCA_006491805.2 Dysdera silvatica | reverse complement strand
TCTTAGACCATATAATGCAGATTATATGGTCGAAGGTTATGACTAACGTTAGTATTTGTTTGAATTTTTATGGCGCAAGAGCATCTGGGCTATACTGCGCCAAACATGGTAAAATCAAACTCTGTGGTAAGCCAGTTCTCTGTAAAAAGTTAAAGACGTGTCTGGTCAGAATAGTCGTTTAAAACGTTAGAGAGCGATGAAGAGTTCAAAGCAGGAGTACACGATCAAGGTTTGTTTGTTTGTTTGTTTGGCTTTTTTATGGCGCAAGAGCATCTGGGCTATACTGCGCCATCACACGATCAAGGTAACTAACGATTAGTAATCCTACATCGGGGTGGGCAAATGCGGCTCTTCATTAAGTGTGGCTCCCGTCGAAACTTTACGTCCTTTTTTTTTTTCTAAAAGTTTTTTCACGAATCTTGTTAAATTGACTAAGAAAGTGAATCGGTTAATGAAGAGTAGAAGTCGTACGTAATCGCGTTTCGAAAGCATATCTTCGATTACGTCGATAGGTCATTCTTGGAGTTATTATTAAACTTTGAAATAATTATTTTGTGTTTTCTTTCATGTGTAATTTACATAGCACTTAAGACTTGTGCACCATATTATAACCATGTTAATTAAATTTGTGCATTTAATTCTATGTGACCCGGTTGTGGCTTTTTATGATGTACGATAAATTAGCAAGCGGCTGTCATTAACCTCTTCGCGTATCCCCAACTTTTTTTTTGGATAACTAATTTCGTCCATTGAAATTGTTACATTAAATTACAGTGGACTCTGGCAAGTTAATTAGTTTTGTCTGAAATTTATATTGTCATAAATGGTTTAATAGCGACACACTGCACTAATCAATAGAAGCAAATAAAATACAATTTTTATGGTGCAGTTCGATAAAATCATTAACACGATAATACTGCTGATAGCTATTTCGATAGCGTTAACCAGCTACCGTCGTCAGAGCGAATGGCGGCTTCTGTTTATGTCCGTGCTGTTGGTCGGTGTTGCCATCACGTCGGTTGGAAACTTGATTGGGCGGAGGAGTAAAGCGTATTTGTGGAGACGTCTTCAGCCGTGAGACCCAAAAGGTTTTTCCAAGTGGATGATATAGAGTTACTAAGGAGTTGATCATTAACTGCAACATTGATGTTTGCTAGAATGTGAAATGCCTCAAAGAAACTGAGATCAAGTGTTGAGTTGACTTTTTTATTAATACGTGCATTAGAGAATAAGAACTTGTGTTCGAATTCCCATGAATGTTTTGCCAGAGCCGATTTATGAAATTCTTGCTTTCTTACATAAGCTTCGTGTTCATTTAGTCTGAGGCGCAGTGCTATTCGTGTTTGACCGATATAAATTTGGCCACACTGGCACGGAATGGAATATATGCCGCAGCTGTCAGAATCCGGGATGTTATCCTTAAGATGAGAAAAGCCTATTTTGTTGATCGGAGTGAAGGTAACGCGAAAGTTGAATTTGTGCAGGACAGCAGCGATCCTAGTAGAAATTTTCGGAACATAAGGAATGCAGACAACGTCTAGGAACTGGAGAGAGAAGAGGCCGGTTTAGGTTTAGTGAGTTTCCTAAAAATATGATCAATAATTGTTGGATTGTAGCCCCGGTATGAGGCAATTTTTCGAATGTAGCTGATTTTCTTAGTCAATGCGTCACTTGTAGACGAGAATTTGATGGCACGAGACACCAACCAATAAAACGAGCTCATTTTCTGGCTTTGTGGATGAGCCGATAGAGCGTGAGCAAAACGGCCAAGCGAATTATGTGTTCTACAGACACTAGTTTCGATAGCTGCTTAACGCTAATTGAAACAGCTATCAGCAATGCAACTTTAACAATTTTATAAGAACTGCACCATAAAATAACCATGCTATTTGTTTCTGCTTATATTGTCATTTTTACTATCTTAAAACTGCTGTCCATAAAGTTGCTTCAGAAAACTAAACATTGACTTTATTTTTATAAATATCTACTAGATAATAAAAATAAGATCGTCCACCTTTCTTTAATTTTATTTGTTTCTATATTACAACCACGTTCTCCTTAAACTGCTTCGTTTCCGTCCAAATGCAGTAGATGGCAGCACACAACACTAATCGGCACTTCACCATGAAAGTGTTAAAAACGTACGTGGCGCTCCCACTAGGACTTACTTTAAATGCATACAACACTGCTTAACGTTTTAAAAATACCATTCTTGTTTAAAATAATTGTTTATTTATATGATTTATTTTGTGCATTTTTTTTTTCCCCCAAAAAAAATTACGTGTTTGAAAAATCTTGTTCCCGAATTCCAGTAGATGGCAGCATATATTAATAATTAGCTTAATACTAGTTGATTTGATTGTTTGGCTTTTTTATGGCGCAAGAGCATCTGGGCTATACTGCGCCAAACACGGTAAAACTTAATAATAGTAACGCAGGACCAGGGACACTGCATCTGAAAAATATTTTTTCCTAAAATAAATTATTCATTTTAAGCATAAAATAACTTACACCGTGATGTAAATAAAAGTTAAAAAAAATAATGGACAAAATGAATAATGAGAAATATTACTGATTGCGGTTTGTGGTGCCATCTATCGTACGCAATGAGAACCATTGAATATTTAAATCACCTGAGAAATTTTAATAATTTTGTCATTAATCCAATTATCGCAAAATTATATACAAAAATATTATATAGTGATTATTTTATTAAAAGAATATTCCTAATTTTTATTATTATTTTCGATTTGGGCTCAAAAAATTGTATGAAGAAATACCACTTTGCACCTTTCTCAAAAAAACTGGGTGACAAGTGTCCACCCTTACCCCCTCCCCAGAAACTCCTATATTCACAGTGATTACTTTTAAAGCTGATAAAAAACGAATGTTAGTAATTCTGGGCCCGACAGTCAGGGTAGAATTTAGAGGTCATTCAAGCGGTAGCGCGGGGGAGGCGTTTAATGACTTGTTTTTTGGAAATGATACTTCATTGGCTTGCACCAGTATAGTCCAAACGTTCTTGAAAAAAAAAAAACAGATACCTCATTGGCCGTGGCGGATTTATAAAATTGCCGCCCTTAGGCACAGCCTGTACTGCCGCCCCCTCCCTCCTTTACAAAGAGAGGAATATTTGTTAAAAAAAAACCAACCGCATATCATACTCTTAACATTTGATATGTAAAGCAGATTTTTCATATAATTATTCAAACTAATAAGATAAATTTCGAAATTATTACTACCATAGTCTCCGACTTCCTGGATTTGAGACACTTTTTGAATCCACAATCATTTTAGTATGGATTCCTGGGACCTGATATTTTTTTATGTATTTCTCTTAGCCTATTTGTATTGCGCGATAAATATTATCTAGATGTGTTCTTTTTACCACAATTAAAAATTTTACTTCGAAGGTGACTAATAGATGGCGCTGACACTAACCATCCCATAGACGTATGCAAATAAAGCTGTCAAGAAAGAATTAAACGCTCCATAAGTTCTTCATTCGATTCATCAATAAATTCTGTAAATAGCAAGTGTCTGCGAAATGTTAACTATGCCAAAGAAAACTTTGTTGGTGAAATCGTGCCACACGGTATTCATTTCATTTTCAGGTATTTGAACCGCCACCTATCGGTGATATATATAAACTAAAAATTTTTTTTATTATGTTTAAAGAAAACCACACATCAAATAATAAATACATTAGCATTTTAAGAAGCAGCCATTAAATGCAGAATATGTAACGCTTAAATAATATTCCAACATTTTATTCGCACTGAAGATCATGAAGCTGCAATAATTTCGAAACGTTTGCCTTCAACTTGTTCTATGTACTTTTAATGGCTGCTTCTCAAAATGCTAATGTATTTGTTTCTAACACCAGTCGTAATTTATTTAATTTATTTCGCATTAAACATCAAATAATAATGATCGCGCCTTCATTCGATTCTTTAATGAACTCTGTAAAGGACAAGTTTCTGCCAAAATGTCGTAACTTTACTAAAACAAGCTTTATTAGTGAAATTTTATCACACAATATCCCTTTCATTGTTTTCTAATATCTAAAGTGCCATCTATTGATGACTTCCGAACTAAACATTTGTATTGTGTTTAAAAAAATTATCGTACAAAGCGCACATCAAGGTGATGATGAATTTCCGGTTTTATTTTATAATTTTTAAAGTAAGCCTCTATGCGAACTTTAAGTTGGCCCGGCATATTATTATATTTGAAAAGATGAAAATGCTAGTTCAAAATATATTGCGGAATAAGAATGTTATCTCGAATACATGAATTAGTTTATGGATAATTGCATGTCATAATATTAACACAGTTTTGTCATGGTAATACGCATTGATTTTTTGTGTATTGTGGCGCCATCTTACTTACAATAGGCGAACGAAAATGAATCAAATAAAAAAAAAGATACGTAATGCTAACTGAATAGTTCATAATATATAAGTTTAGGAAAATATATTTATACAAAGAAAACCTTAAAATTAAAGTTCATACAAAATTATTTTTGGGAGGAAAAAATAGTAGCCACTAAGAAAATAAATCTTTTAACTTTATAGGCACTAAATTTCTTTTTTTTTTTGTTCTGTCTTTCAGTAGGGTCAATTCTTGACCTGAATTGACCAATGATGATACTGGGCGATGATGTATTGTGATTTACATTGCACAGGCAGCTAGGGGATGCAACGACCTCTAGTTGTTTAGTATCTGAGAACCCTTACTGAATGGCCTTTAAATTTTGTAAAATGAAAGAAATTGTGCGCTTTAATTCCCTGTAAGAATAACCCGTATTTGAAAATACGTTATAATAGTTAAACCAGACCTTAGAAACTGAAATGTACCTTCCACTGCGCATGCCCACATTCTTTTCCATGCTTCTAAACGTTTCTTTAGGGGGTGGTATAAGAATTAAGGAAACGTTATATTTCAATCAAATCGAAATGCACTGACCAAGCCATGCCCATAATGTGGTTATATATATATGTTACCCCATATAGAAACAGATGGTAGAAAAATAATCTGAACTCCGGCTATACGCTCAAAACCCCATTAATTTCTCTTGACGAATATAAACATCTGTAATAGAACATATTTGGCGCAGTATAGCCCAGATGCTCTTGCGCCATAAAAAAGCCAAACAATCAATCAATCAATAGAACATGTATGAGAATCCATATACAAGATACTTTTGTTGGAAGCTTTTCTAAATAAATTTTTTAAAATATAATAGTCAAAATGTGATTATATATATATATTACTTCATTTGTCAAATTAAATCACTGGAAATTCTTTTGTCAGTAAAAAAAACGTACAACTTTAACATTGCATCCACATTGCGTTCAGGTAAATTAGAATAGAAAGGGTCGACAGTTTATTGGCTTACTTTTGCGATTCAAGAATCTCACAACTTGAGAACGCAGCACGTAAAATCGTATAAAAGATTGGATGTTTTATGGCGCAAGAGCATCTGGGCTATACTGCGCCAAACATGGTAAAATCAAAAACTGTAGTAAAAGCCAGTACTTTTTAAAAATTTAAAAACGTGCGTATGGTCAGCATGGTCATTTAAAATGTCAGACAGTGATGAAGAGTTAAAAGTAAGAGTGCGGGCAAGTCTATAATAGGGGCATTGAGTTAAAATGTGTAAAACACTCATGGGTTCATTGCACACTTGGCAAATTGGTGCTGGTTTTCCTTCCAACAGATGTCTATGGGTGAGATGGGAATGCCCAATGCGAAGTCTAGCAAGGAGAACCTCCTCTTTCCGATTTTTACGGTATGAGGAGGGCCAGTTACCAATTGTATGTTTAATATTATTCAATTTGTTATTGGTTTGATGATCCCATTCTTCTTGCCACCTTTGATTCACACAGGTCTTGATAATTGGTTTCAGGTCAGAGAAAGGAAGAAGTTGGCTAGAAGCAAGTGGTGAGTTCGTTGCCCTTGCAGCTGCATCAGCAGCCTCATTCCCTTTGATACCAATGTGAGCAGGTTTGGTTTGTTTGTGGTTTTACGGCTCAAAGACTACAATGGTCATGCTGCGCCGGGACCTACTGTTTTCCGAGGAATCCGAACCTCTTATGGCCTAGGGAACCAAACCCCGGACTACAGTGAGCAGTGCGATCTCTGAGTAAGCGTTCTTTGCACTGTTGGGAGTCAAACCCGGATTAACAGCGCACTAGGCGAACGCGTTACCACACTGCGCCACCGCAGGGCCCCAATGTGAGCAGGGATCCAACGGAATTTAATATTTGAGTGATCGTTCAGGTGCTGCAGCTGTCGTATGAAAGAGATTTATATAATAGCGGAGAAGCTCGTTCAATATTTACGTTAATTTATATACTTATCATAGTCCTAAGACATATATTTACTGGAATCCGTTTACGATTTTAGTCGCATCGTAATACACATTAATATCAAGTGCACATTGCCAGAACAATAAAATATGGTAATATTTGCCCCGGCCCTAAATTAGAAGCGCCATTGATCGTTTGCACTTACTATTGCATCCTTTAACAAAATACTTAACATTGGGATTCCTAGCAGGGGGGAGATGTCAACACTAATTTACGATTCTTTTGCTGTTTGCGATTATACTACTCTCAACGAATTTGTGGAAGTACAACGTTTCCTAAATTCTTATACCACCCCCTACGGAAACATTGTAGTCCGTGAGCATGCGCAGTGGAAGATGATTCTGTAAACTCTTAAAACCACAGTAATTTTGTAATGGAAGATTTTAATTATTCGTTTAAATTTTGAGTTATTGATCCAGCGCATCGACGTAGGATTTTCAAAATTATTGCGGGGGGGGGCAAACACATATTTTGTACATTTATACATTACAGTATATGTAAAATTGCAATTTATTTCAAATTATTGGAGGTGGGTAGGACCCGACGGGCCCATATAACTCTACGCCTATGATTCGGCGGCTAAATTATATAAAATGGCCGCAATATCAATAGTACCGTAGAACATGTGACGTTTTTCGGCCCACCGTGGCCCGAGGTATGATTCCCTAGGGAAAATATGTTCCAATTCCTCCGAAAACTGTTCCTCCCGACACAAGGTGATCTCAAATATGTTTTTCGCCCTAAAACACAAGCTCACGAACAAATAATACAAAATGCAAATATCTTTATTTTTCCGTGCTCAAGTGTCATCCAGATATATATAAATCAATTTAACATGTGTCAAGGAAGGGGCATATATAAAACTAAAAGTTAAGTCTCCGTTTAATTTGGCCAACTTTACAATCCCAGATCCTGATTATTTAATAATTGTATTTTTAATCTTTTCTCAAATTCCCTTTTCGTTTTGTTTTCCTTTATTATCTCGTGCCATTCGTTGTATAACTTTGACCCACAGCAATTTACATTGTGTGATCCATTTTAGTTCTTAGATTTCTTATTTTTATCCCTCCTCCTTTATGTGTATTTTGACATTTAATTTCTCCTCAAATTTATATAGTCTCTTGATATATATTTAATTTTATTCTTTTATAGATTATGTCCATATTCAATATGATCAGCACCGTAACTAGAAATGATCTTACGTCCCCTACTCACGAAGATATTCTCTCCTGTGAAATATCTCAGTCGATTTTACGTCCTTCCTCGTCTGCGTCCCTGGCGTGGGCCTTCTACGTCATACTCTTTGTTTCGATTCGGATTCTTTCGATTGTAAAAACATTTCGCATTCGCCCACCACTAACGGATGATAACTTTAATCATTGTCATTATTTTCATTGATTTTTCGCCTTTTTTTTTTCTTCTTCTTCTTCTTTAGTCAGAAATGTTAACGAAAACGTAATTTGTCTAAATTTTTGTACGCTATAGTAAAGATATAATTTAGTTTAAGATACGACTCATTTGCAGCAATAAATATTAAAAAGAATTGAACATTTTCAACTCAAGAGCTGTTACGGCGTTTAATAAAAAAATAACCGAAGTTTCCTTCAACTCAAAAACATAATCAAAATTTCGATAGATGGCGCTGAAAACATACGAATTCATCGGATTTATATAAATATATTTAATCAGCAAACCTGAACGTTTGTAAAGAAAATATGAATAAATAACCGTAACCTACATTAATCGTTACTATATTAACAGTTACATACTAGAAACTTTGTGGAATAATAAATTCTATGGATTTTAGGGCTATTCAAGCGCCATCTTTCGTGAAAAAGACTAAATATTTTATTTTTCCGTCATAGGGAGGTGGGTGGTCATACGTCAAGTTTCCTAGGAAAATGTAATAGGAACTACTATTCAATATAGTTATTCCTAAGAATGTTGCAGACACATTGGAGGAATAGAACAAGTCAGAGCCGAAGCCAGGATGGGGCTATAGGGTATTGAGCTCCCCTTGAAAATATTTTTTCTCAAAATCAAATATTGTGGAATTTTATTTTAAATTTTTTATTTTGTACGAAATTGTACATAACAATGGGAATTGTTCTTTGACGTTAAAAATGTATTCAAAATAGCTTTTCACGGCAGATCATGTGCATATATTTTTTTACATACGTTTGTCTTCATATACTTCATAATAAGCATAGGGGAATTATTGAGAGGAATACTAAAATTTATTTCTTAATTCAAAATATTCATTAAGGAATTTATTTATTACTGTTGAATGCTTTTATGTTTAATAAACCTTTTGTTTTTGAGGAACTAACAATTTTTCTTCCTCCTATCCTTTTACTATGCACTAATCCTTGACCTTCGTTTTCTAATTATATTAGTTTAAACAAAATTTCTTGGGTTTATACATCAACATCTAATTCTATTGCTGTCTGGTTCATATGAGGTCGTGAGTAATATCTGGAGTCTCTTCGACAAGAGCGGAAAAAAAATTAAAATTGTCATTTTTTTGCTGATAATTAATGAACAAATATGTTTTCCTGACCGCCTTTTTATTCCTCGCCCCACCTCGAACAAAGACAACTTCTCCTGCGATTAACTATTTGAAAGATTTCCGTTTAAAAAAATCAAAAATAGAAATAGGCCATAGGAGTAGATATTAACATTTTCACAGTATTTATTTTTGCCGTTAGATCAGACGCTAATCTTTATTTCTGAAGAGAAAAATATGTTTTTTAAATCATGGATTTCCCTTTTTTTTTTTTTAATTTTTTTTTTCGTTCCAAACGAGTGGACGGGCCGGACTAGAGCCCGCGTGTCATTTATTGATGAACCCTGATATGGGTGCTACAATAATAATTATGAAATGGCTATACTGTGAAATACGAACCATTTAAATAAAAATCTATGGTTGTATTGTGCCGCCATCTTTTATAATGCAGGTTAACTAAAATTAGCCTAGAAAAGAATAATAATAATTAAATATATATTAACCTATGAATTTAAAATAAATATTAACACATATGTAGACTTGAATACAAACGGATGAAATGACCTCGAGTATGGTACATTTATGTATGTATAGTGTATATCAGTAGCGCAGCAATTCAAAACTCATGGGAGGCCTCAAATGGCTGTGGGGAAGGGTGGGTATCAGGCAACTTTAAAAATTTTGTGATGCAACCTAAGAAAATATAATATATTTTAATATTAAATTGGGAGGGCTTGAGCCCCTCCCGTGCCTACGTCACTGATGTATACATAAAGACATAGGCTTACGCAGAAAGTTCGTATCAGGGGGTTATGGGCTCAGTGGGGGGTTACAGAGCTGCAGCTCACACATTCCTATGTTAAATATATCAATTTCTTTGCATTGGGGGTTACAACCCCATCAAGACCACTCTGCGTATGCCAATGCATAGAGAACCAGCCTTGTAAGCAGGGACGGACACAGACTTTCCTTTGGGGAGATCGAGGACAGAATTTGCCATGGTCTTGGAATAACACCTTCATTTATCATGAAAGTTGGAATTTTTTACAGTGAAAAAATATATTTTGGGGGGTCATGACCCCTGTGACCTATCCACTGTGTCCACGCTTGCTTGTAAACCCCATTAGAACTCTGTAACACACGTATGACCTTTCTGCATACACTAAGTCAAATCTGCAGTCAACCAAAAGTCCATTTGAACTTTAAAAATTCATTAAATAAAAAGGAAAAATCATTGCATTGAAGTTCAGTTTGGGCTATAAATATTATCTGGTCATGTTTTGTTTTTAATACAAAAAACCTATATCAAAAATTACCGATAGATGGCGCTTAAGACATTTACAAACGAAATCGACATTGTGTAATATAAATTCGCCAATAAAGCTTGTTCTGGTAAATTAACATTTTTGAAGGAACTTGTTCTTTACACCGAATTCACTAATGAATGGAATTAAGAACCTATCGAGCATTTAGCTCTGTTATAACATTTTTATTTGCATACTTTTTGACTATGTTCGCATAAGCGGCACCTACTGGCGCCTTTTGCACTTATAATTTTTTTTGTAAAAAATAGATCATACTTTTTTTTAAGGATTTTTAAAGTTTATACGAGATAAGATTGACAACATATAAGGAAGAAATTTTAAAAATATTATATTTCTATTTATAAGAGGAAAAATAAATACTACTTATGAAACAAATTTTTTTACCTTATAATGTTTAGATTTCCAATATTTTTCGAGATTATTTCTAACATATTTTACTCTCGATGAGGGCGACTATGTTTCGTATGTGGTCGTCGAAGATTTTTAGATGTCGTTTGATGTGTTTCGTAACCCGAGGATTGTTGCAACAACTTCTGGTTGCAATTATCCTTTTGGGGAATTTCTTACCAAATACCAGCAACGCTATTATTTCTCAACGTTGTTATACGCTTTGCAAAATTCTTCTAATGATAAAAATGTGATGACACTAGTGTCTCTTTACAGAAGGGATCTGCAACTTTTTTTCAGTCCAAGGGCTAATTCTGCTTATTCCTGTAGACCCGCACGCCGCATTACGATATCAACAACATTAGGACAGAACAAAGGCGACCTGAGGGTTACTCTTTCGTGAGTTGGCGGGCCACATAAAACGTGTCGACGGGTTGCGGGTTGAAGAACTCTGCTCTACAGCAATGGCTCAACCGAAAATCGTACACCACGCATGCTCGAGGACTTAACAACACACCTCAATGTTTCGTTAAGGGACGATATAGATATTGCTACGATATCCTTCATCAACGATTTCGATCGTTGCTACTAAAATCCCAAATTTTTGTACTGAAATGGTTTCCAAAGCTTGATTATTGTGGCGACATTCTGAAACAATTTCAGTCATAGATAATAAAATCGTAAATTTCTATTCTGAAACAACACGACCATTTTTGTTTTTCTGTTTATTAACGTTTTCAAGCAAAACGTTGACGTTTGTGCTTGCTTGGATGAACCATGTGCGCAGGATTTTTTTCGGGAGGGGAAGGGAGGCTAATTTTATGTAGCAAAGATAAAATTTTTTCGTTATATATATATATAATGTGTTTTCAATAATCTGTTTAAAATGATTTTTTTTATTATGCAAATGTGGTGGTGGCCGACAGAGGCAGGTCGTATATATTTTGGTTACTATAAAAGGGGGGTCGCGGATTACTTGGCTACTATAAAAGTGGGTCGCGGCTTGAAAAAGGTTGGGAACCACGAACTCAGATAATAAGAATGCCGAAACACGCTATAAATTAGCTAGATCTGGCTATTTAGTCTCTAAAAAAGTTAATAGCTATATATCATTGTTAGATGTTTTTTAAGATAAAATTCAGAGTGTGTTAATTCTATAACGCCTTTGCCGAAATCGCATAACGCCGTCTATTAGCAAAAATAATCGTTAATTAAGGCGATATTATCGAAAAAGGTTGCTGTCTATATTTTTAAACCAAAATACTATAATTATTTGCACGTTGTTTAAATGGGGAGAAATCAAGATTTTTGTTAGATGTTAAATAATTAAGAGTAGCTAAAAAAACACGACTAACGTAGTTAGATTTTTAATGTAAACTGTTGACAATCGTTTCGGACGTCAATGATCGTTCTTTCTCAAAACCTGAAAGAAGTCTGAATGGAATACAATCACTGGCGTACGCAGGAGGTGTTGAAACCGATTGTAATGAAACTTTGCATATTTAACATAAGGATTATGCATGGGCGTGCACATTAAGTTCGTAAGGGGGTTATAGGCTCAATGGGGGTTTACAGATCTACAACTCACATATTCCTATATTAAATATACAAAATTTCATTGCAATGGTGGGTTACAACCCTCATCAACACCCCCCTGCCTGCGCCAATGGGGATACGTGAAGTTGTAGATCTTTAACCCTGTCCCCAATGAACCTATAAACCTTCCTTATGAGCTTTCTGCGTATATATTCACCTTTTGTTTTTGGGGAACTAACATTTATTCTTACTCCTATCCTTTTATTATACACTAACCTTTGACCTTAGTTTTCTTATTTTAAAGAAATTTCTTGTTTTGTATACAGCAACATCTAATTCTATTGCTGCTCTGGTTCATATGAGGTCGTGAGTAATATCTGGAGTCTCTTCGACAAGAGCGGAAAAAAATTTAAAATTGTCATTTTTTTGCTGATAATTAGTGAACAAATATGTCTTCCTGACCTCCTTTTTATTCCCCGCCCCACCTCGAACAAAGACACCTTCTCCTGCGATTAACTATTTGAACGATTTCCGTTTAAAAAAAAGCAAAAATAGAAATAGACCATAGGAGTAGATATTAACATTTTTCCAGTAGTTATTTTTGCCGTTAGATCAGACGCTAATCTTTATTTCTGAAGAGAAAAAAATTGTTTTTTAAATCATAGATTTCCCTTTTTTTTTTTTAAATTTTTTCGTTCCAAACGAGTAGACTGACTGACTGGAGCCCGTGGGTCATTGCTGACAGAACCCTTGATATGGTGCCATAATAATTATGAAATGGCTATACTGTGGAAATACGAACCATTTAATAAAATCTAGTGTGGCACTAGGCACCATCTTTATAATGCAAGTTAACTAAAATTAGCTCCAGGAAAATAATTAACCTATGAATTTAAAATAAATATTAACACATATGTAGACTTGAATACAAACGGATGAAATGACCTCGAGTATGGTACATTTATGTATGTATAGTGTATATCAGTACCGCAGCAATTCAAAACTCATGGGAGGCCTCAAATGGCTATGGGGAAGGTGGGTATCAGGCAACTTTAAAAATTTTGTGATGCAACCTAAGAAAATATAATATATTTTAATATTAAATTGGGAGGGCTTGAGACCCTCCCTTGCCTACGTCACTGATGCATACATAGAGACATAGGTTTACGCAGAAAGTTCGTATGATGGGGTTATAGGCTCAGTTATGGGTTACAGAGCTACAACTCACATATTCCTATGTTAAATATATCAATTTCTTTGCATTGGGGGTTACAACCCCATCAACACCCCTCTGCGTACGCCAATGCATAGAGAACCAGCCTTGTAAGCAGGGACGGACACAGACTTTCCTTTGGGGAGATCGAGGACTGAATTTGACATGGTCTTGAAATAACGACCTTCATTTATCATGAAAATTGGAATTTTTTACAGTGAAAAAATATATTTTGGGGGGTCATGACCCTTCTGACCTATCCACTGTGTCCACGCTTGCTTGTAAACCCCATTAGAACTCTGTAACACACGTATGACCTTTCTGCATACACTAAGTCAAATCTGCAGTCAACCAAAAGTCCATTTGAACTTTAAAAATTCATTAAATAAAAAGGAAAAATCATTGCATTGAAGTTCAGTTTGGGCTATAAATATTATCTGGTCATGTTTTGTTTTTAATACAAAAAACCTATATCAAAAATTACCGATAGATGGCGCTTAAGACATTTTCAAACGAAATCGACATTGTGTAATATAAATTCGCCAATAAAGCTTGTTCTGGTAAATTAACATTTTTGAAGGAACTTGTTCTTCACACCGAATTCACTAATGAATGGAATTAAGAACCTATCGAGCATTTAGCTCTGTTATAACATTTTTATTTGCATACTTTTTTGACTATGTTCGCATAAGCGGCACCTACTGGCGCCTTTTGCACTTATAATTTTTTTTGTAAAAAATAGATCATACTTTTTTTTAAGGATTTTTAAAGTTTATACGAGATAAGATTGACAACATATAAGGAAGAAATTTTAAAAATATTATATTTCTATTTATAAGAGGAAAAATAAATACTACTTATGAAACAAATTTTTACACATTATAAGGTTTAGATTTCCAATTTTTTCCGTTGTTGTTTTTAATACGTGGTTCTCTCGGTGAGGGCGACTGCGTTTCGTATGTGGTCGTCGAAGATGCTTAGATTCATTTATTCCTAACTTGAGGATTGTTGCAACTACTTATGGTTGCAATTATCCTTTTGGGGAATTTCTTACCAAATACCAGCAACGCTTTTATTTCTCAACGTTGTTATACGCTTTGCAAAATTCTTCTAATGATAAAAATGTGATGACACTAGTATCTCTTTACAGAAGGGATCGGCAACTTTTTTTCGGTCCAAGGGCTAATTCTGCTTATTCCTGTAGGCCCGCATGCCGCATTACGATATCAACAACATTAGGACAGAACAAAGGCGACATGAGGGTTACTCCTTCATGAGTTGGCGGGCCACATAAAACGTGTCGACGGGTTGAAGAACTCTGCTCTACAGCAATGGCTCAACTGAAAATCGTACACTACGCATGCTCGAGGACAACGCACCTCAATGTTTCGTTAAGGGACGATATAGATATTGCTACGATATCCTTCATCAACGATTTCGATCGTTGCGACTAAAATCCCAAATTTTTGTACTGAAATGGTTTCCAAAGTTTGATTATTGTGGCGACATTCTGAAACAATTTCAGTCGTAGATACTAAAACCGTAAATTTCTATCCTGAAACAACACGACCATTTTTGTCTTTCTGTTTATTAATGTTTTCAAGCAAAACGTTGACGTTTCTGCTTGATTGGGTGAACCATTTGCGCAGGATTATTTTCGGGTGGCGGGGGGTAATTTTATTTTTCGGTGTGGAAAAAGAATAAAAAATTTTCGATATATATATATATAATGTGTTTTCAATAATCTGTTTAAAATGATTTTTTTTATTATGCAAATGTGGTGGTGGCCGACAGAGGCAGGTCGTATATATTTTGGTTACTATGAAAGGGGGGTCGCGGATTACTTGGCTACTATAAAAGTGGGTGGTGGCTTGAAAAAGGTTGGGAACCACGAACTCAGATAATAAGAATGCCGAAACATGCTATAAATTAGCTAGATCTGGCTATTTAGTCTCTAAAAAAGTTAATAGCTATATATCATTGTTAGATGTTTTTTAAGATAAAATTCAGAGTGTGTTAATTCTATAACGCCTTTGCCGAAATCGCATAACGCCGTCTATTAGCAAAAATAATCGTTAATTAAGGCGATATTATCGAAAAAGGTTACTGTCTATATTTTTAAACCAAAATACTATAATTATTTGCACGTTGTTTAAATGGGGGGAAATCAAGCCTTTTGTTAGATGCTAAAATAATTAAGATTAGCTAAAAAAACACGACTAACGTAGTTAGATTTTTAATGTAAACTGTTGACAATCGTTTCGGACGTCAATGATCGTTCTTTCTCAAAACCTGAACAGAAGTCTGAATGGAATACAATCACTGGCGTACGCAGGAGGTGTTGAAACCGATTGTAATGAAACTTTGCATATTTAACATAAGGATTATGCATGGGCGTGCACATTAAGTTCGTAAGGGGGTTGTAAGTTCAATGGGGGTGTTACGGAGCTACGACTCACATATTCTTATGTTAAATATAAAAAATCACATTGCAATATGGGAGTTACAACCTCATCAACACCCACCCTGCCTACGCCAATGGGGATACGTGAAGTTGTAGATCTTTAACTCTGCCCCCAATGAACCTATAACCCTTCCTTATGAGCTTTCTGCGTATATATTCACCTTTTGTTTTTGGGGAACTAACATTTATTCTTACTCCTATCCTTTTATTCCACACTAACCTTTGACCTTAGTTTTCTAATTTTAAAGAAGTTTCTTGTTTTTTATACAGCAACATCTAATTCTATTGCTGCTCTGGTTCATATGAGGTCGTGAGTAATATCTGGAGTCTCTTCGACAAGAGCGGAAAAAAATTTAAAATTGTCATTTTTTTTGCTGATAATTAGTGAACAAATATGTCTTCCTGATCTCCTTTTTATTCCCCGCTCCACCTCGAACAAAGACACCTTCTCCTGCGATTAACTATTTGAAATATTTCCGTTTAAAAAAATCAAAAATAGAAATAGGCCATAGGAGTAGACATTAACATTTTCACAGTATTAATTTTTGCCGTTAGATCAGACGCTAATTTTTATTTCTGAAGAGAAAAAATTGTTTTTTAAATCATGGATTTCCCTTTTCTTTAAATTTTTTTTTTCGTTCCAAACGAGTAGACTGACCGGACTGGAGCCCGCGGGTCATTTATTGATGAACCCTGATATGGGTGCTACAATAATAATTATGAAATGGTTATACTGTGAAATACGAACCATTTAAATAAAATTCTATGGTTGTATTGTGGCGCCATCTTTTATAATGCAAGTTAACTAAAATTAGCCTAGAAAAGAATAATAATAATTAAATATATATTAACCTATGAATTTAAAATAAATATTAACACATATGTAGACTTGAATACAAACGGATGAAATGACCTCGAGTATGGTACATTTATGTATGTATAGTGTATATCAGTACCGCAGCAATTCAAAACTCATGGGAGGCCTCAAATGGCTATGGGGAAGGTGGGTATCAGGCAACTTTAAAAATTTTGTGATGCAACCTAAGAAAATATAATATATTTTAATATTAAATTGGGAGGGCTTGAGACCCTCCCTTGCCTACGTCACTGATGCATACATAGAGACATAGGTTTACGCAGAAAGTTCGTATGATGGGGTTATAGGCTCAGTTATGGGTTACAGAGCTACAACTCACATATTCCTATGTTAAATATACAAAATTTCATTGCAATGGGGGTTACAACCCCATCAACACCCCTCTGCGTATGCCAATGCATAGAGAACCAGCCTTGTAAGCAGGGACGGACACAGACTTTCCTTTGGGGAGATCGAGGACAGAATTTGCCATGGTCTTGGAATAACACCCTTCATTTATCATGAAAGTTGGAATTTTTTACAGTGAAAAAATATATTTTGGGGGTCATGACCCCTGTGACCTATCCATTGTGTCCACGCTTGCTTGTAAACCCCACTAGAACTCTGTTACACCCGTATGACCTTTCTGCATACACTAAGTCAAATCTGCAGTCAACCAAAATCCATTTGAACTTTAAAAATTCATTAAATAAAAAGGAAAAATCATTGCATTGAAGTTCAGTTTGGGCTATAAATATTATCTGGTCATGTTTTGTTTTTAATACAAAAAAACCTATATCAAAAATTACCGATAGATGGCGCTTAAGACATTTTCAAACGAAATCGACATTGTGTAATATAAATTCGCCAATAAAGCTTGTTCTGGTAAATTAACGTTTTTGAAGGAACTTGTTCTTCACACCGAATTCACTAATGAATGGAATTAAGAACCTATCGAGCCTTTAGCTCTGTTATAACATTTTTATTTGCATACTTTTTTGACTATGTTCGCATAAGCGGCACCTACTGGCGCCTTTTGCACTTATAATTTTTTGTGTAAAAAATAGATCATACTTTTTTTTAAGGATTTTTAAAGTTTATACGAGATAAGATTGACAACATATAAGGAAGAAATTTTAAAAATATTATATTTCTATTTATAAGAGGAAAAATAAATACTACTTATGAAACAAATTTTTTGACCTTATAATGTTTAGATTTCCAATATTTTTTTGAAATGTTTTAGAACACTTTTTTCTCTCGATGAGGGCGACTATGTTTCGTATGTGGTCGTCGAACATTTTTAGTGTCGTTTGATGTGTTTCGTAACCTGAGGTTTGTTGCAACAACTTCTGGTTGCAATTATCCTTTTGGGGAATTTCTTTCCAAATACCAGCAACGCTATTATTTCTCAACGTTGTTATACGCTTTGCAAAATTCTTCTAATGATAAAAATGTGATGACACAAGTGTCTCTTTACAGAAGGGATCTGCAACTTTTTTTCGGTCCAAGGGCTAATTCTGCTTATTCCTGTAGGCCCGCATGCCGCATTACGATATCAACAACATTAGGACAGAACAAAGGCGACATGAGGGTTACTCCTTCATGAGTTGGCGGGCCACATAAAACGTGTCGACGGGTTGAAGAACTCTGCTCTACAGCAATGGCTCAACTGAAAATCCTACACTACGCATGCTCGAGGACAACGCACCTCAATGTTTCGTTAAGGGACGATATAGATATTGCTACGATATCCTTCATCAACGATTTCGATCGTTGCGACTAAAATCCCAAATTTTTGTACTGAAATGGTTTCCAAAGTTTGATTATTGTGGCGACATTCTGAAACAATTTCAGTCGTAGATACTAAAACCGTAAATTTCTATCCTGAAACAACACGACCATTTTTGTCTTTCTGTTTATTAATTTTCAAGCAAAACGTTGACTTGTGCTCATGCTTGGGGTGAACCATGTACGCAGGATTTTTTGGGGTGGGGAGGTAATTTTATTTTTCGGTGTGAAAGAATAAAAAATTTTCGTATATATATATATATAATGTGTTTTCAATAATCTGTTTAAAATGATTTTTTTTATTATGCAAATGTGGTGGCGGCCGACAGAGACAAGTCGTATATATTTTGGTTACTATGAAAGGGGGGTCGCGGAATACTTGGCTACTATAAAAGTGGGTCGTGGCTTTGAAAAGGTTGGGAACCACGAACTCAGACAATAAGAATGCCGAAACATGCTATAAATTAGCTAGATCTGGCTATTTAGTTTCTAAAAAAGTTAATAGCTATATATTATTGTTAGATGTTTTTTAAGATACAATTCAGAATGTGTTAATTCTTAATTCCTTTGCCGAAATCGCATAACGCCGTCTATTAGCAAAAATAATCGTTAATTAAGGCGATATTATCGAAAAAGGTTACTGTCTATATTTTTAAACCAAAATACTATAATTATTTGCACGTTGTTTAAATGGGGGGAAATCAAGCCTTTTGTTAGATGCGAAAATAATTAAGATTAGCTAAAAAAACACGACTAACGTAGTTAGATTTTTAATGTAAACTGTTGACAATCGTTTCGGACGTCAATGATCGTTCTTTCTCAAAACCTGACAGAAGTCTGAATGGAATACAATCACTGGCGTACGCAGGAGGTGTTGAAACCGATTGTAATGAAACTTTGCATATTTAACATAAGGATTATGCATGGGCGTGCACATTAAGTTCGTAAGGGGGTTGTAAGTTCAATGGGGGTGTTACGGAGCTACGACTCACATATTCTTATGTTAAATATAAAAAATCACATTGCAATATGGGAGTTACAACCTCATCAACACCCACCCTGCCTACGCCAATGGGGATACGTGAAGTTGTAGATCTTTAACTCTGCCCCCAATGAACCTATAACCCTTCCTTATGAGCTTTCTGCGTATATATTCACCTTTTGTTTTTGGGGAACTAACATTTATGCTTACTCCTATCCTTTTATTATACACTAACCTTTGACCTTAGTTTTCTTATTATAAAGAAGTTTCTTGTTTTTTATACAGCAACATCTAATTCTATTGCTGCTCTGGTTCATATGAGGTCGTGAGTAATATCTGGAGTCTCTTCGACAAGAGCGGAAAAAAATTTAAAATTGTCATTTTTTTTGCTGATAATTAGTGAACAAATATGTCTTCCTGATCTCCTTTTTATTCCCCGCTCCACCTCGAACAAAGACACCTTCTCCTGCGATTAACTATTTGAAATATTTCCGTTTAAAAAAATCAAAAATAGAAATAGGCCATAGGAGTAGACATTAACATTTTCACAGTATTAATTTTTGCCGTTAGATCAGACGCTAATTTTTATTTCTGAAGAGAAAAAATTGTTTTTTAAATCATGGATTTCCCTTTTCTTTAAATTTTTTTTTTCGTTCCAAACGAGTAGACTGACCGGACTGGAGCCCGCGGGTCATTTATTGATGAACCCTGATATGGGTGCTACAATAATAATTATGAAATGGTTATACTGTGAAATACGAACCATTTAAATAAAATTCTATGGTTGTATTGTGGCGCCATCTTTTATAATGCAAGTTAACTAAAATTAGCCTAGAAAAGAATAATAATAATTAAATATATATTAACCTATGAATTTAAAATAAATATTAACACATATGTAGACTTGAATACAAACGGATGAAATGACCTCGAGTATGGTACATTTATGTATGTATAGTGTATATCAGTAGCGCAGCAATTCAAAACTCATGGGAGGCCTCAAATGGCTGTGGGGAAGGGTGGGTATCAGGCAACTTTAAAAATTTTGTGATGCAACCTAAGAAAATATAATATATTTTAATATTAAATTGGGAGGGCTTGAGCCCCTCCCGTGCCTACGTCACTGATGTATACATAAAGACATAGGCTTACGCAGAAAGTTCGTATCAGGGGGTTATGGGCTCAATGGGGGGTTACAGAGCTACAACTCACACATTCCTATGTTAAATATATCAATTTCTTTGCATTGGGGGTTACAACCCCATCAAGACCACTCTGCGTATGCCAATGCATAGAGAACCAGCCTTGTAAGCAGGGACGGCACAGACTTTCCTTTGGGGAGATCGAGGACTGAATTTGAAATGGTCTTGAAATAACGACCTTCATTTATCATGAAAATTGGAATTTTTTACAGTGAAAAAATATATTTTGGGGGGTCATTACCCTTGTGACCTATCCACTGTGTCTACACTTGCTTGTAAACCACATTGGAACTCTGTAACACACGTATGACCTTTCTGCATACACTAAATCAAATCTGCAGTCAACCAAAAGTCCATTTAAACTTTATAAATTCATTAAATAAAAAGGAAAAATCATTGCATTGAAGTTCAGTTTGGGCGATAAATATTATCTGGTCATGTTTTGTTTTTAATACAAAAAACCTATATCAAAAATTACCGATAGATGGCGCTTAACACATTTACAAACGAAATCGACTTTGTGTAATAGAAATTCGCCAACAAAGCATTTTCTGGTAAATTAACATTTTTGAAGGAACTTGTTCTTTACACCGAATTCACTAATGAATGGAATTAAGAACCTATCGAGCATTTAGGTCTGTTATAACATTTTTATTTTTATACTTTTTATGACTATGTTCGCATAAGCGGCACCTACTGGCGACTTTTGCACTTATAATTTTTTTTGTAAAAAAATAGATCATACTTTTTTTTAAGGATTTTTAAAATTTATACGAGATAAGATTGACAACATATAAGGAAGAAATTTTAAAAATATTATATTTCTATTTATAAGAGGAAAAATAAATACTACTTATGAAACAAATTTTTTGACCTTATAATGTTTAGATTTCCAATATTTTTCGAATTGTTCTTGATTACATTTTCTCTCGATGAGGGCGACTATGTTTCGTATGTGGTCGTCGAAGATTTTTAATGTCGTTTGATGTGTTTCGTAACCTGAGGTTTGTTGCAACAACTTCTGGTTGCAATTATCCTTTTGGGGAATTTCTTACCAAATACCAGCAACGCTATTATTTCTCAACGTTGTTATACTCTTTGCAAAATTCTTCTCATGATAAAAATGTGATGACACTAGTGTCTCTTTACAGAAGGGGTCTGCAACTTTTTTTCAGTCCAAGGGCTAATTCTGCTTATTCCTGTAGGCCCGCACGCCGCATTACGATATCAACAACATTAGGACAGAACAAAGGCGACATGAGGGTTACTGCTTCGTGAGTTGGCGGGCCACATAAAACGTGTCGACGGGTTGCGGGTTGAAGAACTCTGCTCTACAGCAATGGCTCAACCGAAAATCGTACACTACGCATGCTCGAGGACAACGCACCTCAATGTTTCGTTAAGGGACGATATAGATATTGCTACGATATCCTTCATCAACGATTTCGATCGTTGCGACTAAATTCCCAAATTTTTGTACTGAAATGGTTTCCAAAGCGTGATTATTGTGGCGACATTCTGAAACAATTTCAGTCGTAGATACTAAAATCGTAAATTTCTATCCTGAAACAACACGACCATTTTTGTCTTTCTGTTTATTAATGTTTTCAAACAAAACGTTGACGTTTCTGCTTGATTGGGTGAACCATTTGCGCAGGATTATTTTCGGGTGGCGGGGGGTAATTTTATTTTTCGGTGGTAGGGGAAAAAGGATAAAAATTTCGATATATATATATATATAATGTGTTTTCAATAATCTGTTTAAAATGATTTTTTTTATTATGCAAATGTGGTGGTGGCCGACAGAGGCAGGTCGTATATATTTTGGTTACTATGAAAGGGGGGTCGCGGATTACTTGGCTACTATAAAAGTGGGTGGTGGCTTGAAAAAGGTTGGGAACCACGAACTCAGATAATAAGAATGCCGAAACATGCTATAAATTAGCTAGATCTGGCTATTTAGTCTCTAAAAAAGTTAATAGCTATATATCATTGTTAGATGTTTTTTAAGATAAAATTCAGAGTGTGTTAATTCTATAACGCCTTTGCCGAAATCACATAACGCCGTCTATTAGCAAAAATAATCGTTAATTAAGGCGATATTATCGAAAAAGGTTACTGTCTATATTTTTAAACCAAAATACTATAAGTATTTGCACGTTGTTTAATTGGGGGGAAATCAAGCCTTTTGTTAGATGCTAAAATAATTAAGATTAGCTAAAAAAACACGACTAACGTAGTTAATTTTTTAATGTAAACTGTTGACGATCGTTTCGGACGTCAATGATCGTTCTTTCTCAAAACCTGACAG
>QLNU02015270.1:102748809-102791831 GCA_006491805.2 Dysdera silvatica | reverse complement strand
AAAATTTGGGTTTTCTTAAAGAAACGTTTCTATCTTCATGAATATACATGTTTATTTTACAAAAATGCACACAAGCATTAAGCATAGCTGGTTAAATATTTTCTGAAAGTTACAAATAATTTCCAGCTTTTTATGATACAGGGTGATCAAATATATTTTTTCACTTTGTCAATATGTGGGTGGTCCCCTAAATGCACAAGTCACCGAAACTTTATTGGAAAGTGTGCATTCAAGCACCTTCTATATATCCCCAAAGTTAGAGAACAATTGGCCGAGTGGTTTTTTAGAAATTCGAAAAAAAAAACAAAAAATCCAAAGTGTCCGGATACTTTTGGGCATATACAGTGCATGCATACAATATGCATACAGTGAGTTCGTTCGATACTGACAGGTTCAGGGTAAGATCGTCTGCCTGAACTGGTTTCCGTGCAAACCAGTTACGGCAAGCATATCCTCCCTAACCGTAGCCGGAACAACCCTTCTGGTAACGGTATCGGGCGTCAGGTCTGGCGCGAACGAACTATGCCAATATTCGGCTTTGGGATTCGCTTAAAATTTAATGGGGCAACGTATTATATACCATATTCCATATATAAGGGGCAGAGGGCTCGACCTCCACCCGTTGTTTAAATTTTTGATTTTCACAATTTGCTAGGGTTCCATTACTATGGGAATGATGGGGTGTTTTTTTCTGCCTAAACCTTTAGATTTCAATCTACAAATCTTTGTATATACTTATTATTAATATTATTGTTATTAGTATTATTATTAAGATATTGTTATTAGTATTATTATTATTAATATTATTGTTATTAGTATTATTATTATTAATATTATTGTTAATAGTATTATTATATTATTGTTATTTGTCTTATTGTTATTAATATTGCTATTAATATTATTGTTATTAATATTGTTGTTATTAGTATTATTGTTATTAATATTATTGTTATTAATGTCATTATATCTTTTATTTTATGTTTTTTTTAGATATTGGGATTCATTTGTCTCGTTTTAACTTTCTACTCCTGCCAGCTCTTTAATCCGCTGTCTGGAGTTTCTGTGGGGTTTTTGTGTAGCAATGCAGCGACTTTTTTCCTTCTGGTGACTTACGGGTGTTTCATGACGTCATTGATACTCTTCTGCTCTTTCCTGTTCTCGTATTTCACGGCGTCATTCTTACCGAAAACTGCGTTCGTAAGTAGCGAGATATCAATCTTGGATGATTTAAAAATCGAATCTATATAGTGGACTCTCGATTTTGCGAATTAGAGGCTAGTGTCAGAGCATTGGCGTACGCAGGGGGTGTTGATAGGGGTTGTAACCCCCATTGAAATGAAATTTTGTATGTTGTTTAACATGGGAATATGTAGGTTGCAGCTCCGTAACCCCCCACCCCTCGTTGATCCTGTAATCCTCCCTTACAAACTTTCTGTGTACGCCTATGGCTCGGAATAAGGGTTTTATGGACTGGAAGGATAGAATGGACCCTACAAAAGTTGACCCGCGTCATATTTGGTCAATAAATTGCATGAATTTTAAGTTCATGTTCATCAATATTCAGGTTCATCAATAATGAAAAATTTTCAGACATTTTTAAATAAACAAAATTACGTGTAACCTTGATCATACCAGCTCCACCCTTGGGATCCCAAAACCGTGGGGCCCTAGACACAAGCCTGCTTATCCTGAACGTAAAACGCGCTGCTGTGGACCCCAAAAAAAGTTCGTAAATTCAAAAGTTCACAGGTGGGATTTAGCGTTAGTTCTATAGGCTACTTTTTTCGGGACCAACTTGGCAGTTCATAAAATCATGTAGTTCATAGAAGCATGTAGTTCATAAAAACATGTAGTTCGTAAAAACGCGAGTCCACTGTTTATGTTCAGTTTCGGTTTTAAGTAACAAATTAAAAATTTGTGTATTGTATTTGCAATTTGTTTTTTATTGTAATTTATACTGGGAAATATTTCCCAGTTCTTCTAATATAATACTGTTACAATCAGTGATGTGGAAAGGGAGGGCTCTGGGGGGGGGGTTAAACCCACGCCATTGAATATCAAAACACATAATCTTCTTTAAAGCCAGCTGAGCCCCCTCCCCCTTAAGTTTTTAACTGCTACGCCACTGATTATAATAATGTTTCAAGGAACTTCGTTCGAGTAAAATTGACCCTGCGAAAGGCTGGTCCGCAAATATCTGTTATTACATCTAGGCCCGCTTATAACGAGCATGAAGGGATAGATGCACTTGCTCGTTAAAACCGGGTTGCTTTAAAGAGTAAGGAAGGCGAAGAGAAGAGAAAAAAATTTGGCAGCAAAAATGAATATCATATGCATGTATATATCATATATTTAAATAACTGAATTTTTACATATTTTCTTCACAATCTCATTCTGATGCCATTATATAAATTGATAATGGGTCGACGTGGGGTGGGGTGGGGGATAAGTCCTAATTACTAGCATTGTCCGATTTAGGATTGTTTTTGGCTTGTTAAGCCCAGATTTATAAATGGGCACGTTGAGCAAGTGTCCAGGAAACCAGAATTTTAAAGGACGGGCCCTTCCTCCTTTAAATTACGATCTATCAACTGTAGAATTCCGTCGACCCAACTTCCCCAGGAAACCCCCCCCCCCACCTTCTTTCTGACACAATTTGAAATTCTTGAAAATTCCATCAAACAACCTCCTCTAAACAGTGGAGAAAAATGTCATCGTCAAATAAAATAAATTTATTGATAAAAATATCGTCATTTTATCTTATAATAATGCACATAAGGTAAACATAAATGCCCCCCCCCCCATACTCAGCAATTTTCCGTCATTCATTTGGTGGGGTGGGGGGCGGGGCAGATCGACGGAATTTGGTTTGGGATAAGCATCAAAATATCGCTGTGTCCAGGACGCTTGTCGTCTTGTCACTATAATCAGGTTTAATTGTACTTATACTAGGCGCCCACCTGGTCTAGTACGGGCGCCTATTTGTACTAGGCGCCCGTGCTAGACCGTTGTCAGTTAAACGTGGGACAATACCATAAGTGGTTGAAGTTTCCGTCTCCATCGAATCAATATCGTTCAATTTTTCACTAGCGTAGAAGTAATATCATTTTTGTTATCACTAAAGTTCTAAATGCTGTGAATTTGGTTAAGTGTTGTAAATTTAGTTAAATGCTGTAAATTTAGAATTATTAATCGTGGTCCCTATACTATGAAATTGACATGAGGAACTTTTAAGTAATTTACAAATACCCTGGAATTTAATTTAGGAATTTACGTATCATGAAATCGATAAACAAGATTTTTATTTCAGGAATTTACATATTTAGAAAGTGACAAATGATATTTATTTCGGGAATTTACATATCATGAAATTGACAGTAAGATTTTTTCAGGAATTTACATATCATGGGGCTTCGTCGTTGATGTATTTTATTGCCAGTTTGGTTCTCCTTATCACGACCATTATGAACAACATGGATATCGCCAACTACAAGGAACCTGGTTATGCAGCCAAAATTACAGCAGCAGTAATGAAATTAATGAATATCATTTATAATTAACATAACTGTATTAATTGAATCTATAATTAATTAAGCTACTCCTTAACAACTAGTAAAATTTTGTCACTGTACGGCATGCGAAAGAAAAGAAACCTCGAAAAATAAGAGCACTAGAAGAAAGTTATAGGAAATAAGCAAAGTAGGGAATTAAAATAATGAAATTAGCGGGAGAAGGGGCAAAATGTTAAATTTGAAAAAGTAAAAGAACAAACAGAAAGTACATCGAAGAGCCAAAACATTAAAATCATTACCCAATAACGTGTAGTAGGTCCACCTTTGGAGCGTAAAAGATCCTGGACGCAGCGTGGCATGTCTTGAGCTAGATGTTGATAGGTTACACGTGGGATATCATACCATAATTGCAACAGAAGTTGGCCAAACTTTTGTAAATTCCGTGGTTGTGATGTTAATGCTCTGATACGTTGTTCTAAGTGAAACCACAGGTGATGAATAGGATTGATGTCTAGAGAATTTGGAGGCCATGGTAATAAAGAAAACTCATTCTCACGTTCCTCGAACCATTCTAGAACCGTACGAGCTTTGTGACAGGGAGCATTATCCTGTTGTACGATGCCATTGCCATCCGAAAAGACGGGGGATATGAAGGGGGGGGTAACTGGTCCCCCAGGATGCTTAAGTACGTGGAAGCATTGAGATTGCGTTGAACAATGACAATGGAACTAAGCTGGTTCCATGAAAAACTCGCCTACACTATAACACTCCCGCCATCACCTTGCTTCCTTCCAGCAGTGCAGCCAAGTAACAGTGTTTCCCCCGTTAAATGTCGCATACAAACGCGTCCATCCACACGATGGAAACGAGATTCATCTGTCCATGCGACCCTCCTCCACTCTTCAGCTGTCCAATGGACATGGATACATGCCCACAGTATGCGCTTATGGCGATGAATTGCAGTGAGCATAGGCACACGAATGGGGCGATGACTTTATAGTCCCATAGATACCATTGTACGGTGAACAGTGTATTTTGACACATTCCGTGCATCACCGCTATTAAATTCCTTGCTAATTTCCGCCACAGCAGCACGTCTATTCGCATGAACAAGTCGATGAAGCCCCCGTTCCCCTTTGCCATCAATGGCCTTTGGATGGCCAAGACCTTGTCTTCAGATAGATATTTTACCTGTTTGCAGCTATCTCTGACATGTACTGCTTACTGCATATTGTGAACAGCTGACTAGACTTGCAGTTTCCGAAATGTTCTTGCTCATTCGTCTTGCCATCACAATCTGTCCTTTGTTACAATCCGATAAATCCTTACCTTTGCCCATCTTGCAACGATACAAACTATAGATCGACAGAGCACAGTCCCGTGCTTTTATATACCAACTCATAGCCCACCTCTTCCATTTCACTGGTACTGTAGATAACTTTGTCTGCATAACGCACAGGTGGTTTTAATGTTTTGGCTCTTCGGTGTATGATAGAATAAAAGAAAGAGGGAATAAAGCTTACAACAGCATAAGAAAGATTTCGGCGATGTTTCGAAAACAACTGTTTTCTTTGCCAAGCGCAGTATCCTTTGCGTCCACCTCGCTGCATTCTTTAGGGGGCCCATTATACCCTTCCAGCCTTGGTTCCATAAAAACCTTAGGTCTGCACTGCCCTAGACAAAGAACTCACCGTAACCAATACCCGATAACAATAAAAATACATTACCATTTTATATTGATTTATTTCTTATTTTCTGTTCATATGCAAACAGTGACAAATAAGAGCCTTTTAGTCTTTCCTTAAACGATATTTATAGAAGTGCTCCGTGGCTAAGGCATGTGATAATAATAAAAGGGTTGCGTGTCTACGTATGTGGTAATAAAAGGGTTCTTTGCCTAGGCATATTTTAATAAAAGGGTTCTTTGCCTAGGCGTATTTTAATAAAAGGGTTCTTTGCCTAGGCGTATTTTAATAAAAGGGTTCTGAGTCTAGGCATGTTGTAATAAAAGGGTTCCGCGTCTCTGTATATTATTATCCGCGTTTGATAATAAAAGGGCTTTTCATCTAGGCGTGTAGTAGTAACAGAGTTCATGTCTAGGCATGTGGTTCCGTTTCTGAAGGAGTTCCGTAAGATGAGAAATTTAAGAACCCCTGGACTCTAGAGAAAACATTGTTGCTAACAGAATTTAACTTCGCGTGCCGACATTTCTAGTATTCTTGCTATTGGTGTTTGATCCTACGATGATGTAGCGGTAACGTGTTGGATCCTACGATGATGTAGCGGTAACGTGTTGGATCCTACGATGATGTAGCGGTAACGCGTTCGTCTAGCGGGCCAGTTAATAAGGGTTCGAAACCCAAATGGCATCGAAACAGAACACTTACTGACTGCTCACTGTAGTCAAGAGGTTGGTTCCGTAGGCCGTAAGAGGTTCTAATTTCCCGGAAAATTGTAGGTTCCAGAGTAAGTAAATTTCCTTTACCTGGGCCAAATGCAGCCACTAATATATCCAATTTAAAGATTGAATATACAGTAGATTCTCGATTTTATAAATTCGTACGGACTTCAAAAATAGCTGGCGAAACCAGAATTTCGTAGATGAAAATTAACAGTTCTATGAGATACTTTTCCGTGATCAACACAATAGTTCATAAAAACGTATAGTTCATAAATTGGAGGTTCATAAAAATGCGAGTCTTCTGTATTTGTAAGTGCATGTTTTGTTCGTTGTTTTTTTCTTTCTAATTTTAAGTGCCTACAAAAAAAGTATATTTTGGGGAGTTTTGGTCCACATTTGTGCCTACGTTGCTGCGTTTTTTATGCATAATATCCGTGGTCTGCTAATGACCATTTGTCTATCTTGCTTGGCAGACTTACAGGCCTAGTCAAAGTTTTTTTAATGCATTTTTTCTTGACGGCAGACTATCTCTAATCTTTTCTTTATATATATATATTCCAGGTGTTCGGCCTTATCAACGCTGTTTTGTACGGATTCAGCACATTCTACTCAATGCAGTCCCGAAGGGAACTTGAGCAAAGCAGTTGATGATAAGCTTCACATTTGAGCTACCTTCTTTTAAGAAACTCCATTGCATTTATACAAATTATATAAAACAAAGCAAACAACTTTTCCGAATCTCATGCTTCACTTTTCTATTGATAACAAGATGTTGCCACACGATGTTTTATTAAAATGTTGTGATTTACGAAACGCGTTTGTTTCTTAATTTGTTTTTTGCTTATTGTTATTATTAATCGCCACCCGAAAGTACAAAGAACGTTTGCATGACAACCTCAAACAATTAGAAGTACAATTGATCCAGTTATTGTCGTATGAGACATTGCGAATGGTGGCTTCCGATTGATGGCTCCCAGTAATGAAGCGTCTGGAACTGGGAAGAAGGCATTCAGTCCGAAGTGCACTTGCCCTGGCGATCTCTAATGCCCCATGAAAAATTGGAAACCAGTATATTTTTATTTTATATAAATCGAACACTACGCAGATTAAATCCAACGACAATGTCAATTAATCAACGTTTATTGGCGTAGTGATACCAGCGCAGATATTGTGGCGTGATTAGATGGTGAAATGTTCGAAAGAAAATAAATATTTCTGCGTTCGGTGGGACCTGAACCCACGACCTTCCACTTGACAGGCGAAGGCTCTACCAACCCAAAGGTCCCACCGAACGCAGAAATATTTATTTTCTTTCGAACGTTTCACCATCTAATCACGCCATACCATCGGCGTCGGTATCACTACGCCAATAAACGTTGATTGATTGACATTGTTGTTTGATCCAATATATTTTATTACAGCTCCGATTTTGTTAGGCTTAACAGTCTTTCTCTATTATTGGACAAGTCGATTCAGTTCAAATGTATAAATATGTACATTATGGTTAAAATAAAGTTACTATATTAAAACCTCTGAATAGTGGACACTTCAGGATTTGCGAATCTGTCCGCTGTAGTAGGGCATGGTAAGCATTGGGACTGAAAATTGGATAAGGTGGCCATTAAATAGAGGTGTCCGCTATTCGGTAAATATCCGTTAGGAAGGTTTTATAGCGAGAAAAATTTTGTCGCTGGTCGAAGTTACTTCGACCAGTGATAAAATTTTACTCGTTATGGTAAACTCTGGTTAATCTTTGTATTCTTTTGCAAGAAGGTTTTATTGTACAATTATTAGAATAAAACCTTCTTAACGGACGCCTCTATTTAACGACCACCTTTTTCCAATTTTCAATCCCACTGCTTATTATCTTATAACCCTTCCGAATAGTGGATACACCGAAGTATCCGCTGTTCAGCAGTCAAACCTTCTTAACGTGAACACGCTGAACATGAATTATTATACTTTTAACATGACCTTCTTGCTGAACCCTCGTCAAATTGTATAGAACAATAGTATAACGTTCCTCCCCTTTTCAGATAATGTGAACACGCTGAACGCGAATTACTTTTAGCATGAACCGTTTGCTGAATCCTTGCCAAATTGTATAGTAATAGTAAAAAGTTCCTTCCCTTTTCGGATAATGTGAACATGAACGTGAAATGCCTTATGACCTTCTTGCTGAACCCTCGTCAAATTAGAACAGGTAAAGACGTTCCTTGCCTTTTCGGATAATGTGCAAACACGCTGAACGTGAAGATGCTTTGACCTTCTTGCTGAACCCTCCTCAAATTGCATAGCAATAGTAGAACGTTCCTGCCTTTTTCGGATAATGTGAACACGCTGAACGTGAAGTACTTTTAACATGAACTGTTTACTGAACCCTCGTCAAATTGTATAGAACAATAGTAGAACGTTCCTGCCTTTTTCGGATAATGTGAACACGCTGAACGTGAAGTACTTTTAACATGAACTGTTTACTGAACCGTCCTCAAATTGTATAGCAATAGCAGAACGTTCCTGCCTTTTTCGGATAATGTGAACACGCTGAACGTGAAGTACTTTTAACATGAACTGTTTACTGAACCCTCCTCAAATTGTATAGCAATAGCAGAACGTTCCTGCCCTTTTCGGATAATGTGAACACGCTGAACGTGAAGTACTTTTAATATGAACTGTTTACTGAATCCTCTTTAAATTGTATAGCAATAGTAAGTAAAACGTTCCCCCCCCCCCTCCACCCCACTTTTCAGCTAATGTGAACACGCTGAACGTGAATTACTTTTAGTATGAACCGTTTGCTGAATCTTTGCCAAATTGTATAGTAATAGTAAAACGTTCCGTCCCTTTTCGGATAATGTGAACACGCTGAACGCGAATTACTTTTAACATGAACTGTTGTTGAAACCCCGTCAAATTGTATAGCAATAGTAGAACGTTCCTGATCTTTTCGGATAACGTGAACATTTCTTTATAATTATTATAATTTTTATTACCGTGAGTATTCATACTAATGAGTTTCGACTGTATTATTATTATTATTATTATTATTATTATTATAAAAGATGGAAATAAAATAGTAAATGGACATATTTTGCCTCTTGGACCGGAAATCCGCAAATGGCGAAGTTTCGTAAAAGTATCGTGAACCGAAACGCAAAAATCGTTTACCGGAAACTTACGCCATCGTATTGTTTTTCTATAATTATCTACCCGGAAACAGAAACCGAGATTTTAAAACACCATGTCGAATTTCCATCCGGTATGGAGACAAAATTTTTGCCAAAAAATTCACCAAACTTTCTAAATGGTTATTATTGGCATATTTTGATGTTTTCTTCCCCGCGTCAGAGCCCAGTAGCATGGCAATTCAAAACTCGTGGGTGGCTTAAGTGCATGGGTGCCGATAGCACCCATGCACTTAAGCTACACTTAAAAACATTGTGGGGGGGGGGATACAATACACCAGTAGAAGGCATTTTGTTTGAAATTGGAGGAGGGGACATAGAACCCTAATATCAACATTGGGGGACGGGTCCCCCTTTCCCAATAGGCTATACTAGGCTATAGACTAGGGCGGCAAAATTTTGTGTATTGAGTCTGAAACAAAAGCAATACCATACGACGATATAATCAGATGTTTTGCCGAGAAGAAAGCTAGACGTCATGCTTTCCATTTAAATACCAGTGTTCGATAGGCTTTTATTTTTTGCTAAAATTAAAATTTATTTCAATAAAATTGAATTTGATTTATTATATACCAAAAATAAATAGTGTTTCAATATAAGTTAATATTGTTTAATGTTTATGTTTCAATTTATGAGTTGGTTTTTCGGCATATTTATTATCGACACAAAAGTTTTGGGCGTATATTGAATGTATCAATTTTTATGTTCTTACCACTGATTGGGAGGTGGCGGCAAAAAATGTAGCCATAGGGCGGCAAAAATAGCCTAGGGGGCAAAATGGTAAATCCGCCTATGTGCATGCGGCCTTTTGGGCCCGTAAGGGCAGCTTTTTGGATGAATCCGAATTTTGCAAACCAAATCCTTTTATTTTTATTAATATGATTTTGTTCATTTTATTAATATGATTTAGTTCATTTTATTAATATGATTTAGTTCATTTTATTAATATGATTTAGTTCATTTTATTAATATGATTTAGTTCATTTTATTAATATGATTTTGTTCATCTTATTTTTTTTTATTTACTTTATTATTATTCTCTTAAACGAACGTACTTAAAATATAAAAGAGATATACTAAGTATAATCTAAAAATTCGATTTTTAGAGTGCAGGTTCAAAGAAATTGAAATATTTATCCAAAAACACGTTTAATTACACGGTACTAAAGAACTGTGCTGATGGTAAAGAATGCCACAAAGTACATGCATGTGTTAATTAAGATATTAACTGTTTTATAAGTTGTCCAATATCTTTGTATATACCCGATACGTATAAAAATATATTCACATATATTTTTATATGTCCGATATCCCCCATTTGTATTGGTTTCTCTCTTTTGGCCGGAGTACATTAGAAAGTGAATATGAACGTTTTTACTGAAAGGATTGAGCGAGTATCTACTAAAATAATAATAATAATAATAATAATAAGTACAGTTGGCCATTTCGGTTAAACGGAGTTCGAATAATCGAGATTCTGCTATATATCTAATCAGTGGCGTTGGAAATGGGGGGGATCAAACCCCCCATTGGGTTGGAAATTACGTTGTTCCGTTTAACGCCGTCACTTGATCTGTTAAAAAACGACTAGAGCCCCCCATAATTTCTGAATTGCTACGCCCCTGTATCTCATTGAAATTTCTTGAATGCGACGTTCATCGATTTTAACTAACTTAATGCGACCTCCCCACTTACACCCATGAGATAGAGCTTCCCCCGTTGGAGTAGCTGCCCTTGAAGTCTAGCTGGGGATATAGCAAAGGCTCTCCTGAAGAAAATTATTGAGAGTATGCGGTGCTGTCTTAATTAAAGAGTATTGAAATTGAATTGTTACTGGACTTGGTGATGTCACTGCGCCGCGCTGACTGGCATTTGACTGGTCGTCTATCGTCTATCCAAGCCCAAGGTGGCAGTTACCACTTTCATCAGTTTTTCATTCCTCCCTTGGTCGTACGCAGGATATTATTTTGAGGCTTTGGTGGGGGGTTTGGGGGGTATTTTCTCCATTTGTTTCCATTCAAGTTTGTAAATGACTAGAAAAAAAAAAGGCTGAACTTTGTTGGAAGTTGTCCAAAAACCAGCAAATACAAAAACTTTTTTGAGACCTTGAGAGCACGCGCCGCGTACTCTGTATTTTTCAAAATTTCTTGAGAGTACGCGGCGCACACAGCGCGTACCCTTTGGGGACAGCCCTGGATATAGCCCACTCTGAGATTAGAGTGCCGCCTTCGGCGGCCACCCTTCCCACTAATGTAATGAAATGAGATACAGCCATGGGCGCCCATACGAGTGCTTATACGGGGGCTGAGAAAAACCTCCTTCTCATAGCTGTCGAGAATTTTAGTGAATGTACAAGATACCAAAACGCTACAAAAATAATTGATACTGCTTGACAATTAGTAATGAGCTAAAAAGTACCTTATTTTAAAATGTGATTGTAAAACTTTTGAAAGTAAATGCATAGCAGGTTACGGCAAATAAAATTTTTAAATGACTAGTGGGGCTCGACCCCCCCTTACCCCCCATATTGGCGCCCATGCGCACAGCATTCACTTATAATTTTCGCTCGGGGTCATCTCTAGCCTCCTAGTCATACCTATGCTTCCCCACAATGTAAAATTGTTTCTTGTGGTCGTGTATCATCAAAAATTGAATAAATTTACTATTTTGTGTTGCGCAATATTTTATGTTATACAATGCCATCGAAAGCGTATATGCGACGAAGAGATTTCTATTATTATATATATTATAGTTATTTTTCAACAGATCACAAATACACATACCCTAAGGAGGGAGATAGCGAGAAAAGACTTAATATAAGGCCTAACAAATATTTAAAAAAAACAAAAAAAAAACTGTTTTCTAACAAACAACGAATAACCCATTTTCAAACAAATAACGAATGAACTGTTTTCTAACAAATAACGAACAAACTGTTTTGTTAAACACACAAAAATTGCACCACACAATAATTTTCTGAAAACAACAGTTTTTAAAAAACAAAAGCGCTTTCACAAACAGGTTGGTCGTTTGCGAGTAGACTGTGGTTTTTCGTTGTGGGCTTCATAAAAATTATTTGCAGGCCGTATGGATAATGAAAGCAATAGAGAAAAAAAAAACATCTCTTTTGGCGACATTGGCGAATTTCAGGACACACTCACGTAAATCCGCACATGTAGTTTTGTGATTGCGATAAAAAAAAGTGTGTGTCAAAAATGAAACTTAAACCCTTAGAGTAAACGGATGGCTGTTGTAGCGACACGTCTGTGAACAATTCGGTCCCGTTCTTGATGAGCTCTAAATCGCCAAAGGATTGAATATGGCCGCTATGACAAACATCAATACGATTTGTCAAGACGTGCCAGTGAATATACCTAACGTTTCGGTAACAAGAAGATTTGTTTACCAAACCAATGTTGGCTACGTGTTGACGTTGCATGGCGCTTTAAATGCCGGCCAAGTGGTAAGACAGTTTTCAAAAACCCGCTTGTTCATTTATTGCGAGATTTTGTAATCAACATTTTATTTGACTTTTTAAAGTAAAATTGTTATAAATATTGAAAAAAAATGTTAATTTTTAATTGATGCAGAACTGGTTAAACTGATTTAATTGATATTGATATCGTTGTACTTCTGCAAGCCAGTTGTTATAACCGCAGTAGTATAAGGCCCAACTGTGGCGCTGGGTTCAACTCCAATGCTGTAGTCGTAAAATAAAAAGTGAAAAAGTGTAGGTATGCCCCGACTAATCTCATGATAATGGGTGGAGGGGGTACTGATTCAGATTTCCAAGGGGCAGTAAAGAAGCCACCTACAATGTCTTTTTTTTTAATATATAAATCCCATTTTACCGTTTTATACTGGTTTTTAGAATTTCTTAATCAATTTTGTGAATTTTCTTATTTATTCCTTAATTATTTAAATATTTTTCGGTTATTCGTTGGAAGTTTGTTTCTGTCCGTTAAACTGCGAGTTTAAATGTGTTGCTTTGTGTGGAGAAATAACAACTTTATCGATGTTAGTTAGTGCTGCAATCTTATGGTCACTTTTTTTTAACGACTAGAATATTTTAGGACATTTTTTCCCCTAATAGTAATTAATACATAAACAGTATAATTTTTTATGCATGGGAACGATTGTTCCGGTTAAAAATAAGAGTGGGGGCGCCATTCTCACGCTTTCCCGCCCCACTAAACCTCTGTCAACTCCCAGTTAACATGGTTGTGTGCACATGTATTGAGGTTCGAAGGTCGTATTAAGCCACCGATCCCGCCATAGATGCAGGACTTTCATTTTGGGGGTCAAGGACAGAATTTTCCATGGTCTTGGAATAACACCCTTCATTTATCATGAAAGTTGGAATATTTTTCAGTGAAAAATTATTTTTTGGGGGGTCATGAACCCTGTGACCCCTCTACTATGGCTTCGTTTGCCTAGATGACCCTTAGCAAAGATCTGAGACATAAAATATACAAGTAATTTATATAATATTATTTGATTTATAATATATATACTGCGGGATTATTTTAGAAGTGATCCAACGAACTTTAAACTTGGACTATTAATGGGTACAAAGAGCAGTGGTGTGAGTATGAGCAAAATCGCTGCACTTGTAAAATGAGCAAGAGATTCGGTTGGGGAGGGAGGGAGAAAGAGAGAGAGAGAGAAAAAGAGCGCAAGCCCTCTCGGTCGCCCTGAATGCCGTAAATGGTCTTTTTGTGCTAATATTGAATGAAAAGGTGTATTTGTAGATGGCGACTAACATATAAGTTTATTCAAGTATGGTGATTCTTTGCTTTCGCGTTGACGGATTCTTCCAATGCATCATGGCACACTAATAGCATCTTCTTTGGGTGACTTCGGTAGCATAGAGAAACTTTTTCCACGTCTTCATTGTTCACCTCGGTCACCAGACCTCAACCCTTTGTAATTGTGTAAACACAGTCAACCGAGTCGACAAAAATTGGAAGATGCAATTAAACATGAAAGAACCTATATTCCATTCATTGGTGTGTAATAGGGAGTTCAGTAAGCATCCCTTAATGGCAGCAACAATGTTCCCAAGTGCTCACCTTCCCAACTACCGACCGCGTTCAGCCATGTTTCTAAACTTCGGTGATTGGACGATGTTTTCAACATGGTATGGCCATTGATCTTTCACTGGCGTAAGAATGGGGGTAGGGGGGCTTAAGGCCCTCCTATTGGATAGCGCGGTACAATTTTTCTCTTCAACGTCGAATTGTCCCTCCGGCGGCCACCCTTCCCAATGAAACCCTTGCACAATTCCTCCTAACGTCGAATAGTTGAAACCCTGGAACATGCTCTATTTCGGTGCTCGGCCTACGGCTACTATAGGGACAAGCTCCTTCTCGCCCGCCGCCGTCTGAGCTTCGTCCATCCACAAGGTCTGTTCGACCTTCTGGATCCAATCGGATCCTCCTGTCTCTGCGCCGCCCCCTTGGCGAATTCCACCCATTGCCCCCCCCCTCTCCACATCTTCCTTCCCGGGGCTGGCTTGTCCCTGTAGGGTTCGCGGCTGGCTTTGGGGTGTGTTTCTGGACCAGTTCTTGGGGCTATTCTCAGTGGCGGCATGCTGGCAGCTGATTTCGGTTCACGTTAAATGACGACACATATGCGAGCGTGCATCTTTGTGTGCTGCGTGTGGTCGACAGTCGAATACCCATCCCCCCTCCAACTGCCTGGCGGTTGGTGACGCTGTCCGAGCGTCCAGTCTGGGATTACAGTGCCGCCTTCGGCGGCCACCCTTCCCAACCCCCCCCCCGGCCCACATTACTACTACTAACATCGAATCGAAATTCTCATCCTAGCCGATGACGAAACCAAGGGATAGTGAGTTTATGTCCCACCAGGGGGTTTATAAACCATTTCTTTTCTTTGCGAGTCATTCATCATCTAATACTACCACATTATCGGCTAGAATGAAAATTGTTCTACTTCAATAAATATCAATGCTAGTCTCGCCTATCGGACGCTTGGTTTTTTTGGCTTGTCGCTGTGGTCTAAAAAGCAATCCATGCACTGCACCACTAATTGCGAACTTGTCCATAGCAACGCCTTATATACTTTCACGAAGGAAAGAACGTCTGACTCCTGTACATTAATGGTAAAGCACTTTATCGGAAACCAAGAGATTGTGGGTTTGTGTCCCACCATGGATCGATAGATCATTCCTTTTCTTTAGACAGTAATTCATAATGTATCAATAGAATCTTCATGTATTAGTAACATATAATTAAACATGTTTTTAGGTAAATGTGGTTTCTTTCCATCTTTACAATGAAAATTGCATTTTCGTATTGTCCGAAATTATTTATTTTATTTTATTTATTTATTTATTTTTTTTATGATTTCTTTGTTTATCCGAAATGTAGTCCGCCCCTTTATTTCAATTAATCAGGGTTTTACTGTAAGTAAAAATTGTGTTTCATTTTCTGAGAAATTCCTGTATTGGTGCTTAAACTCCAGAAATCTGATCGCAAACCACTCCATTAGCGCCAGTTCTAAAACCGTCCAGCATGTACAAATATTTACAACCAGTGCGTGAAGAGCGCCAGATACTACTCAGGTCAGCTGATCAAGTGCATAGATGATTAGGACATCGCATTTTGCGCTTCTCATGCACTGGTTGTAAATATTTGTGCATGCTGGACGATTTTAGAACTGGCGCTGTGGGTGGTTTGCGACTTTAGATTCTATGACAATTATCGTTCACCTTGATGAGTACTATGACCCCTTGAAGTTTGTAACCCTGGTGCTGAGACGCCCTGTATATCTATTTCCGATATCCTGGGAACCTACAGGCCAGAGTAAATTAGTACTTTTTTGAGAACAAAAGGTGGGCAAACAAACCATGAAGTAAGTGGTCCTAATGAACTGTTCTCTCAGCGTGTGATTAAGTAATGCCATGATTTAATTGGTATCCATTTTCCTTATGAACTAATATAAATTAATACAAAAATAATTGATGTTCATCGATTGACATTTAGTTCCAATATAAACTGATATAAATTAATTCAAAAATAGTTTATGTTCACCGATTGGCATTTAATTACCTTATAAACTGATATAAATTAATTAAAAAAAGTTGCTGTTCATCAATTGACGTTTAATTCCCTTATAAGCTGATATCAATTAATTCACAAAGGTTGGTGTTCATCGATTGACATTTAATTCTCTTATAAACTGATATAAATTAATTCAAAAAGGTTGATGTTCATCGACTGACATTTAATTCCCTTGTAAACTAATGTAAATTAATTCAAAAATAGTTGATGTTCATCGATTGACATTTAATTCCCTTGTAAACTGATGTCAATTAATTCAAAAACAGTTTATATTCATCGATTTTCATTTAATTGATTGTGCTCATCCATTGACATTTAATTGATTATGCCTAGTGATTGACATTTAATTGATTGTGCTCACTGATTGACATTTAACTGATGATATCGATTGATTAACATTTAATGGATTGTGCTCATTCATTGACATTTAAATTGATCCCGTCCACTAATTGACATTTAAATTGTTAGTGTCCATTGATTGACATTTAAATTGATGGTGTCTATTGATTAACATTTAAATTGATGGTGTCTGCTGATTAACATTTAATTGATTGTGTCTGCTGATTAACTTTTAATTGATGATGTCCATTGATTGACGTTCAATTGATGATGTCGCTTAACATTTAAATTTACAATTAAATTTTCATAGGTCCTGAGTGCACTGTCAATTGCAATCATTGCTTATTACTGTCAATTTTTCGTTGACCCCCTGCGAAACGTTGGCTTTATCTGCGGACACGCGGACACTTGTTTCCTCGTTATCAGTTGCATCTGCTTAGTGGTATCATTCCTACTGTTCTCAACCTGCACTGCATCAGCCGAAACCTCGAACTTACTTTCAAAAACACTATTTGTAAGCATTTTATTTATTTATTTTTCTCAAAATATTGATAAGAAATTATTTTAGGAATATCTCGTTTTATCCCGCTTTTTATAAAGTGAAGCTTTGTGGTAAAACCAGGTCGAGCAAGTCTATCAAAGCCATTTTCCCAACAGCTTGTACTTACTTCGCATCTCTATGTCATATTTTCTTAATTAATTAATTAATAATGATATTCAGGGTTCCCAGGTACCTAGAGAACCTGGAAACATCGGGGAATTTGAAAGCGTTCCTAAAGGTCAGGAAATGGTTGGGGGAAAGCGAAATTTTTTGTCCCAACCTGGAAAAGTTAGAAAAAAGGTCTTGTGGTGGCGCAGTGTGGTAACGCGTTCGCCTAGTGCGCCGTTAACCCGGGTTCGACTCCCAACGGTGCAAAGAACTCTTACTCGGAGATCTCATAAAGATCGCACTGCTCACCGTAGTCCGCGGTTTGGTTCCCTAGGCCTTAAGAGGTTCGGATTCCTCGGAAAACAGTAGGTCCCGGCGCAGTATGACCATTGTAGTGACCCTGATATTGCACACTTCATACACCACAGCCTGTATGTAGAGCCGACGAGAGTGGAGAGGCAGCAGAGACTGCAGCCCGGAGGCCTGGATGAAGTCTAGGGGCCCCCTCACTGGCAAGGACCTATGCTGGGGGAGGGGGCGGCCCAGGAAAGGGGTCATTTATTTATATTCATTTATTATATTTAATTATTATATTTATTATTTATTTATATTTATTTATTATATTTAATTATTATATTTAATTATTATATTTAATTATTATATTTAATTATTATATTTAATTATATTTATTTATTATATTTAATTATTATTTATTTATATTTATTTATTATATTTAATTATTATTTATTTATATTTATTTATTATATTTAATTATATTTAATTATTATTTATTTATATTTATTTATTATATTTAATTATTATTTATTTATATTTATTTATTTATATTTATTTATTATATTTAATTATTATTTATTTATATTTATTTATTATATTTAATTATTATTTATTTATATTTATTTATTATATTTAATTATTATTTATTTATATTTATTTATTATATTTAATTATTATTTATTTATATTTATTTATTATATTTAATTATTATTTATTTATATTTATTTATTATATTTAATTATTATTTATTTATATTTATTTATTATATTTAATTATTTATTTATATTTAATTATTTATTTGTATTTAATTATTATTTATTTATATTTATTTATTATATTTAATTATTATTTATTTATATTTATTTATTATGTTTAATTATTATTTATTTATATTTATTTATTATATTTAATTTATATTTATTTATTATATTTAATTTATATTTATTTATTATTTAATTTATAATATTTATTATATTTAATTTATATTTATTTATGTTTATTTATTATATTTAATTATTATTTATTTATATTTATTATTATTATTTATTTATATTTATTTATTTATTTATTTATATTTATTTATTATATTTATTTATATTTATTTATTATATTTAATTAATTTCAGTGATATTAAATATATTTAATTTCAATGATGATAAAATGTCGTCATTCGCATTTTGGTAGTCTTATGGGCATGACGAAAAATGTCGTCATTCGTATTTTGGTAGTCTTCCGGGCATGACGAAAAATGTCGTCATACCCAGTTAACAGGTTAAAAGGTTCCGGCGGTCTCATATACAGTAGAACAAGGTTGAGTGACCACTTTTTTGTAAGAGAGAACTGATAAGGTCTTAACCACCATACCTGTGCCAAAGTTTGTCGTGTATAATGACCACCTGTTTATGATAGCCATTGCAGTCCAGTCTCAAAGGTGGTTACTTTGGTCAGGTTCTACTGTATGTTCAATTCAAAATGCAGTGATGCCTTGGTTAACATCGGCCCCAGATAACAATGTACTCGGTTAACGACGAGTGGCTGTAAGAAAAACCTCTTGGTTAACGACCCAGGATCCGGTTAACGGATCTTGATTATGTAGACCTCTGTCCGATCTAAAAAAAATGCGATTTTCAGATCGCATTTAGCCACACGGTGTGGCTATAAAAGCTCAGATATGCTTGACCCATCGCAGCCAGCTATTTAGTTCTCCATTTATTGTTTCTGTTCTTGCACTGTACTGTGTTTTATTTTAAAATTTGTGGTTATAAATGCCTTTTACGATGTGAATGAGTATTTAAGTATTTATTCTTTTATGTTTTCATATAGACAATAAACGTGGATCAATAATCGAGAGTTTGCTGTATGTTATATGCTCAACTGACACGCTATTCAAGTTTTGATAATCAAAAATCATGAGACAAAATTTGATGAATAAATAAATTAATAAAATTAATGGCGAAACACCTATTAACTCACGCTTAAACCCTCTCCCGGAGTTGAGATGGACTTCCTTAGCCATATATCGCAGTTTGATTCGATAAATAACCATGGAGTGCCGCATGCGCATTGACATTTCTTTTTCTCCAAGGAAATCTTAACTGAAATGAGAGGATTCACGGATTTTGCGTATAATTTTACGCCATTGAAACGCGTTGAGACTTGTTTTAAATACATTTCAACATTCAGGCACATGCACAGTTGCAAAAAATTGTTTAAGAGCAAAAAAAATGGTTGGCTCTTCTGTGATTATTATCCAAAGGGGAAGATCGGAGAATAAACATCAGGGGCGGACTGGGCGGCCGGTCCACTGGCTCCCAGGCCCGGTGCGCCCTCATGGGCTATAGGACTCGCGCCCTCCGAAAATCCAAAACCCAGTCCGGCCCTGGTCTTAGTGACATTGCATCTCCGATCAACCACGTTGTCTACGATATATCCGTAAGTTTGTATCGGAGTATTTCTTTATCCATCACCCTCTATTCGATAAGGTTTCTGGGAAAAGCTGCCGTAGGAAAAGGTCTTTCAGACCATGATCAGATGCGGCGTTCCCCTGAATTATTCTATGAAATATGCACAGCCTATGATAAACTGACGATGGTGAAATATTTAAATAATGATGATGATGATATTGTTTCTGACAAGGTTGACGCAGAATAAGGTCTTGCAGCCCGAGAGTGGATGCGGCGTTCTGGCCCTTCCCATCGATCCTGTATAACACATGCAGACTGTAGTGAACTGACTGTGGTTAGATCGTATCATGCTGACGTTACTCTGTTTTTCAGATGCCGGTGTCGGACCTGTTGCTTTCGTTTTTGTACTTCAGCTCCAGTGTTGCTTTGCTAGACACTGTAATCAGAAGAAATGCGCCATACACAGAAAAGGAATATGGATTCGAAGGCACTATCGCTGCCGCTGTGAGTAACTCCTTTTCTCAAGCCACTCAACACTTTGTTTATTTTAATTATTAAATTTGTATATTAAAGTAACACGTTACATATAAATTAATACGAAATCGTTTTTGGTATCCACGTGTTAACCAATATTTGGCAATTGTGTTATCCCTGAGAAGGGTAATAATATTTTATAAATTATAAAATTAACGCTTTGTGTATATAAATGAATATGAAATTGATATTTTATATATAAATTAATATATTAAATTTTTATGTGTTTAACTTTTTATCGCCTACGCTTTTATAAGTGAAATCACATTTATAACAATATTCAAGACGTTGTTAGGAGATCAAATTAATAAATGCTCAACAAATCAATGTGTCGTTAATTTATTAAATATTATTAATAAAATATATAATTTATATAATCCATTTTTTATACATGCAACTCGAACCCTCAGATTTCGAGCGTGTTGTACCCCAAGGGCGGACACAGGGGGGGGGTCCCAGAGATCATGACCCTAAATAATATATTTTTTCACTGTAAAAATTCCAACTTTCATGATAAATGAAGGGTGTTATTCCAAGACCATGGCAAATTCTGTCCTTGAACCCCCCCAAATGAAAGTCTGTGTCCGCCCCTGTTGTACCCTATACAATAATGCGAGTGGAAGCAAGGTTTCATCGTAAAGAAGTATGTCAGCGATGTGTCATATCGTTCAAAGACCGACTCATTGAATGGGTCTTTTCGTTCATGACGGATGGGCAAAGTCATTCATTCACTGAACGATTTAGCACATCTGTAGTTCCGAAACGAAACCGACGGCTCAAGACGACCTCGGGAAAGAAATAAAATTTACTTCTAAGCTGGCTATTAGTGGTAGACCAAGGCTGTCCAACCTACTGCCCGCGAGCCACAATCCTGCCCGCCAATAGTATTAATCCGGCCCACCGGCAACTGTTTAAAATAAAAAAAAATTCCAACTGATTATTTTTGATTGTGTGCAAGTAATCGTGATTATAATCTGTAATCGTAATTGTAATCATGCTTTTTTGTGTATATTCATAATCGTAATCGAAAAATGAAAATTGCCTGTAATCGTAGTCAAAATAATGATCCAAATTTTGATACTTAGGTAATTGTAATCGTAATCAAAATCATAATCTAAATTTTAATAAGCAACTGTAATCGTAATCAAAATCATAATCTAAATTTTGATAGGTAATTATAATCGTAATCAAAATCATAATCTAAATTTTGATAGGTAATTGTAATCGTCATCAAAATCATAATCTAAATTTTGATAGGTAATTGTAGTCGTAATCAAAATCATAATCTAAATTTTGATATGTAATTGTAATTGTAATCAAAATCATAATCTAAATTTTGATAGGTAATTGTAATCGTAATCATAATCCTACTATGATAAGGGTAATCGTATAAATCGATTGTAATCGTTCCCAAATCTGGTGGACACATGCCTACCCCCAAGAATAACAGATTTACACTTATTATCGTTTTGTTCCCACTCAACAATATTTTTTTTTTTTAATTTCGAGTCCCCGTCCTGTAAAATTTTCGAGACCCGCTCTTGACTCAATAAAACCACACATCCAGACACTCTCTCACTAATATTTTTCTAATTAACGTCTATTTCTGTTTAACGATCTTATTTTGCAGTTCCGGCAAATACTTCATAGAATTACATACATTTCAATTAACGTCCTTTTCTGTTTAAGGACGTGTTTTCTAACGTCCCTTTAAAAGTTGTTTATAGGACTCCAAAAATCTCTCCGATCTATTCTCGAGATCCTAAGCGTTTCGGATAAAGGGTGCTCAACTTGCATAATTTTTGTGATCAACTTTTTAATAATAAATTATTAAATCGTTTATAGGAGAGATTACTGTATTTCAAAATCTCTCCGGTATATTCTCGAGATCCCAGCCGTTTCGGATGAAGGATGCTCAACTTGCATCAGTTTTATGATTAAATTTTTAATAATAAATTATTAAATCGTTTATAGGAGAGATTACTCTATTCCAAAATCTCTCCTATCTATTCTCGAGATCCTAAGCGTTTCGGATGAAGGATGCTCAACTTGCATCAGTTTTATGATTAAATTTTTAATAATAAATTACTAAATCGTTTATAGGAGAGATTACTGTATTCCAAAATCTCTCCGATGTAGGCCTATTCTCAAGATTCCAGGTGTTTCAGATGAAAGATGCACTACTTGCATTAGTTTTATGAGTAATGTTTTAATAATGTTTTTAAGGACTCTCGTCTGCTAACCCTTCCTGAGTAAATCATGTAACTCAATCAAAATGTATTTGGAAAAATAAAATTATTATTATTATAATTATAATAAATTATTAAATGGTTTATGGGAGAAACTACTGTATTCCAAAATATCGCCAATGTATTCTCGAGGTTCCAAGCTTTTCAGATGAAGGATGCACAACTTGCATTAGTTTTATGACTAACTTTTTGATAATAAATTATTAAATAATAATCATTAATATTCTTTTTTTCATCTAGAGTATTGGACTGATTAACAGTATTCTTTATGCCGCCGGTTTCGGATGGTTTTGTTTCAAGAAAGTCAAAGTTTAAAAAGAAATAAAGGTCTTCATCAAATATTTGTGTGTATTTTTTGCTTTTGAAACGTGTTTATTATTTTTAATATTGAAAAAAAAATGAAGAGGTGGGGGGTGGGCCTGAATCTGTTTATATCACAATGAATGTTTACATCACTGATGTAAATCACTGAATGCTTGTATCACAATGTTTTTTCACATCCTAGTAGCTATTTGCATCAGTGAATGTGTATGATACTATGCTCATTTACATCAGTGAATGTTTACATCACTAATATAAATCACTGAATGCTCGTATCACAATGTTTTTTCACATTTTAATGGCTATTTGCATCAGTTAATGTGTATGATACTATGATCGTTTACATCAGTGAATGTTTACATCACTGACGTAAATCACTGAATGCTTGTATCACAATGTTTTATCACATCCTAGTGGCTATTTGCATCAGTGAATGTGTATGATACCATGATCGTTTACATCAGTGAATGTGTATGATACCATGATCGTTTACATCAGTGAATGTGTATGATACCATGATCGTTTACATCAGTGAATGTGTATGATACCATGATCGTTTACATCAGTGAATGTGTATGATACCATGATCGTTTACATCACAATGATCGTTGGCTTCACAACGGCTGGTTACATCACAATACTGGCTATTACGAAATAATCTCTGGCGCAGTGTGGCCCAGATGCTCTTGCGCCATAAAAAATCTAAACAAACAAACATACATCACAATAATGGTTTACATCACCATGATTGCTTCCATCACAAAATTAGCATGGCAAATTTAGGGAATTTGTATGTTCTTCTCATTCGCTTCCTTCGTTGTCTAGATGTTTTATCAGACACCATGTGGCACTCAAGCTATTTCATTTATGGAAATCACCAGATTGAACTACGATAATTTGCCAGGTGACACCACGGTTTTTAATGTTCAAAGTGGTACTAACTTATTACCAGATGGCGCACCAATCGTTGACCCAGTGACGCTACAGTTATCAGTTCCAATAAATAGTCACTGGAGCGTCAAATACTGTAACTTAATAAGATTGGGTTTTATGATCAAGAACAGTTGATGTTACGCTGAACTAAAACAATATAAATAGACGGTTGATCCAGGGGCGGACTGGGTCCTCTCAAAGGGCGCATACCTTGGATTATCAGAGGGCGCGTGTCCTATAGCCCATGAGGGCGCATCGGCCCGGGGACAGATTGGCCGAGGGCGGCCAAGTCCGCCCTTGGGTTGATCTATGAAACAAGGGTGCACGAAACAAAATTATATTTTGTGGCCTTTCTCCAACCGTTTGACTAACAGCTAATTAAAAACAAACGACAAACCTTTTTTTTTTTTTTTCAAGTGAAAAGATGCAGTTAAAAAGAAAAGTCAAACGGAAATCCGTTCTTTAATTTAATTAGTCATTTGTTTACTAGCGTCGCCGTGCTTTGCAATAACCTTTCACGACGTCTTAATGAAAGTTAACAGTGCTTGGGATGAGAAGGTTACAGAAACGTTTTCGTAAATGATGTTGCAATTATGAATGAACTGTGCTTTGCTTATGAAAGCAGTGAGTTATGGAAAGTTTCAATATGGCGTCTCTGACTATGAGTCAGGATACGTCACCTGACTCGGATGAGTCGACAACGAAATCGGGTCGTAAAACGAATTTTTTGTATATGGTAACCTTGAGGGGCATTTTAAACCTATTTCAGATGGTAAGAAATATTCGATTCCATCTACAAGATTAACTTTAAAAACGGGACTTTAATAATCAAACTTTAATGAATATTTAAATTTCATTGCAAAAATTTACTGAATTTTAACTTGCAATTTATTAAATTTAAATTCAAGTAATTCTTTAAAAATAGCAATTAACTTAATTGGCAAGATAACTATTATTTTACTATTTATTTTATTTCTATTTTTATTAATTTTTATTAATAAACCATTAAATTAAAATTATTAAATTAAAAATTAAAATAATTTATTGTTAATAATTATTATTATTAGCCATAGTGTATTATCATTATTATTAATTACTTTAAATAACTTAATTGCAAAATTTATACGCTCAATTTTTAAATGAATTTAATCCAAGTTTGATTTATATAATTTACTCGTTTCGATTTTAATTTTAATAACCTGGTTCAAATTTTAGAAAAATTTTATTCACCTAATTTATTAAATTTTATTTCGTTATTTTGATTTAATTGAATTGCTTTGTTAAATTTAATTGATTTGATTAAATTGCATTTGATTGCTTTAATCAAATTGCATTTGATTGCTTTGATTAAATTGCATTTGATTGCTTTGATTAAATTGAATTTAATTGCTGTGATTAAATCGAATTGAATATAATTGCTTTAATTAAACTACATTATTTTAAAATTTATTTTTAAATTGTTTGATTTTAATTAATTTACTTAAAAGAATAAAATTGCTTATCTTAAACTGAGTTTAAAATTTACTTAAAAGAATAAAATTGCTTATCTTAAACTGAGTTTAAAATTTAAACGTGATTTAATTGCCTTTTAATCAGATTAGTTTATCAGTCAGATTAATTAAAAATCATCTTCTTCAGTTAATCTATTAATTAAAAATCATCTTCACTAATCTATTAATTAAAATCATCTTCAACTAATCTATTAATTAAAAATCATCTTTCACTAATTCCAGACACTAAAAATAATCTTCTTTCAATTAATCTATTAATTAAAAATCATCTTCTTTCAATTAATCTATTAATTAAAAATCATCTTCTTTCAATTAATCTATTAATTAAAAATCATCTTCTTTCAATTAATCTATTAATTAAAAATCATCTTCTTTCAATTAATCTACTCTGCTTGGACACTATAAAATGTGAACATCTACATGTTATTGCGTATGCACATTACATGATCGTAGGTACTAGGTATTGGATCCATAAAACTACTCGGCGAATATTGCCAAGATCTGGAGGGGCCTGATGAGATAAATATTGGCTTCCTTTGTGGACATGAAGAAACGTGTTTGCTTACCACCTGCTGTGCTTGTCTTTTGATGTCAAACATGATTTATATATGTTGTGTTATATCCACTGAAACCTCCAATTTGCTGTTACAAACCATATATGTAAGTACTTGCTTTTAAAATTTATCATATACAGTAGAGTCTCCATATAACGAACTTCCATTTAACAAAGTTTTCTATTTAATGAAATTTTCGGCGGAACCTTGACTTTGAATGGCACTAACATGTAAATTTGTCTCCATATTACGAAAAACAATTTCTATATAACGAAGTTCTTTTTATAAAGAATTTGATTTTTTGTTTTTAATTTACCTTTAACAATTTTTCAGCGGGATGGTTGTAGAAGGGGTAGTTGAGGATTTTAATAGCAAAAAGACGGAGGTGAGGTAGCCTTCTGTATTGTGGACATAGGGTCAGTTGTGATAAATAATTCTATTGTTCTAAACTGGGAACTTCGAAGCAGCGGGGATGTATCACTCTGCAGGTGTGGCTAAGCCACGAAATTTGCTTCTCGCATATACGTGTTGCATTGTTGAAGAAAATGTTATAGATGACGTGTTCCGATATTTACAAAAGTGTGAGAATTTCTATGAACAAAACGTTTTTTATAAGAAACCTGTACAAAGCAAAATTAGTGATTATTTCTCTGTTTCAAATATGTTGTATGAGGATCATACAGATATAAAGTAATCCTCAGTCTTTACTTTTGTTATTAATTTGTACGTACTTGTATACAAAAAATATTTAAATTCGTTGAAAAAGAAGAGTCTACTGAATTTAGTCTTTACTGTCCAAATTTAGCTTTTTTCATTTTATCGAAATTAAGTTTCATCATTTATGTTAATTTCTATTTAACGAATTTTCCTTATAACGAAGTTTTTCAGAGGAACGATGGCACTTCGTTAAATAGAGACTCGACTGTGTCTTATTGTGTATTAAGTAAAGTGCCAGACGACTTTACAGATTTAGTGAGTCAAGTCTTATGTAACTTTACAAATTATTTAGAAAACAATGTCCACATACCCAAGGGCGGACACAGGGGGCAGGTCACAAGGATTATGACGCCTCAAAATATATTTTTTTGCTATAAAAATTTCCAACTTTCATGAGGGCGTTATTCCAAGACCATGGCAAATTCTATCCTTGACCCCACAAAATGAAAGTCTGTGTCCACCCCTGCACATAGCCCTGTCTATAACGAGAACCAAAACCAGTTATCACTTTTTATGAGGATAGTTCTCGGCTTCCTAAACTAAAAATGCTTTTAAAAACTGTCATTATTAGCAGAGCCGTCGCCAGGATGGGGCTATAGGGACTTAGACCCCCCCGGAAAATATTTTTTCTCAAAATAAAATATTGCAGAATTTTATTTTAAATTTTTTGTTTTGTATGAAATTGTACATGATAATGGATTTTTTTTTTAAATGCATTCAAAATAGCTTTCTACGGTAGATCTTGTAAATATAATGTGTTTTTACAGAATTTCGAGTCTTCATGTACAAATAAAGATAGGAAAAATTTTAGAGTGGTATATTAAAATTAATAAATTTTCAATGCAAAAATTACGTTAAAAAATTATTTATTAACGTTAATGTATTCGTCTGCTTATGTTTTTAGTATTATTCAACATAATAATAAAATATATTAAAATATTTCCGAATTTATGCACCCTATAGTTTTCTTTGTCCCCCCCATTATCAAGCGTCCAGTTACCGGCCTGATTATTCGTTTGTTGTTGTTAAATGAACAGTGGAAATGTGGCCATGATAATTGCTCTGTGTTCCTCAGGGACTGATTTAGAGGTCATTCAAGGTGTGGGGCGCGATTAATGACTTGATTTTTGAAAATGATACCTCATTGGACCTTTACCTTGTATCTTTTCAATGTTAAATTTTCATTCAAGGGAAGGGCTATTACCCACCCCCCCTCCGCCCCCTGTATCCAACTCTGGTGTTCCCAGAAGAGGTTTGGATGAAATCTAAAATAAAATAGGATTCAAATGTGGGGCATGCTTTAATCTGGAAAGGAAATAATGGGATTTATGGTAGAGGGCAGTACAAGAGCCCTGAAAAGGGGGGGAAGGGGCGGAACTTCAGCAGTTCCAATTAGAGGTGACCGTTAACAAGGGAAGTACCCCATAGTGACCCATCCGACCCCCTTCCTCTTGAAATTTTCAAAATAGGTTCAACCCAATGTTTGAAGCATAGCCATCAGGGCCATTCATGAGCAAATTCGCGGATCTGAAGTTATTAATATTTTAAGGTGCTACGAGATCGTTATTTTTCCATCGTTAACGGTTAAAGGAACGCCCGGCTGACTTCGTACGAACGCGCAATTATCTCTGCTTGCAATGCTTTAACTGTTAGTTAAATAAAAAATAATGATTTTGCAGAAATTTAAACATTTAATAATTGTGATGTGCAAAGTCGTTCCCTTTGATAATTTGTATCAATCGGTCTCGGTCATTTAAATGCCTCGTTCTTTTGACCCGTTCTTTTAACCCTGTCACTTAAAGTAATCATGCTCCTTAAATCTCTTTTTTCCCCTCTCGTCTTTCTATTTATTTTTTAGGGGGAGGGATAAAACGTGTGATTGTGTGTGTGCAGAACTAGAAGAAATATAATTTAAACAAATATATATTAAATATCACATTTTAATAAGATATATTTATATAATTAAAAAAAAAAGGAAAAAGACAGCACTTTCACTCAGGTTGACGGCTAATGAGACTGACATTCTTTGCCTTTTACATAGCAACCAAAAGGAAAATGTATGTGTAACTACAAGCGTTTGATAACATACTTATCAGCAACAAACAACAATAAAATATTATAATTACACGGCAAAAAAGCTATGGCCGAAACAATAATTATGAAATCTATGCTGCTAGATTGCTCCAGTGGCAAGAGTTCAGGAAGTTCGTAATAAAAAGAGCGCGAAAATAAAAATTATACAAACATCGGAAGCAGGGTCGGACTGGCCATAGAAGTCACCGGGCATATGCCCGGTGGGCCGTCGTATCAAGTTATTTTTTTTTCAACGAGTCCAAGCAAATTAGGAGGAATTGAGAAATAAAGCAACATATATTCATTTGAATTCTAGATTTCCACTTTTTCCTCAAAATTTTCTACATACGCTTTTATGGAGAAATAGCAACAGCCGTTAACTAGTGAATAAGAAGAAAAGAAAACCGTAAGGTTTCCTTCACAAAGGATTTGTATCAATGACCATTTGGAATGTCCGAAGTTTATATCGAGCTGGAGCCCTAGAAAATTTGAAAGGTGAACTAAAGAAATGTAAACTATATTTCGCAGCCCTACAAGGAATCAGATGGAGAGGTACAGCCATAAGTGATTCCGGAGATTACACAATTTTTTTGCAGTGGAGGGAGTACCAATATATTTGGCACCGGATTTATGGTTTCCAAAAAATAAAACAGGCCGCTCTTGGATTTGAGGCCATCAATGAAAAAACGTGTTCTCTACGTCTAAAATCCAAATTCTTCTATACCACTTTTGTGTGTGTACATGCACAATCGGAGGATGCAGAGGATGACGCTAAGTAAGGAAGAATTCTATGCAACAATTGAACGATCCTATGATAAGATCCCAATGTACGATGTGAAAATCGTTCTAAAGGATATAAACGCAAAGCTGGAAAAAGAAGATCGATTTAGACCAGCACTGGAGTGTCAAAGTTTTTATGACTATGGCAAAAATAATGAGCTACGTTTCATTGATTTTGCTTCATGGACATTGTAAACATAACTATAAGTAGTACCTATTTTGATCATAAAAACATACACAAAGCTACATGGGCCTCACCGAACGGTACAACTAAAAATGAAGTTGATAACTTCCTGATAGAGCGTAGATATGATGCAGATATCATGGATGTCAGGACATGTAGAGGAGCGTATATTGACTCCGACCACTTCATGGTCAGAATCTTATATAGACAGAGGACCGCAAACACCAGTAAGTCCTTCCCCAAAAAAAGAAAAATTATTTAATATACAAACACTTAAACACAACCTTTTAGTAAGACATAAATTCCAATAAGCTATTTCTGAAAAAATTAATTACTCGAAACAATATATTAAAGCAGTAAGAGGAATCTACGACTCGCGAGCCAAATTTGGCTCTTTGGCTACTGGACTGCGGCTCTTTCACGAGTGACATGTTTAAACTATTTTTTATTTACTTAAAAGCTAGCATTTGCTTTTCTTTCTCTATTCGGCTCTACATATACATGCAAACAATCTTTTTCAAGCACTAACTTCATCAAAAGTAAATTAATAAATCGCCTTGTTCATGAGAATCTGGAATCGTGCCCGAATATTAAAAACAACATACAAATCTGGCTTAGCCAAACTTTCCAAGGAAATGCAAGACCATTCTTCCCATTAAACAAGACAATGTTTTAATTTTAATCACAAACAGTAATTTTTATCTATAAATAAGATTATGTTAAAGTATGATATCTAGTTTTAATCAGTGTAGTTACTTTTAACCAACTTCTGAAAACGTGGTTTTTTGTTTAGAAATTTGTCCCAAAGAAATCTAAACCATTGTACTTCTGATATTTGTCTCTTCTGACTAATGAGTTTGACGACTACTGTACTAGAGGAAGAAGAAATGGACCAAAATGGGTGGTATTTCAGGTCATAATTAAGACTTCGCGTCGATGATCATCAAATACAAAACCTAAAAATAAAAAATAAATGGTTTATGATGATCGGAAAAAGTGCTAGAAGAAAGGATAAGGCGAGAAAAATAATGCTTCAAAGGAAAACAAGATCAACGTATGAAAATTTCTTAAATTGTTAAAAAGGGGGAAAAATAACTTAAAAAATTAAAAGAAAAGGGAATGGGAAAAGAAAAACTACTCAAGTGAGAGGAATTTCACCAAAGATAAGAGACAAGAAATGTGTTTAAGAAAGCTGTTGTATTAAAGAGAGGGTTCTAATCGAAAAATTCACTGTGTAAAGATAAAGAAGGAAACTTAATAGGAGAAGGTGACAGAATATTAAATAGATTGGCAAAATATTTTGGAGAATTGTTGAAATTTGAGGAAGAGAGAGAGAGCATCATTGATGGAAAAACAATGCAAGAGACAAACCAAGACCAAGTAGAAATTAATATTGAAAGAGAAGAAGTAGATGAAATGATACAATCTTTAAAGAATAATGAGAGCCCTGGAGAAGATGGCATTCAGGCAGCATTAATCAAATACGGAGGAGTTGAACCGAGAGACAAAATGTATTCACTGGTGAAAAAGGTGTGAGAGAAAGAAGACATGCCGACAGAATGGAGCTCAGCAATCATTCATCCCATTCATAAAAAAAAATGACAAAAGCAACTGTGTTAACTATAGAGTATAGAGGAATTTCATTACTAAATGTTGTTTATGACATTTCTTCAAAATTGCTTTTAAAATGTCAGGAACTTTATGCAGAAGAAATTCTGGCTGATAACCAATGCGGATTCAGAAGAAACAGATCAACAACAGACCATATATTTTCACTAAATATTATCCATGAGAAACGCTACGAATTTAATATCAGCATACAACAGCTATTTATTGATTTTAAACCAGCCTATGACAGCGTCCAAAGAAATAAACTTTTCCAAGTTCTGAGAAAATTACATATTCCCTCAAAAGTTATTAATTTAGTAAAGCTAAAGTTAAAGAAAAAATACCAAGGCCAAAGTAAGGATTCAAGGACAACTGTCAAGTGAATTCGGAGTGGAGAAGGGTCTAAGACGAGGTAATGCCTTTTCAACGACATTATTTAATTTAACGCTTGTGAAGCCGCTATAAGAAAAACGAGCGTGTACTAAGGTGACACGATTTTTAATGGAACCTCGTAACATCCAGCTTTTGCAGATGATATATTCTTAATAAGCAAGGATGCATCTGTGTTAAAAGAAGCCCTACAAGATTTTGAAAATAGTGCTAAAGAGCTAGGATTAACAATCAATGCAGATAAAACTAAATATATGATTAATTCAAGGGATAAAAGAAGGTTTCAGAATATGAAGGGCTTGGAAAGAAGAATCACAGGTTGTAGCTTTGAGAGGGTGCATCAATTTAAATATTTAGGAGCTATGATAACAGATGATTGCAAAACAAGTGCAGAGATTAAAGTAAGAATGGTAGTAGCTGCTACTTCACATTTGAGAAAGTACTAACTTCCAAGAATGTCTCACGAAAACTATAACTTACTATTTATAAAACAATAATAAGACCTGTAGTTTTATATGGAGCAGAGACATGGACATTAACAGCTAGAGGCAAAGAAGTGCTGAGAATATGAGAGAAAGGAAAACACTCTGGAAAATATTCGGGGTAGTTAATGAAAATGGAGTATGGAGAATTAGGAAAAACAGGGAAATATACCATTTATACGGAGACTGAGCTGGTGACAGAAATAAGGAAAAGAAGGCTTAGGTGGCTCGGACATGTAGAAAGGATGGAATAATCTAGCATGGCTAAGAAAATCATGAAAACCAATCCAATAGGAAGAAGAAAAATGGGACGTCCTAGGAAGTGCAGGGACTTCAGCGCCGCCGCTTCACCACCAGCACATCATCATCATCATCATCGCCGCCGCCACCATCATCATCATCATCATCGCCGCCGCCGCCATCACCACCATCATCATCATCAAAGTGGGCTGCGCTAATTAAAAATGCCAGGGCTGTTTCCTCTCCCCAGTCCACCCCTGATTGGAAGAATATTTCAACAGAAACTTCCACTGCCAAATTAACAAGAAGGATCACACACAAAAATTCCTCTACCACTTTGCTCACTGTTATACGAACTTCGATTGCTGTTTTTTTCATAGCTGTTTCTCCCTAGAAATGGCAACGCCTTCACTTCTCAAGTTGTTTGATACGACGGAAAGTAAGTACAACTAAGTGGGCATGACTTCGAATATGTAATCAGCTGGGCATCACATCAACCGTTACTTTTAGAAAAATATCGATTTCGTAGCAACTTGAATTATTAATTACTTTGCATTAGAAAATAAAAAATTTCCAAGGTTATTCTTCAAAAATTGGTCTGAATCTATTTTGTGCATTTAAAACAAATCGGTGAGAACTCTATCAGGTGTTTTCCTTGTCAGCGAAAAGTCTGAAGATTTAAATCGATTAATATCTGAACCAACTATTCAGCGTGGATCTACTTACTGACTGACAAAGATTCGTTCAATCAGATCGTCTGTAAACATGTTCAGTTATTTTGTTCGCGGGTATTAGTTAAGTCAATTGCGAACGGTGGACGTCAGTCGCGAACAAAGCAACTTACAGAACTACGAGTATATCGTATAAAAGGTGGATGAAAGATCATTTTAAAAGACTGACTTGCCTCTCGTTCACTTGAAAGGTGAACCAAAATAACTGATACTTTTTAAAAATGATTCGTCCAAAATGACCGATTCATTCGTGAACGACTTTTAATAACTTAATAACTTCGGATACGCGAATTTGCGCATAAAAAACCGTGAGGGTTAGGCTTCAAACATTAGTCTGAATCATTTCGAACTATTTCGAAAATTTCAAGCAAATCGGAGGGGTCGCTATGGGATACTTTCCTTGCAAGTAAAATTAATTTTTGAAGACACTGTGAAGAGGGACATTAGTGAACGTTGAAAGACGCCAATAAGATCTAGGGTCATTAATAATTTATTGTCTATCATTATCAAAAGCTTGTGTTTCCTCGCTTTGTACCTTTGAAGTTTTCTTAAAGGATCGTCTCTACTCCATGCTTCGTTGATAAAGATATTAAACGGGCTCGATTAGAACAAAAGTAATAAAGGAAATAAGCATTACCTTTAATACAGTTACAATAAAAATATATAAACTGAAACAAAGGGTATTTTTTTTTACAATACCACAGTTTCCGTCCTTCCAATTGCCAGTGACAGATTAGGGCTTTTATGGGCAGGGCTTATGGGAATGGGCCCAGGCCGGAAGAGTAGAATGGGTCTCTAAAGAATGCAGTCTTGGCGATATCAAGTCAATAAATCAGGTGGTTTCCTTTGAAGATCGTTATTTTAAATAGTTAGATTTACCAATAACGAAAATTTCTCAGGCATTTGCAAATAAATAATCTTTTTTTTTTAGTTCCAATGCAGCGGGCTACACAAAAAGTGATAATACAAACAGAATACAACAAACAATAAATACAAACAGAAGTCCTTGACTATAAAGAAAAATTACAATAAATATTGGGATCGTGAAAAATTGTGCAAGCAAATAGGCAAATAGGATTAAAACAATGTTTAAACCTATTAAATTATAATAACGCTTAAACGCTTACAGGCACAACTATCCACTCACAAAATTTAACTCACAGATTTAACATTAATGCAAACGAAAAAGATTTTCCGTCTCCCGCAAAATTTGAAAAATGTCAGAAGTACCCTTTGAATACCCAAAGAAGGACGGATCTTTGAATACCCAAAGAAGGACGGATGTTCGCCCGAAACGCGTTGATTTTTATTCATAAATATTGTTGATATGTTACTAACGTTGTTATCAAAATTCCCTGTATATCTTTTGAACATCAGGTGATTTATTTTTCCGTCTCATTTTGCAGATACCAATATCCTACTTGGTATCTTTTTTTCTGTATTTGATCTGCAGTCTCATCGTCTTGGAAAACGAAGTTGAAGAAGGCGGGAAAGAATATTTGTACGACAATACAGTTAGTGCTGCGGTAAGTTATGTTCCGTGCATTTTGTACATTGTGTATCCAGTTGTAGACGCTCCTTTCAAGACGCTTTATGTTTCAACTATCCATTTTCGTTTGCTTTTGAATTTTGTTGTATATATTCGTATGTTATGTGTGTTCACAATTTTCCTTATGTATATTTACATGTTTCTTGTGTGCATTTACATGTTTCTTGTGTGCATTTACCTGTTTCTTGTGTGCATTTACATGTTTCTTGTGTGGATTTACCTGTTTCTTGTGTGCATTTACATGTTTCTTGTGTGGATTTACATGTTTCTTGTGTGCATTTACCTGTTTCTTGTGTGCAGTTACATGTTTCTTGTGTGCAGTTACATGTTTCTTGTATGCAGTTACATGTTTCTTGTGTGCAGTTACATGTTTCTTGTGTGCATTTACATGTTTCTTGTGTGCATTTACATGTTTCATGTATATACAGGGTGTTCGGTTACCGCGTGTACAGAGTTTAAGGGATAGTAGGATATACCAAAATAAGTAACATGTGTTTTTTCTTTTTTTCGGAAGAGGTTTTGTTACCGAGTTAGGACCCAAAAATTATTTGATGGATGGAAATTGGAAATGTTGATGCTACTACCAATCTGTACATGTGGGCTGTATTTTTCCGAATATGTGTTCTACCATACTGAATATTAAAGAAAATGTATTTTTTTTTATTCGTTTCCGTCGATTTCTCCATCAGACTGGATGCATACATCTTATGGAGACCGTTGCTTATCGACTGAATTATGCTGATGCTTTATCCTACATAAACCATGTCTGTTTTCTCAACTTTTTTCTTCGCTACTAGAAAACGAATAAAAAAAGACATTTTCTTTAATATTCAGTGTGGTAGAACACGTAATCGAAAAAATACAGCCCACATGCAGAGATTGGCGCCAGCATCAACATTTTCAGTTTCCATCCACCAAACGATTTTTGGGTCGTAACTCGGTAAAGAAATCTCTTTCGAAAAAAAGAAAAATCGTATTACTTATTTTAGTATACCCTACCACCCCTTAAAGTCTATACACGTGGTAACCGAACACCCTGTATATATTTACGTATTTCCCATGCAGCATTTCGTTATTAGTTACTATGTAAACAGAACATGAATCGGAAGAAAAATCCATAAAAATTGATTATAAGTTATCATAATTTATAAAAATATGTGGTTTAATAGAATGATGATATGAAGTGTAAGGAAACACAAAAAAATTAGTGAAAAACGTAAAGATGGGAAAGGATAAAGTTAAAGAGTTGGATATATTGAGAATGGTAAAGAGCAATTCGAATAGGTTAGAAGAAGGGAATATGATATGATTACTTGAAACTTTTTTTTGCGACGTTTCGTGAACGTCGCAAAAACAGTTTACTTTATAAAGCAAACATTGACCCGCGACAAATTTTGCTAACATTATAAGTGGTAACAGGATGTTTCATTTATATATAAATTTACTGCTTTTCAACCGGTGAGCCGATATATAGCAAGAGATAACTAAATACATCGCGGTAAGTACCGACTTAACAGGTGGGCCAACGGGGCACCGGGCCTCAACCCAAACAAAGGCTCTACATTTGCAAAGTTTATGTATTTATTATATATTATATTTCCTTTATTTAAAAAATGTTTGAATTTATGAGTTAGTGTAAAAAAAAGAGCCCAACGAATGTCCGAAATTAGGGGCCTCCGAAGGCGCTAAGGCGGCCCTAATCGCTGCACACTGACAGATGTCTAAATGAACTGTAGCACATTGGTACGCAGTAAAAAATGAAAGAGAGAGAGAGAGACGAGGTGAATCACAGAAAAATTTATAGAATTATGTATTAAAACAAGACGAAAAAAATCAATTTCTATAGAGATTTATTTCAGCTATGGGCACAGGCAGTAAGTTCATAAGGGGGAGGGGTTATAGGCTTAATGGGAGGGGTTACAGAGCTACAACTCATATATTTCTATGTTAAATATACAAAATTTCATCGCGATGGGGGTTACAACATTCAACCCCCCCCCCTGGCTACGCCTATCATTTCAGCCGTAATCAACTTATGGTTAGGTTCTTTGTAAAACCTTTATTATTAATTTAAACTATATTAATACAACTTTGTACGTTAATGATGGCCTAATTAAAATTTTCATGTAGTCTTAAGTACTGTGCATTCGCGCAGACCTGGCGCGTGATACCGTTAGCAGACGGGTTATTCCATTGCAGTTTAGGGAAGGCCGTCTTGGAGGAACTGGTTTTTCCCACATGAAAAACCAGTTTCGGCAAGACGCCCTTCCCTAAACTGCAATGGACTAACCCGTCTGCTAACGGTATCAGGCGTCAGGTCTGCGCGAACGCACAATACTGACCTCTCCATCTAATGTTCATCGTTTTCTTGATATGATGATATGAATACAGATATTTATGGTACATTCTCATTAATATTCTTCATTAATGAGTAATCATTATCATAATATTCTTAACAATATAATTATTAGAATATTCTTAACAATATCGTTATCAGAATGTTCTTAACAATATCCTTATCGGAATATTATTAACGGTATCCTTATCAGAATATTTTTAACAATATCATTGTCAGAATATTCTTAACAATATCATTATCAGAATATTCTTAACAATATCCTTATCGGAATATTATTAACAACATCCTTATCAGAATATTATTAACAGTATCCTTATCAGAATATTATTAACAATATCCTTACCAGAATATTTTTAACAATATCATTATCAGAATATTCTTAAAAATATCATTATCAGAATGTTTTTAACAATATCATTATCAAAATATTCATTCATTCATCTTCTTTATTCATATCAATGTACAACATATTACAATACGTGATTCATGAAACTTTGAATTTGATTAACGTATTACATTTAACTTAATACAAAATTATCTAAAAATAAAAATTAGGAAGCAATTGTACAAAGATATTGGAGACACCGGAAAAAGACCAGTTTAACTGATCTGACTAGTCCAGTGCCCCCCCATAAACATAAAATACCTGCTAACATCAGCACCATGCTATTTATTAATTAAGTAAATGTGTAATTTCAATAAATAAAAAACAGCAAAAAGAGAAATGGCTGAACATCGGTAAGGGGCAGAAAAATTCGAGGAAAAAATAATTTCTCGAACCATGCGCTTAAATTCTGAAAGGGAATGAATGTAAGGGAGGTTATGACCGATATAATTCCAAATTTTTGGACCAATATTGTTCAAAGAGGTTCCACCAATATTGGTACGAGTGTGTGGTATTCTAAACATAGGTATTGATCCAAGATCATATTGTGGAGTAAATGGAACAAAATATATCGAGTCCCCAAGAAAATTAAAAATAATTCGTTTGAACATTAAGATCTGCATTAAATAGCAATATAGTGAAGTTACTGGAATGATATTAAAAGATGAGTAAAATGTCAAAGGATCAGATCGATTAAATCGATTTGGAAAGAAAATTGTAAAAAATCTATTTTGAAGTCGTGATAATCTAACTGTGTTTGTACTCGTAGAAAGACCAAAGATCAAAAACCCAAAATTGAATAATGAGGCCACTAACGAATGATAGAGCGTCAGAACAATCCTAGGTGGAAGAGAAGTCCTAAATCGCGTCATCATTCCAATGGTCCTTGGGACCTTTAGGAGAACATTATCGTATTGGCGGTTCCAAAGCAGTTCTGCTGTGAAAGTTATTCTTAATATTCTGCTTAGCATTTACGATTAATCATTAATGTACGGTGTTCGTGATTAATCAGCAATGTATGATATTCATGATTAATCGTTAATGTGCAATAGCGTGCCGGATTTAATTATAGACCAAATAGGCCCGGACCTAGGACCCCACGTTTTGGGGCGCCCACAGAAGCCTCGAAGGGGTCTGGTATTATTTAAGTTTAAGCATTATTATAACCCTGTGTGTATGCAATATCCCCAGAAAATTTCATTACTTATATGCCTGACTATTGAAATAATAAATTTCAAAGAAAAGTTCATGATTATTAGCTGAACATTACAAGGTCTTTTTTTTCTTTCAAGGGTGGATTCAAAAATCTTTCAGGGGGACTACGATTTGTTTCCGATTCCTATTTTTAGCCAAGTGTCCAGTACTTTTCAATTCTTTTTCCGTGATAGAATTCCGGCTCAAGGGGGGAGGAAGAGCCCCAAATCCCCCCTTGGATCCGCCAGTGTTTTCTTTAGGGCCCCATTTTATATTTCCAGGCTAGGCCTCATCATATAGGCTATATTCATGATTAATCGTTACTGTGATCATATTAAATGATTGATAAGTCATCCATTATTATAATTTTATTGATCGATTAATCATTAATAAGTTAATTATGATAAATATTCTAATATGATATTTCGTTTTATTTAGATTCTTGGACTCATCAATAGTGTTTTCTATGGGGCCAGTCTCACCTTGTTTATTTTCTCAATGGAATAAATGATTTTTAAAGCTATTTTGTCTGTTGTTGTTTTTTTATTTGTATAGATCTTCGGATTTTTATTATTTTTTATACTTTCCTTATTAATTATTCGGTGCATTAATTAATGGAATTGTGTGTTTATTAAACTTAAAAATTCAAAACAAACAAGAATTTCCATGCAACAATGTTTCCTAATAAGCAAAACAATTTCCAGACAGACAGCTGCGTAAGAAACAGATCAAAAACTTGACATTTCAATCCGAATTTTGCGGCTCATTATCAGAAGAAGTAAATTGCATGCAGAAAATGAAAACTGCCAAATATACTTAACTTGCGGATACAATGCTTACCTACTTGTAAAGAAATCGTAAAAATTATAGAGATGGAATTAAAAATCAAAACAGATGAAAACTAAATACAAAAAATTAAAAAAAAAAAAGCAGAGATGCACGTGTGATAATTTTGTCATAATGGGTAGCCAAGCAATAGGAATAGTTTTTGCATTATCTCCATTGACATTATTAGGATACTTAAAAATCTCTATTGCTTCTCCGTATAATCTGAGGTAAAAATTAACTGATTTTGCAAGAACTTTAATATAGTCAAAATGGATTGTAATACTCTTTGAGCTTCTAAATCAGTCATTCTCAACCTTTTTTTTAAATATCCACGACTCCCAAAGTAAAAAAAAAAATATATATATATATATATATTAATGAATATTTCCCGACACCCAAACACAGCCCAATGAAATCTAGTTTAAACTACTTAGCTGTGCTGATAGGGACGTGCATGAACATGCATGTGTCAAGTGTACAAACATGAGCTATTGACAAATTCCATCTTGACGTGTCAATATCGGAATCGTCTTTTATCAGTTGAAAACAATTTGCTTTTGGGTGTTTTTAACATAGTATGGAGACATTTTTAAATGAAAAATAAACGCAACCACATCTCATTAATTTATTATCTTTACACATGTACTCATAACTGTAAGTAAAATGTTTATAATAAATTAATTTTTTTCTCATAAAAGGATTTCATTATTGTTTACATGTAATGTTGTAGGCAAAATTCGCGACTCTTTATGGTTGAGAAACTCTGTTCTAAGTCACCATGTGGATTTGGATACGTCATCGTGTAAACCAAGTTCTCCAAGAGAGATTTACCCCGAAATTTGATCTAAGTCACCATATGGATTTGGATACGTCATCGCGTAAACCAGGTTCTCCAAGAGAGATTTACCCCGAAATTTGATCTAAGTCACCATGTGGATTTGGACACGTCATCGCGTAAACCAGGTTCTCCAAGAGAGATGTACCCCGAAAGTTGATCTAAGTCACCATGTGGATTTGGATACGTCATCGTGTAAACCAAGTTCTCCAAGAGAGATTTACCCCGAAAGTTGAGTAGTGGCATGCCGTTGCTTCATCTAAAAACATCGTAATTGATTTTTCAAACCTAATGCAACTTTAAAACAATTGTTCCCACACGATTCGCATCGCACATCAGGTATATGTGCCATCTACTCTGCAGAGATACAAGTAAAAATTAAAAAATACAATCGAAATTTACGATGGATTGGTGAGGAGGTGTTTGTAGCTGGCGGGAAAATTATTATCCCCACACGAATCACTGATTGTATTGGTATTGCGTCGAAAATTTCGTTTTTGAATATAGTGTTGCACAGTGCATCACTCATCTTTTCATATTAAAATAAATTCATTTAAAAATAAAGTCGGTGTATGGTAACATGTACATGCAATTTGCACACAATAATATTCAGCTTTAAATTTGCTTAAAATTCAATGAAAAGCATATTGTATTACCACTTGATTTTCAACATAAAAAGCTGAATAAAAACAAAGTAATGCATGATAAAAGGGAACTTGCATTCGAGGGCAGATACAGGGTGGTCAGAGGGGTCATGACCCCCAAAAAATATTTTTTCACTGTAAAAAATTCCAACTTTCATGATAAATGAAGGGGTTATTCCAAGACCCTGGCAAATTCTGTCCTTAACCCCCCAAATGAAAGTCTGTAATCCTGCTTGCATTAGCAATTATTCCCAAAATATATTCATTATTAGGAGATTCTTAATTGTTTACTTTATTCTGGCAGTAGCTCTGTTTATAAAATTGTTATCGTAAAATATTTGCTCATTAAATAATAGTCCTTACTAATAACGCCATAGTATAGTGGTGTCCATTGCCTCAAAAAAGCATTTTTTTTTTTTTTGCTTTGTGAACTCTTTATTGTACGTATTTTGGAAGAGATAAGGTTTTCAGAAATTTTCTCTGCCTTCAAGTGCTGGAAAGTTTCTGTCGTCATGTTCGTCTCAGTTAAAAGGACATCCTCAGTTGCTGATTTTATTTATTTATTTATTTTTCAAATTTTGATTTTGTTTTTTTGTTTTGCAGAATTTTTATATTTTGTTCACATATTCTCGCAATTTTTTTGCGTTCGACCCTAGGTCCGCAAAAGCATTATTCACGAAGGGCGATTAAATTGCATTGCAGTTAATTACTATGATAAATAAAATTCAGATTTTCCTCATTATATCAGAAAATTCGCTAAATGCGGGATTGTGAGGAGTTGGTTGTACTACATATTTTTTAAATACACTCTATAACAAAAAAATCGATGCACCAAGAAAGAGTTGTCCGATTGTAATGAAATTTCGTATGCAAAGACATTTTGACCGAACATGCAAATGATTAAAATTTGGTGTCCAATGAATGAATAGCGGGAACTCCAGCGCATCGGAACTGCGCATTCAGCAGGTGTATATAAGGAGCGATTCTCAATATGTGGTCAAAATTTCTGTTGCATTTTGACTGCGGATATCTTACGTCGACTGTAACAATGCCTCGCCGAAAGATTCGTGCTCATTACGAGCATATGTCAGAGTTTGAAAGAGGCTGGTTGGACGAATCGAAGAATCGCTGGACATGTGGGTCGAAGCGATGCGGCGATTGGACGGTGCTGGCAAGAGTGGGTCAACAACGGCAGATGTCAGCGTAGGGATGGCAGCGGTCGACCTAGAGTCACAACAGAACGGGAAGACAGAGCGATTGTCAGAGCAGCTGTCACAGCACCGGATTCGTCGTTATCAACTATCCAACGTGTGGCCCGCACACATGTGTCCAACATGACCCTCTGCAGACGACTGAGAGAGCGGAATTTACGCTCGCGCCGACCGTTACGCCGCTTACCTCTCACGCCTTTACACCGTCAAGTCCGATTACAGTGGTGCCGGGCTCGATCAACTTGGAACTGCGCTGACTGGGGACGTATAGTCTTTAGTGACGAGTCCCGTTTCCAACTGTGTCCTGACGACAACCGCAGACGTGTCTGGAGACGTCCAGGGCAGCGTGGGGATCCTGCCCTTACTATCGCACGCCACACATGCCCACAACAGGGCGTTATGGTCTGGGGTGCCATCTCCTTTGATAGCCGGACCCCTTTGGTGGTCATTTCTGGCACACTTACAGCACAGCGGTACGTAGACGACATTCTACGACCGGTTGTGTTACCGTTCCTTTTGCGACACCCTGGACTTACGTTTCAACAAGACAATGCCCGGCCGCACACGGCACGTGTTGCTATGAATTGTCTTCAAGCTTGCCCAACACTTCCTTGGCAAGCTAGGTCTCCTGATCTCTCTCCCATAGAGCACATTTGGGACGCTATGGGAAGGCGATTGCAACCATCCCGGAATGTTGACGATTTAGCCCGACAGTTGGAGACAATTTGGCAAGAAATTTCGCAGGACACCATCCGGGATCTTTATCAGTCTATGCCACGCCGGGTGACAGCTTGCATCCAGGCCAGAGGTGGACCAACGCCTTATTGACTTCCTCCATTT
>QLNU02015270.1:102693629-102715691 GCA_006491805.2 Dysdera silvatica | reverse complement strand
GCTATGTAAATTATACATATGAGAAAATATAATTAAGAGAAAGAAAATACAAAATAATTATTTAAAATTTTTATAATAACTCCTAGATGGACCTATCGATGCAACCGAAGGTCTACTTTTGAAGCGATTACGTACAACTTTTACTCTTCATTAACCGATTCCCCTTCTTAGTTTATCAATTTAAGAAGATTCGTAAAAAAAAAATTCCGGAAAAAAAAGGATATAAATTTTCGATGGAAGCCGCATTTGCCCTCCCATGTTATAGAGCCTTGTGTATAATTTATGTACAGTAAAACCTCTCTTACCGGATATCCTCTCATAGAGTTGTAAAAAACTCGGGAATTTTGGACACATTGGAAATTTTGAACATAGAAACCAAAATAACTAGAATAAAGGAGGTAGTCTTGTCCGCACCTTTCTTCCTATTGGTTGATTGTGTCGAATCGACCAATAGGAAAAGTGATGCGGACGGGACTACCCCCTATATTTTAGCTATTTTGTTTTCTTCCCATCAAAGTTTCCAACGTGTCCAAAATTCCCGGGTTTTTTACAACTCTACCCTCTCATATGAGGTCACCCCGTTTTTAAGGTCTGATAAAAACTTTCACACTATCCTTTTCTGCTACGATCACTCCTTTTTTAGGGACAAAATTTTCTCTCCGTTGAATGTTCTTTAATGATGGGTTTTATATTGTACTTATAAATATGTTATAGAATTAAAACAATGGCGGACGCAGACTTCCATTTGGGAGGGGGTGACGGACAGAATTTGCCATGGTCTTGGAATAACACCCTTCATTTATCATGAAAGTTGGAATTTTTTGCAGTGAAAAAATATATTTTGGGGGCCAAGACCCTTGTGAGCCCCCCCGTGTCTTGCACGCATCATTGTTCTCGCCTTCTTTCTGTTTGTATAAATTTTTAGCGGGTAACCTTTTTTACGAGTAGCCTATAATTGTTTTTTAATGCTTTTAGACTTCGAAAGTAAAAAATCTAATTCGGAAACAAAATGTTCTAAAAGCACAAGGTTTTTTTTTTTTATTTAGCATGCTGGTTGCCGTGGTGGGCCCCACTGTTTTCTGTGTGCCCCAGGGCTCTGATCCTACGTGCCCTATGGATAATCTGGCCTTGCTTAGGACCCGCAAGGAGGTATTGAAAGGATTTAGCGCTATTTAAATATGAGCGTCATTTTAATCTCGTTCATTTACAAATGTCCTAAAAATTCCATTATTGATCTACTTAAATACGAAAGGTAATAAACTTCAAAGAAAAAAAACATGATTTATTGACTAAATGTCGCGAGGGCCGCATTCTTCAGAGATCCACTCTATCCTTCCGGCCTGGAGTCCATAAAAACCTTAATCCGACACTTGTTGCGATATTTGGTACTGTTTTCGGCATTTGGCTACGATTCTTAGTAACGGTTTTACCATTAATTAAAAAAAGAAACACTACATAGTTTCATGTGAAAACAAACTGCAGAACAATTCTAGAAATAATACTGATTGTTTATTATTATTGCTTCCTCCACAGCATAACATGTATCATTCCTAATATTTCCTATATTTCCTAATATTCTCTATATTTCCATGTGCCTTATAACTTGGGTCCAGTCCGAGCTGTTCTAAAAGGGCCTGCGCCATCGATCGCTTTCCTCTCTGCTATCTAGTGATTTTTTCGCCGATATTTAGCGCTTTTTCACCATAATGACCCTGTCTTAGTTTCCAATAACTTTCCTTTTATAAAGAAACATACGAAGACAGAGCATGATATAATAGCAAACAATTGAGGATATGACATCTGGAGCTTACAGACGAAAAATATCCACGAAATGGTGGTCCAAATGATGAACAAATCGCACATGTGGGAAAAATCAAATTTCAGAAAACGGCGTGAGTGCCGAGAAAAGCGAGTAGAATCGTATAATTCGTTATTTTCCATGGTGTTTTCAAATTTGACGAGTAAAACTAAAAAATAGATAAAAAAAGTAAAGTTAACGGATAACGGTAATATACAAATGAATAAGAAAAGTAATATATAAATATATAAGTAAAGTAATATATAAGTATATAAGTAAAGCAATATATAAATAGATAGAAAAGTAACATACAAATAGATAAACATGCAAATATGAAAGTAATGTGTAATAAAAAAATAGATGAACAGCATGGTTCTGGCATTAAAATATTAGGGGGCAATACACCAGTAGAAGGCATTTTGTTTGAAATTGGAGGGGGATATGGAACCCTGATACCAGCATTGAGGGGGGACAGGTTCCCTGTCCCCCCTCAGTAAAGTATATGAATACAGATCAACATATCACATAATCAAACCTCATTAATATGAATTACTTTTTACGCGAACTATTTCTTGAATCCCCGTCGAAGTAATACTAACACGACCCTATCCTTCCCGGAATAGCATAAACTACTGTTAATATGAACATTTTTTTCTCCCATCGTGATCAACGTTTTACTTAACGTGAATGTTCACGTTATGTAAGATTGATTATACGTGAATAAAAAAATAACATAGAAATGGATAAACAATGGACAAAAAGTAACGTTCAAATAGATAAAGGAAAGTGACTCAGAAAGGGCAAAAATAAATGGACAACATTGTGCAAAAATAGACGAAAAATAAAATAGAAAAAGATGAGGAAAATAGATGGAAAATGAAATGGAAAAGAATGAGAACAATAGATGACAAATGGTACAAAAAAAATGAAGAGAAAATTTACGCAAAACATCGTACAAACATATACAGAAATAACAAACTATTATACAACGAATATCGTATCTCTTTATCTTTCGCTCTCCCGAGAGCAGCAAGACGTCTCTGTATCAACCATACGAAGTGTTGAAATCACTGTGATGGTATTGCTGCAACAACCGAAATAGAAGAACCTGCATTCTTTTCCCAAAATCTTTGCCATTTGCCCAATATTAAATTCTAAATTTGTTCTATCATCTACCCATCATTTCAGTAGCTTGAAAATTAAATAACGTAAATATACCTAATTTATAGCTATCAGCTAGTTTTTCCTAATTTATAGCTATCGGCTAGTTTTATCCAGTTTATAGCTATCAGATAGTTTTACCTTGCCATATTATTTAGTAAAATACTATTATTTTCTGATTGGTTGTGTATACAGGGGCGGACTGGGCCGCCTGCCAACCGGCCACCGGGTCGGTGCATCCTCCGAGAATCCAAGGCATGCGCCTACATTGAGTATACGTAGTCCGCCCCTGTGTAGATATATGTGTAATTTGACCCATGGCGTACATAAAAAAGTTCATAAGTGGGGGGATTACAAGGATACAATTCCATATACATGTGTATATACAAAAATTCATAGAAATAGAGAGGGGTCATAACCACATTAACCCCCTCCCTGCCTACGCCAGTAGATTGACCCTTCAATACATATACGAGCCATAAATGGTATATGAAAATAGCACAAACTCTGTGCATAGGCGCCGATTTGAAAAATTATTCAGAGTTCCGAAAATTTTAAATCGAACGATTGGCGCATTTTTCAAAGGATTCAAGTATAATTTAAATTTCATTATCAGATTATCTGATATATACAATAAGATACCTGAAATATTAAAATGAAGCAAATTATAGGTTATTAAAGAAAGATATTTTTTCTCTAGATAATTATTTAATGCCCCCTAAATGCATACACCCTTTATAGTTTTACGATTGCTGCCAAAATACTCAGATGTGTCCACTCCAGCCCCCTCCGTTTCTCTTTACAAAGAAGTTGACTGAAATAAAAGCCAGATTCCCCGGGTGCAATAGGGGTACTTGGGAGACAAAACAAAGTAAAGAGTAAAATAAAGTGTGGATCCCTCAGTTGTTGAAACATGGGGTAGGTTAACTTATTACACAACATATTTTCGCCTTTATCACTATGGCCGCTAAAGATTCTCGTCTCTGTGTGTAGAGCTAGAGACTGAACTTTTGTATTTTCTATGAACCCAGACAAAATGAAGAATTTTCTTTAATGAAAGGTGCAGTGAACAGGGTATAAATAATGAAAATATTGAAGACTTGATGACCAAAAACTTTGTGCTTCTATTTCTGTATGCGTATTTTCCCCACGAGCAAAAATATTATGGGTTCGAGGAACCCACAACAAAATTATTGAGGGTGCAAAAAGTGTCTCGAACCCATGAAGTCGGCGCCACTGACTCTATGGGATAAATCAGTTATAACAGATAATGACATCGCAATTAACCAGACATAGCAAACAGGTTAATAAATAGTGTTGGAAAAGTGAATAGAATCAACCAACGACATGCAAACCACACGGACAACAAAAATGGCGAGAAAGTGACGAAACCAGATACGAAAATTACAGAAATGTGACACGCGTAACTGATTGAGATAATACCACTAGTTCTGTCAGCACCAGATCTATTACCGGAAACACGGAAACACGGAAATGCTGGAAATAAATAATCGCATCGATTTACAGTAACTAAAATTCCAATGACATCCTGGACGGCCATTTTTTTTTAAATAGAAATACTCACGATATAAAGGAAACTTTAAGGCTTTACATCACCTTTCACCAACCCGCCCCGCCATGCGTGGGAAAATTCTACTGAGATAGTAGAAAAAAATACTACTAAAGTAGTAGAAAAAAATACTACTAAAGTAGTAGAAAATTTTACTACTAAAAACTACGTAGCCCCGTCATCGTCTTATGAAACTTTTTTTTTTATCCCCTTCTATTTCATGTGTCGTATGGTAGTGTAGAGCAGTGTTTCTCAAAGTTTTTTGCTTACGGAACCCATATTTTACCATGAGCCTAGCGAAGAAACCTCCACTATAAGCATCACTTACGGTAGCCTAGGGGACTACTGTTTATCGCCGTCTAGGCATAAATATGAGAAATAAATCGGTATATAATGGTAGGTTACACTCATGAAAGCTAGTATAGAAGCAAGACAATTTTTAACGAAATGATACAAGCATTATAGCGATCCCCACTTGTAAGAATTGAGTTAGTTTCATTCGTTTTGATTCTTAAAAACGGCTGATTCTTAATAAACGGCGGGCATTGAATTGTACTTTATTGAAAAGTACTAAGGGATGAATTGCTTTGTTTTTTACTGTTGCAAAGTCTTTAAGGTTTAGTTGTATCAAAGAAAGTTATTTTCATATCAACTGATGAGTTGGCATAGGGAAAACCCACAGAATATAGAGATAGTCTTAAAATTTAGATGACATTTTACAAATTGCCTGCGAAATTCCTGTCTATTATTATACTATTGTATATTTATTATTCTATTGTCTATTATTATTATTATTATTATTCTGTTGTCTACTATTATTCTTATTCTGTTGTCTATTATTCTTATTCTATTATCTATTATTATTCTTATTCTGTTGTCTACTATTATTCTTATTCTGTTGTCTATTATTATTATTATTATTCTATTGTCTATTATTTTTATTATATTGTATCTATTATTATTCTGTTGTCTTATTATTATTATTCTATTGTCTATTATTATTCTTATTCTGTTGTCTACTATTATTCTTATTCTGTTGTCTATTATTATTATTCTTATTCTGTTGTCTACTATTATTCGTATTCTGTTGTCTACTATTATTCTTATTCTGTTGTCTATTATTATTCTTATTCTATTGTCTATTATTTTTATTATATTGTATCTGTTGTTATACTGTATAATTACAGTAATTTCTACCATTATCGTCTTCCGAGGTATGGAGAAAATCCGCCGCCGTAAATCGGAGTGTGTGCAATTTTATTATTTACTAGAATCGTCAACTATTGTCGTTCATTAAGACGTTATTGAGAGATATTTCTGCAGATGCTTTGAGAATCCTGTTTTTCATTAATTTCTTATGCAAAATCGGAGCTTTTTGGTCCACGCAGGTAAACATGCATCCTCATTGCCGTATAAATGCCAAGCAGCGACTGCAATTGGTTTTAAAATATGATAACCGGATATGATACTTTCACATGTAACAGTGGGATCGCGGCGGATAACAAATTAAACCACGGATATCTTAACCAAGCGATGTCTATCAGTCCGTATCGACTTTTATACCGATAATTAATCTTAATCGCGGATGTGTAAATCATGAATGAAAAGACAACTACAACTCATAATCCGGGATTATCTCGAGTAGGTTTCTCAGACACGCGTCAAGACGATGGTTACGTCTTTATGATACAATCTTTCCAGATTTCAGAATAATGATTTAATTTTTTCAAAATATAAATTTAGAATTAAATGGAATTTCAAGGTGGGATGCCGGGGAAATAAATCTCCCAAACACTTACGAAATGACCTTAAAGAAACCTTCATCCTGTAATATATAGCTCAGAGGTCATTAACCTTTATCAACCTATGCCCCCCCCCCCTTCCCCTCATCTTTTTTGATAACCTACAATTCCTTGTCTCCTTTGAGTAATCGGACAACTATGAACTCTTGAATGCCTAGCGACCAAGATCAAGCAAAGAAACCTATATCAAATTGTAAAAAATATATATATTTACTATAATATATATGCAAAAAATAGAGGTTAGAGATTTACAACAGCCCCCTGTTTAAAGTGGGTTGTGGATCTACGATTAATGATGTAGCGCTCTGAGCCCTTACGATGTCAAAATCAACTTATACAAAATAAACTATAAAACAATCTTCTATTTAATAATAACAACTATCATTCAACTAGCGAAATCTATTTATGGATTTTAATTTAAAAAAAATACATATATATATATATATATACACACTAGCTTTCCGAATTTAATTTCACATATCATGTTTAAATATATAACTATATAAATATTTTAAAATGAGTACTAAATATTTTCCTACTCATCCATTCACGACCTCCTCCCTTTCCCATGTCATTCACACTTCCCTGCAATGGCGGAGGGTATCCCCCCCACACACACACACAATTGAGAATCACTGAAATAATCAATATGCTGACCATTAGGCAATAGCAGGTTGAGAGAAAGTTGTGAAAAATTCCATAATACATTCCTACGTTATTTTATTTGGCGTCCTTTTAAGTTTTTAACTTGAGGCCTCCATAGGCCTGTAGCCAAGCCAGGGTCAGCAGAGGCATGACATCAATTGCTCCATTGAGCTATTTGTACGTACATATATTCAGTATTAATCACAAATCTCAATTATTGTAGTCAGAAAAAGCAAACCAATAACAGGGATTTTGTGCGGTCCCTGATGAAGAACAAAATTCTTGGTATTGTTTAATCTTTTACTCCTCTTCACCTTTTACTACTACATGTCAATTTTTATTCTGAGATGTTTCTACTACTTAAATTTACTTGGTTTTACTACCTTGTGTGATATTACTTTACAACTTTAACTTTGTCTAAATTAATATATGCTTAAGTGTAGTGTATTCATGTATATTACATTAGAAGGTACTACATGTCACAATCATACTACAATTTTGCTATATATGTGTGTGTGTGTGTGTGATGGCGTTTCCAAAAGAACGTAGATAGCGCATTGTAAGTAATTAAATTAAACAAGTAAGTGTATATAATTCTAATACTATAATTTCTTGATTAAATATGTATGTGTGTGTGCGCGCGTGTATGCGTGTGCGTTTGTGTGTGCGTGTGTGCGTGCGTGCGCGTGTGTGTGCGTGCGCTTGTGTGTGTGTATAATTTCTCTACCGCTCCTGGCAATTATTTTATACTCACGAATCCCAGGAGCCCTGTGCCCCAGTTGGGCCCTTCATCCTGGTGACAGGCCTGGGCCTCCATCTCGTTTGCCGCATCCTCGACACTGTCTTGGATATAAGGGGTAATGCATGAATTTCACATAAAAAACATTGGTTTTTATATAGTCCAATATTTCCACTGAATCTTCAGCAAATTTTAATCGTTGCTGTTGATTGTTCACATCCGTTTGGGAAAGTTGTCCACTGCTGCGGCACTGTTTTCCCAGAAAAGGCAAATTCGAATGCCTGCTAAAAAGCAGTCAAGTCTAAACAATGGGTGGAAGACATATAATTTACCAGCTTTCGTTACTGTTTCTGAATGAAAAATGATGGCATAATGGTACATACACGAATACAAACTTCCGCAACAGATAACGAAGAGATCGCGGAATAAAATACTACATTTTCTTCTGTATTCGGTTTTGTACCTCTTTCCAGGTGAATGCTCAGGAATAACGAAGTCTTGTACGGGAGGGTACCTACACCACAACCCCCCTCTTCCTCTTTGTGTTTTCGACGCTGTTCCCCCCTCTCTTCGTTGGCATACCCCCCACTTCCCTCGAATATGAAGGCCAAGAAACAATCGCCAAAGTCAAGAAGCGAATGCGCAGCACACGAAAATCAAGTAAAATATTCTAAAATGAATTGGCTCCACTGATTGAGAGTAAAAGTCAGGTCAGGCCAGGTCAGGTCTTAGCTACGAGTGACTATGGCGACTATTGAGATTCATTAGCTCGCCTACTTGCTTGTTGTTGTTTTTTTTCTTTGCCTTTTTTTTTAAGGGTTAACGGGATTGTTTGAAATGCGCAATCGCAATTTCTTGAAATTTGCCTTTGGGCACCATGACCTTTGCTGTCTTCGTTCTATAGAATACAATGGATATAATAAAGCACAATTAGGAATCTATCTTTCCGGTTTTAGACTCAAACGTGAAACGGTCAGATGTTCCAAGCAGGGCTGTAGCCAGGCTTGGGCCAAGGGTTCAGCTACTTACATTAGAAACCTAACTATGTTAGTCGTGTTTTTTTACTGCTAATCTTAATGCTGCACAGTGATTCGCCTTTTTAGTAGACTAGCGTCATGTTTGAAGTTAGATTTCTACCCGCCCGCGCGCGTGACGAGGGCGCATGAACTGGCTCGCTGAGAAGATGATTTGTTCAGATGAATTCAAAACCAGCAATGTAACAATTGCTTTTGTGGACCTCCAGGTAGCCGTAAGAAGTTTTCATGCTCCGTAGTATCGAATTCTATTGTGGCGAAGGCATTTGCTGATAGTAATGATTCGGAAGTTACGTCATTTGATGATTCCATGTTACGTCATTTGATGATTCCATGTTACGTCATATGAGCCATGGATGGACGTAATAACGAACTGGTTTTCTCTCAAAATCGTTGCTCCCTCCCCACAAAAAAATTACATTAAATTAGAGCACAGTGAGGTAGCGCATTTCCGACATTAATTGATGCTAGTTAATCCCAGGCTATACTGAGCATACAAATAGAAGCCAGCCTTATTATCATTTATTTTTTTCGCAGCTTTTGGGTCAGGGTCTGGCGTGTTTTGGCAGTCTCCAAATTGTGACAATTCGCCCGCATGCTTGCATTAAAACACCTGTTCCAAGGACGTTCCATATATGGCACCTAGACGGACATTACAACCGTATCATTATGCAACAGTAATTTAAGTCCTCGGCGGAAATTACGGAACGTCGGGATAGCTGCTCTCCAGCCGCACAAACGGCTGTCGTTTCTTCGCTAAGTTGCGATTTCAGAAATTGGGATTTCGGCGTCTCAAAATTATGCTCTTAGAGATTTATTTGTCTTCACCCGCATGGAATTTTTTTTTTAAGGGGAAACTACTCATAATAACCAATTTTAGAAACAACGTTTGGCATTATTTATCGGTTAAATTACAACTGCAATGGAAATGTTTGAATAATAAAAGTCTCATAATTCTTATTTCGTGATAGTGATGGAAGTAATATTAAAAAAAATAAAATAAAAGGCATAATTAAATGTGAGACCACTTCAATCATCTTGTTCGCTTTTTAGATCCTCCATCACGCACTCTCAGTAGCTGTCGGATGCACTGCAGCCAGCATTGCTTCAAATAGTACTTGCTGCAACCTTATACTTACTAAAACCTTACCTGGAACCTAATACTTTCTAGAACCTTATCTAGAACCTAATACTTTCTAGAACCTTATCTAGGACCTAATACTTACTAGAACCTTATCTAGGACCTAATACTTACTAAAACCTTATCTAGGACCTAATACTTACTAGAACCTTACCGAGTCGGTCTATATATAATCAAGCTAGAACAGTGTTTCTTAATATGTGCTCCGCAAAACTTTTCCAAGTGCTCCGAGTGTTCAAAAATTACAAAAATTCGCTGGATTTCTTGCTAAACAAGTTTGCAAAAGCCTGATTTATAAAACGTCTCCGTTGGTGGCTGATTCAAAAAATTTTCAGCTAAAGTAGGAATTTTGTTACTGTTTTACCTTTATATTTATGTAGTTCAGTAAATTCCCCATTTCTCTTAAACTTGTGAGAAATGTAGCATTTCGAATAAAATAAAACTTGACGTTTTACGCGCCCAAATGCTTCAAAAATACCTTCCATCGTTAATACTGCTGTCATTGGGTTTAGGACCTATGTTGGTGAAAATATCGTCGCCCTTATAGGAAAATAAAATAAATAAACTAAAAAATAAATAAATAAAAGCATATAAGACAGTATATGCTTAACTGACGTTTTTAGATAAAGACATTTAAAGTTCCAGTTTGCAATAATTTTAATTGGGAAAATTAAGTTTAGATTCAAATGTAAGTAATTTAAAATTCGAAAATAAATTTGTGCGTTTACCATTATATAATGAAATGTTGATTAACAACTTGAAAAATATGGTTAAGTAAAAGCAGCCAAAACATACGTATCTTTGGCATAAGGGTTTGTTTGTTTGGCTTTTTTATGGCGCAAGAGCATCTGGGCTATACTGCGCCAAACTTTGGCATAAAGGCGATGATAATGCTCTGCGAATAATTTTTCTCGTGAAAAGTGCTCTGTGACGCAAAATGTTAAAGGACCGCTGAGCTAGAACGTTTAGCGGGTGTTTCTTAAGGTTGTTTTAATCCACACACATCTCTGTCGGCAGTGACAGATCTAAAACTAACTCAGCAATAACTTACTAAGAAAATGACAAACCTATGTCAAATAACATTACTAAACTGTAGCCTGTTGTGCATTCGCGCAGACCTAAACTAGCATCTATATCCAGACATTAATCCCACGATGCATTGCGCATGCCCACGGACTTCATTGTCGATGCTTCTGGGACTTTCCCTAGGGGGTGGTACAAGAATTGCGGAAACGTCAGACTTCGACAAATGCATTACGACTATAATCGTAAACAGAGAAAGAATAGTAAATTAGTGTTGACGTTTTATCCTGCTATGGATCCCAACGTAACACTTTTTGCTAAGGAGTGCTAGTGTGAAAGTTATTGTGTGATTATGATGTGACTGAAAACGTAAGTAGATTCCCGTGATGTTTACAACTAAGAGTTAAATATAGCATAAATACGATTTTGCCTCTGTTCTAAAAAAAAAGTGAAGGGGGGTCAAGTGCCCCGCCATATTATACATGTATTTCAATGAATATGTTTCTTAGGACCGTGAAAATCATAAAAGATAACGTGAATATTTACCGAATTTTCTGTTATTGTATTAATCTCTTTTCAAAATTTTACGTGCTGCGTTCCCAATTTGTGTTTTTGTTGAATCGTAAAGTAAGACAATATTATATAGTTCATATATAATTGTACGGGGGAAAGTACGATTTTGCCTCTTTCTAAAAAAACCGGGGTTGGGGGGCAGGAGCTCCTACCAGATTACACCAATATCCTAAGGCACGTATTCGATGGAATGCCTTTACGAATTCAGTCACATCGTAACACGCATTAAAAGGAAAAGGAAAATGCCTAACACAGTGGGATTCATAGCAAGAGTTAAACGTCGTCACTAATTTACGATTCTTTCTTTGTTTCCGATTATAGTCATAACGCATTTGTCGAAGTACGACGTTTCTGCAATTTTTGTACCACCCCCCCTAGGGAAAGTTCCAGAAGCATCGACAATCCGACAAAGTCCGTGGGCATGCGCAATGCATCATTTTCGTGGGATTCATGTCAGGATATAGATGCTAGTCAGACCTAACGCCTGATGTCGTTAGCAGACGGGTTAGTCCATTGCAGTTTAGGGAAGGATGTCTTGCCGAAACTTGTTTTTCACGCGGAAAAAACCAGTTCCTCCAAGACGGCCTTCCCTAAACTGCAATGGACTAACCCGTCTGCTAACTGGGTCACGCGCCAACTGAGCGCGAATGCACAGTAAATCATAGCGAAACAAGCTATAAGCGTTACCAAAAATCATAGCTACAATTTAAATTTTTGTTTCCATATTTTTCATTGCTTTCATTTCTCATTTCCTTTTTTAAATAATATGCCCTACCTGTAACAGGGGTTTGGCTTCATGATACGATGATTTCACAATATACCGGCACAATAATTTTGATCGGAGGCTACAATTTCGACTTTTTTTTTTTTATAAATATTAAAATAGGATTGTAACATCAGAATCTTTATCACGTGACTGGATGAACATCGCGTTTTACCAAAACAAAACTATGATATTCAATAAAACATCTGGCTCACTTCGGCGTATTTAAATAATTTAATAAATATCGAATATTATATCCAATATTTCTAGCATTGGGCAAATGCATCTATTTTATTTTTTATTTAAATGTAAATTACTTTGCAATTTTTCGTGCTTGAAAAATGTGTTTTATGATTGTTTTGCCAACTTATAGCCAAGCAAATCGACGACCCATATCAACGCTCTTAAAAAAAAGGGAGCTGGCGCAGTCTGCCATTTTGTCGCCATGGTATCACGTGATTTCATTCTCTGCTGTGTTAAAGTTAGTGATTTACAAGTATGTTATTTTAATCAAATAGGATGAAATGCGTGGGTTTGACGCTGTAAATTGTTCACATCACTCGAGAAATAATCATAGAATGGCTAGATTTGCAACAGATCTTATAATAACAAGAAAATGAATATTAATTTTCCAATTGTAATGATCGTGTTATGAACCCGGAAGTGTACAACAAAATGGCGGCTGATGCGTCAACTTAGAATTCTATGGGTTCTAGGATCTGTATTGTCTTTTATTCTCATGCTATTGCTACAGTATTAAGAAGATTTCTCGGTTAAATTTTAGAATACGGTACAAATGGCAACCCTGTCAGTTATTAACGAGAGTTTTCCAAAACGACAAAAACTCGCCAAATTAATTTATTGGCGGTGGTACCGTGTTCTAATATTTTACCGATTTCTCTTTCTCCATAGCGGTATTTTCGCATTGTCATTTATTTATTTATTTATTTATTTATTCATTTTTGTTTTTGCCATTTGTTTTATACTCCCGCCCTTTAACTTCTCATGCTCGCTGCTTTCTGTTTTGTTTTCTACTGGTTCGTAGCCCGGGGTTTGATTGATTCCGTCGGCTACTGAGGCTCAGATTTCTCAGAAAATACTAGGTCCTTACGCAGCCAGTCCTTGCGCTATAAAACATAAACAAAACTCGCCCTTTAATTCGATATGTTGTCTTTAGAACTATAAATGTACATTTCTATTGCCATTTCAAACGAACCGAAAATTGGCACTGATTAATATTATTCCTTTTCTCGCAAGGACAGCTACGATCTTGCTACGCCAAACGTAGTAAATACTGATGTTCCAAATCGGTCAATAAATGAATGAATGAACGATTTTGCCCACCTGTAATGAACGACCATCCCTGTTCTATGTTTAGACTATTGAACCAGTTGACTTGAAGAAAAGTTTCGTTTTCTCTACAATATGTTTAAAATAGGTGTCTTCAAAAAATATGGGCGTCGCGGTTTCTTCGGGTGCTGCAACGTTGTCTGTTTGATATGATACGTTATATGGATATATTTATAAAATATATTTGAATATTTCATCATGTTTGGTAGCTGCAGGCAGTAGCGCAACAATTCAAAACTCATGGGAAGTGCTCAAGTGTCTATGGAGGTGGGCTCAAGAGCTTTTAAAGAAGATTTTGTGACGTGGCTTATGAGGAAATAATGTGTTTTGATATTCTGTGCTCCTCCCCTTGGTACGCCACTGGCCGTGGGCAATTTATGAGGTGAAGGGAAGCCGTAAGTCAAAAAGGTTTAAATAATCTTTGTTTAAAAAAAAAATTGCTAAAATACTATTCATAAATTTGCATTGGCTACAAATTGCTATCCCAGATCGTTCAGCGTTATGTCTTTCGTAACAAAAATTAGGAAAGCCAACACGGTTAGACAAAATAAGAATTTTATTTCAAATTACAGTAACTAACTCTCTACACTCTTAACAAAGGCTTTCCAATTAACGTCCCTTTCTGTTTAATGACGTTTTCCCTCTCGTCCCTTTAAAGTCAATAATTGTAAAGATTACTGTATTACTTTCAGTTTGTCGCCATCATTTGACATTGCGTGTGTATGTGTGTCGGTCACTGTTGCCGGTACATGACTGCGAAATTAAATCTGGCACTTCTTTACGATTTTTATGCGCGAATGCGCCAAGTTACGGTAAACCAATAAACGTGGATTGGCAACCCTTTATTAAGTCACATTATAAAAATTGTGAACTACCCAAAATGTCGGCTTTTGGAAAACAAAATGCAAGAAGGATAACCCCAAGGTTTTTAAAGCTGATTAAACACTTAGATTCTCCATTTGGTCACGATATGCCGTTCCTTTTGGTTTACATAGGTACATGCCGGTGTATAAATGCGCAGTAAAGGTATTTGGCTACGATAATCGCATGCAATGGCTTAGAAACGTGGTGGTGAGGCGGCTCAAACACCCCCTACAAAGATACATTTTTGTTCTTTTCAATGCTGCATCATCTTCTTTGAAGCTACCCGAGCCCCCTTCCACAATTTTTTTATTGCTACACAACTGATTACATGCCCCGATATATAAATCCAAGGAAGAATCCATGTTTTCTACCTTATTTGCTATGCTGGACTGGATTTTCAGCAACCTTGGCGGTGTTTAAAGGTATCTTTTGAGGTCGCGTTCTATGTTGGTTCCCATCAGGGGCGGACTGAGCCCTTATGGGCGATAGGGCACGCTCTCACAAGCTATAGAACTCGCACCCTCCGATAATTCAATGCATGCGCCCTTTGAGAGGCCCCTGTTTCCCATCATTGATAAGAGTCTAGGAACGCGCATGAACCTTGAAAGAAATTTTTAAGAAAATTTCTGAATGTCGATGTTCTAGTGGGGAAAATTAAATTGGGTTTTCTTATCACTTGCTAATGCAATTTGGTGGCGACTATAGTAGATATAAAAAAGGTAAGTTTTCGTTAAATATAAAGATATTAATTAGATATTTTAGTTTGCTATGATATATTAATATAATACTTTAGTATAATATAAATTTCAGTTTAATTATTGTTATTCATTTCGTGAATAATTATTCATGAAATGATTATTTCTAAATATTATTTCATGAATAATTTATTGTACCAATAATGAAGCAACTTACGCTCGTTGGTGTTTTTTTTTAAACTTCTAACTTCTATAACTTCCACAACATTTTTCCCATTCATTTTATATAAAATTATCTATCATTTTTTTCTATATTACTATTTGCTAGACTGTTTTCTACAACGTTTGTTTGATGACTTTTAGATGTAGTACATTTAAAAAAATGTATTTATATAAACATATTGATATTTTACAATAACGTTTCAAATTGTAGTTATTTTATGTTAAATAATATTGCTTAATAAGTTAATATATATCGAGAGAGGGTTTTTTCATAAATATATTAAAAAGCATATTAAAATTATTTAAACACATTTTAATAGAAACTTTTCAATTTCCATATCATCATATTCAACCATTATCTATCCACTGCTGGATGAAGGTCTCTCCAAATGCTTTCCACACAAGTCTATCCTGAGCAATTCGCTTCCACGTCACCCCAACCTGTTTTCTTATTTCATCCACCCATCTAGTTTGAGGACGTTTTCTAGGTCTTCGGTGGTCTCTTGGAATCCAGTTCAGAATTTCTGTTGTCCATCGTTGATCAGTTCTTCTTGCAATATGCCCAGCCCATCGCCATTTCAGCCCTTTTACTTTAACAATGATGTCCTCTACTCTAGTTTGCTCTCTCACCCAAGTGTTTCTTTTTCGATCTCTCCTAGTTATTCCAAGCATGCACCTCTCCATGCTCCTTTGCGTTGTCTGTAACTTTCGTATTGCTCCAACTGTTAGACTCCATGTCTCTGATCCATAAGAGAGGACTGGCAATACACACTGGTTGAAGACCTTTCTTTTTAGACACAAAGGCAATTTCCCCTTCAGGATAAAACTGTTTCTTCCAAATGCACTCCAGCCAAGTTTAATACGTCTGTTGAGTTCTTTCATAATGTTGCCATCCATTGAAATCAGCTGGCCAAGGTAAATATATGAATCAGCAATTTCTAGCTCAATGTTGTCAACTTGTATTTTTGTTTCCTCTACGAAATTATTGAACATGATCTTAGTTTTTTGTAGGTTCATCTTGAGTCCAACTTCTTTACTTCTAGTTGAGAGCTCCTGTACCATGTCTTGGAGTTCTGATGGGTTCGTTGAAAAAATAACAATGTCATCAGCAAACCGCAAATGATTTAAATATTCACCATTTATTTTTATTCCCTTGTTATTCCAATTTATCTGCTGAAAAATCATCTGTAAAGCTGAAGTAAAAAGTTTTGGAGAAATGGTATCTCCCTGCCTCACCCCTTTGCCAAGTTTGATAGTTTTGGTATCTTTATGTAACCGAAATTTTGCACTTGCATTTTTATACACACGTTTCACCATGTCAATGTACACATCCTCAATGTCTGTTGATCTTAAAGAGTTGATGACTGCTGATGTTTTTATAGAGTCAAAGGCCTTCTCATAGTCAATAAATGCAACACACAATGGAAGTTCATATTCATGTGTTCTTTCAATTAATTCTCTTAATACTTGAATATGGTCCACTGTACTGAATCCACTTCGAAATCCAGCTTGTTCTCTTGGTTGAGCTGCATCTAATTTTTTCTGCAGGCGATGTGTTAGCACTTTTGTGAAGATTTTATAAATAGCAGGTAACAAGCTAATTGGTCGGTAATTTTTCAAATCCTCTTTATCACCTTTTTTATGCAAAAGAATTACTGTTGCAGAATCCCATTGGTTTGGTATGTTACCGCTGTTAAGACATTTGGTAAAGAATTTTGCAAGTATGTCTTCTACATATTCTCCAGCTTCTTTTAGGATATCTAATGTAATACCATCATCACCAGGGGCTCTTCCTTTCTTCATATTTTTTATTGCAAATGAAACTTCTTCTTTTAAGATTTTAGGAGCTGTTCCTTCGACTATCTCAGAGTCTTCGTTTAATCCACTGTTACTTTCATATAGTTTTTTGTAGAATTCTTCAACTCTTCTAAGTATTTCTTCCCTATTTCTTGTTACGGTGCCATCCTCTCCTTTTAATGCAATGATGTGTTTCTTCCCAATAGACAAACTCCCTTTAACAACCCTAAGGCTCTTGTTATTTTCAATGGCTTTCCTTACTAGCTCACAGTTGAATTTTCTTATGTCTTCTTTCATGCTTTTGCGCAGAGTTTTACAAAGTTCTATGTACTCAATCCTGGAACTGGTATTTTGATTGTCCACCTTCATATCTCTTCGCCTTTTCATGAGCTGTTTCGTCTTCTCAGATAATTTGCTATTGTGCTTTTTACAGGTTACACCACCAATTTCCCCAGCAGTTTCAACTATTGTCTTAACAATGTTTTCATTTGCTTCTGAGATATCACTTTCATCAATAAGTCCTTCCAGTGCAGAAAAGCGATTTTTTAATTCCAACTTGAATGCCTTTTGTGATGACTCGTTTCTATTAGGATCCCACCCTTTCATTTTATTTCGAAGCCTCCCTTGAATGAGCTTCGTTGTTCTAATTTATATTTAAGGCACTCATCTTATCTTGATGATCATCAGTATTAACGTCTAGTCCACTGTAATCGTCATTAGATTTCTGTTTCGTATAGCCCACCACTATTCCTCCATTTGTGTGGCTTCATGTCCCATTTTTCATCATATAGTCCTTCACCTATACAAGTGGTATATATATATTTATTTATTGGTCATGAATCATTACATGGCAGGCACTACAATGACCTGCAACAACCACACGTTGACAAAAAGGCATCAAATTCTTGGCTGGCCAAAGGCACTCTCCAGCCAGAGACAGAAGGATTCATGCTAGCCATCCAAGACCAAGTGATCGCAACAAGGAACAATCAGAAATTCATCCAGAGAAAAGACATAGAAAGCGACAAATGCAGACACTGTCATGCGGCATCGGAGACAATCCAACACGTGATGGCAGGATGCAAGATCCTTGCGCAGTCAGACTACAAACATAGACACGATCAAGTAGCGAAAATAGTCCACCAGAAATTGGCAGCGAATGCTGGCTTTCTGACAGAAAAATGCCCGTACTACAAATATGAGCCAGAGACCGTGCATGAGAACGAAACACACAAGCTTTACTGGGATAGAGCAATCATAACAGACAAGACAGTCCCACATAACCGTCCTGACATAACCCTCGTCGATAAATCGAATAAGACCACGTACTTAATCGACATAGCAGTACCCAACACCAATAACATACAGACAACCTACACAACGAAAATCACCAAGTACCAAGATCTCAGACATGAAGTACGAGATATATGGGGTATGGAAAAGATCCTCATCATCCCGTTAGTCATCTCAGCAACAGGGATAGTACCAAAAACGCTTGCGACGAATTTGGAGATACTCAACATTGACCCAAACACCTACATTGAAATACAAAAAGCCACAATCCTAAACACGTGTCACATTGTCAGGAAGTTTCTAGACATGGCACATTAAGAAGTGATGTAAAAAGAGGCTTGGGAACATGGCGCTCTGCCCGTCCCAAAGCCTGTTTGCCGGAATGTATGAAGAAACTATATATATATATAGGCATTCTTGTTTCCTATGCTTTGAGTACAACAATTTTCGCACCCGCTTGCTTCTCTTGTAAACCACAATAGCCTTTTACGAAAGCTATCTTCCCATGCTTTTTGGTTTATATTCAAATGCAGCTAATTCTTTCTAGACCGATCTTTTTCTTAAATTACTTATGATTATGAATATAGATAGCTTCCAAAAAAAAAGTATGCCACTCACGTCATTATGATTTAGATAATCAGTTAACTTTGAATCACGTTTCAGCAGTAGAGTGATTTTGACCACCATTTCCTTGTCCACAACGCTGGATTCAACTGCTTATTAGCTTTGCTGTGTGAAGAGTTTCCAGTGCTTCGACGGTCTTGTTCAGTAGTTTGTCTCGATCAATATGGTCCATAGTGAAAACTCTGAGGCGTAAAATATCAAAAACCTTAAAAAATTTCCCCTTTCAAGAATAAGGCTTATCCAAAACCTATCTGATCTTATTTGAAGTGTTTAAAAAGACCCAGACTGAAATAATCGAAAAGAATTCGTCACCCAATGTGGTAACACATTCTCTTAGAAGAACCATTCTCATTTCTATTTTACGGGCGATTGGTGATGACCGATTAGAGTGAATAGAAATGAGATTGGCACAAGGGTGATTCCGAGGAATCTAAGGCATTTGAAAAGGGGGAATATGCCCAAAGAATTCATTCTCTTAAATGTGAATAGAAAATATGGAATGCATTTTTAAAACCATAACCTCTTCTCTCTCTTCCTAGATTTTGTACGCAAGTCTTTGTTTTCTTTTTAAGGTTATCGAGTACAGTTTGAAAAGCTCAAACCACATCAAAATTGGCTGATCAACGCTTTTGACTACGGTTCTATCATGATCTATGGAGAAACTGCGGGCTCGATAGACGGACGTTCTAAAACCATGGTTGCTAAGAAACCAACAGCCACATTTTCGAACCCAGACGAAAAGTCCAGTTTGTCAGCCAGCGATATTGAGAGAATAAATATACTTTATGAATGCCCAAGCAAAACGGCATAATGCAATACTATGATACATAATTGCATCATGCAATAATGGTAATAATGTGTACTAAATGTACTTGAATAAAGAGACTGTTAAGTTTCTTGACCATTTGGTGTGAAAAATTTGCAATTTCAATGCTTCCGTTGCATTTGAATCCAAAAGTATTTATGTTTCAATAATCCCATCAAGACTTCATTTATTGAATTCTTAAAAAGACTTTAAGGTTTTGTTACATATACTTACATATGTTTATATGTTACATACTTTGAAAAATTTATGATTAGCAACATATATAACAGGTATTAAACAAAAATACAAGTTGACAACGTGGAGCTAGAAATTGCTGATTCATATATTTACCTTGGCCAGCTGATTTCAATGGATGGCAACATTATGAAAGAACTCAACAGACGTATTAAACTTGGCTGGAGTGCATTTGGAAGAAACAGTTTTATCCTGAAGGGGAAATTGCCTTTATGTCTAAAAAGAAAAGTCTTCAACCAGTGTGTATTGCCAGTCCTCTCTTATGGATCAGAGACATGGAGTCTAACAGTTGGAGCAATACGAAAGTTACAGACAACGCAAAGGAGCATGGAGAGGTGCATGCTTGGAATAACTAGGAGAGATCGAAAAAGAAACACTTGGGTGAGAGAGCAAACTAGAGTAGAGGACATCATTGTTAAAGTAAAAGGACTGAAATGGCGATGGGCTGGGCATATTGCAAGAAGAACTGATCAACGATGGACAACAGAAATTCTGAACTGGATTCCAAGAGACCACCGAAGACCTAGAAAACGTCCTCAAACTAGATGGGTGGATGAAATAAGAAAACAGGTTGGGGTGACGTGGAAGCGAATTGCTCAGGATAGACTTGTGTGGAAAGCATTTGGAGAGACCTTCATCCAGCAGTGGATAGATAATGGTTGAATATGATGATGATGATATATATATATATATATATATATATATATATAACACGTGTCACATTGTCAGGAAGTTTCTAGACATGGCACATTAAGAAGTGATGTAAAAAGAGGCTTGGGAACATGGCGCTCTGCCCGTCCCAAAGCCTGTTTCCGCCAAGAATGGGCGAGGAAAACTTTTATATATATAAATATGACGTATGTTTATTGCATGTTATCTGCAAATTACTAGGATTTCGAAGTCAATGCAGTGGAACCTGGTAATGTATCCACCTTGGGAAATTGATCACTTGAATAAAGCGACCACTTTTCTAAGAGAGAACTGGTAGGTACTTAGTCATAGCTATACCAAATTCTGTCATTTACAGTAACCATCTCTCTATGTTGACCATTGCAGTCAAATCCCAAAGATGGGCGGGCACTTATGCAGGTCCTACTGTATATATATTAACTATATAAAATGGAAATTTTTTAGTTGATCATATACCTGTATGTTATAACGTTTAAATTTGGCAATAACAATACCATGATAGTCTGGTTCCTACTATACAGAAAGAAAGCTGTTGCGTCGGAAGTTTTGGAACTAAAAGGTTTTTAAATAAAACACATAACCGAACAAAATATACGAAAAATTGAGACAATAACATAATTTCATTTGTTGACAATTGTTTCGGCAAAGGCAAGCCTGCCTTTTTCAGAAAAAATACGCGAAAAAAAAATAAATACACTAAAGTTTCCCTTAGGTGAGTTCCACAGTTTCCGAGAAAAAGAATTTTCCCAGAAAAATCCACCTGAGGTTATACGATAAGGCTGAAAGCGTGCCATTAAGCGGAATTCGACTCCTAACGGTCTTAAAATATAAGAAAAGTTACCGACCAACTACTCACTGTAGTTTGAGAGTTGGCTACCGGGGCATTGAGGCGTTCGGATTCCTCGGAAAAGTGTAGATTCTGGCTCAGCGGGACCTTTGCTGTCCTTGCGCCACAAAAACTCAAAATAAAACTTCCCTGAAAACTTAGGAGACGTGTGAGTAAGGGGAAAAATTTAATTAGACAGCTGAATCTTGAAAAAGAAATACAAAGGCAAGGAAGATTCGCTGATGATGAATGATGTCTTCTGGTTTTTGCAAGTGGAGAGTTGAATATATGTGAGGGTGAAACAATGAACTTGTAAAAGGTAATTATTTTTTAATATTTTTCATTCATTATTTTATACTACAATACAAATTTATTTATAAGGACAGGAATAC
>QLNU02015270.1:102676721-102693529 GCA_006491805.2 Dysdera silvatica | reverse complement strand
AAAAAAAATATTCAACGAAATTTTATTCCCCGGTTAACAGGTTAAGCATTATTTTAAACCTTTGCATTCTGCTGCCTCCGCTGGAGCGACATTTAGTACACTCAAACCTGTTTTTGTGCGGTGGATAGGGACCGCATAAAAAAAAAAATGGCACAAAACTTCACGAGTAGCTATAAAAAATAGTTTTCGCAGCACAATTAAAAAGTATTTTTTTATGTGGTGAATAGGGACCGCATAAAAAGTCTCGTGTGGAAAATAACTCAAAACCTTACGAAATAACTAGGAATTGCTTTTTTAAACGAAATCAAGACACAAGGCTTGGCAGCTATTTGGAATCTCGCCAAACCTTTTAGGATCTGATTTAGAAAATACGCATGCGAACATTTTTAAATATTTTATTTACATATGTACTTATTTTACACATACAAAACTTTTCAAAACGTATAACCATTATCCTTCGTAGTCTGACAATACGCGAACTTTCTTGTGGTAAACTGGTTCAAAATCACGATGCAGATGTCCTTCAATGTTTATTTGCGATCAATGCATTTTTGCTTTGCTACTCAAGAATTCCATCGCAATATGCTATTGCGCATTTATTTACATGGAAATTCTTGTGCGTTCAACAATTAAATTATGCGATTATAGAATTCAATACATATCAAAAATCGAAAAAACTAAATGGCCGATCAAACCTACTAATTTTTTTTTTATAACTTCGTCAATTATGTTCCAATTTGATTGAAATTTTCATATACCGCCCAAAAAACAATCGCACAAAAAAAGGTTTGAGTGTATATGGCTTCGAATTACTTTGGTTAAATACACTGGAGTGCAAAGGGTTAAATCTTGCTTATTTCATACCGTTGATAGGCCTAACATTGACCGTGAACTTCAAACAAAAACTCCCGTTTTTAACTTTTCCGAGTTACTTCCTGCACACCCGCAATTTGTATTACAATCAAAAATACCAAAAACCTAAGTTTCTAACTATAATTTGGAACTGAAGGAAGAGTTTGCACAATTTACCTTTCTGATTCTATTTTTGAACGGGATATTTCATTAGAAATAAATGCTTATATTTCATAAAATATATAAAAGGTATATTTCTCACACACATTAAAAGCTGTTAAAACTTTATGATTTAATAATCATGTCAATACTAATAGTTGAACTGAAAATAGTTTTAAAATTTAAAACCTTTACAAGGTAAAAAAATTAAAATGTCCATACTTATTCCGATTTTATAATTAAACTAAATTTTTTATTTGATCCTTAACTGATATAAATTGATTTCTCATAACTGATATAATAATACACCATTCGTCTTTGATACAGTAACATTAACATTTGCACTGTATTATTTACATTATATTGTTTTGCACTATATTGTTTACATTGTATCGTTTTGCACTATTTACATTATATTGTATTATATAAGAAGTTACGTTACAGCATATGTCGTTTTATACAGAATAGCAAGAAAGAAAAAAAACCATGACCGACCTAGGAAAAGTCCCCAGAAAGTATCATTGGATATAACAGACTTGGGAGCGTGAAACTTATTTTAACCTACAATCAATACTACCGTACAAAAATTAAAGCATCCGGGTACGGGTATTTTCTCTATTCCATCCTATTAATACTATTTTATCCGCGTCATATTTTAAATTTCTCCTATTATTTCACAAATGCATTTCTTTAGGTCCTTTTTAAATTTTCCTATATTGTACAATGCCTTCAATGCATTCGGCAAGTCATTCTACAACTTAGAACTCATAACTAATACTGCCTCTTCCAATCTTATTTCTGGCATTGACAATTCAGTATAGTGACAAATCGGTTTCGCCTAAGTGACAAATCGATTTCTCCTAAGTGACAAATCGATTTCTCATAACTAATATAATCGACTTTTCATGACTGATACCACTGAATGAACATTAATCGAAAAGTTATTTTAATCGTGTTTGTTTGGGAAGGCCCATTTCAATGTTTGATTCTCCCTGAAAAGATGAAAAAATTCCTGAATTACAAAAAAAATTCAAGCTTTTTTTTTTAAATCTGACATAGCATAGGGTGGAAAATGCTTGCGCTTATGCGAGAGGAAATCTCCCGAATTCATCTGAATTCCATTCCAACATTGGATCTTGGAAAATCCGATGCTATCTTTGAATTAAAGCTGGTGGGAGTCGTCTTCGGAAAAAAAAAAAAGCAATGTTCGAATTTTGAAGATGGCGGAATGCCCTGATCCAGCCGAGCGAGTAAAAATTCGGTCCATTTCGAAACCGACCGGACGGAAAATTGGTCGATTTCGGCTGTCGGCTTTAGCATTTTGCCGGGAGAAAGCTGGTCGGATTTGACGCGCGAATCCGATAATCTCCGTAGTTCTATTGGCCTCGTTTCCTGCTCGGAATTTCCTCATATGCAAACCCCCCGGGAATTGGGGGGAGGGTCTTTCCCTTAAAACAAAATTCCTGTAATTTCTGCTTTACGAGGCAGACTTGCACCCAACTTGTGCTGTGTTCCCATTGGAGAAAAAACTGACCTATCAGAAGCAAGTTTCGGGCAAAAATGAAATGGCTTCACGCCTGCGAGAGGTTTCGTTTAGCTATTCAAAACAAGAGGGTTTTCCCCCGACATTTGTGGACGATTTCAAACTCTCTGGCAATTCCAGGTCGTATGGAAACCCCGCTTGTATTCCAAAGTTTAACTTCGCAGACAATCGAATTTCAGGTACTCTGCGCCTTTACGACGCAAGGACATGCTGCACCGTGACCTGTAGTGTTCCGAACCTCTACCGCTAAGAGAACGGAGTCTTCGGTAGGCAGATGAACAGCGCGTCCTAGTAGGATTCGAACCCGGACGCATGACATAACAGATCAATGCGCACCGTTACCGCACTGCAGTGGGCCTACATTTTCCCGTGAAATCCGAACCTCCCGAGACGGTGTTTCCCCAAAGTGTATTTTGAGGAACTACAGGGTAGCCACAACAACCTTCAAGCAGCTCTGCAAGCAATTTGTAAAACATTGCTGACAACTCCAAGAACATCTAGTACCCCCCGCGACAAATAACTATAACAAATAGTAAATAACAGTTAAACAACCAATATCCAGCAATAGCAAATTGCTACTTTTTACACAATATATTCATCTTATTTTTATGTTCAGACAGTGATATAAAGAATGGCTTTTTAAGTTTCCCTTAGCTATCGATGGTTCCGCGGCCAAGCATGTGGTAAGAAAAGGGTTTCGCAAAACAGGAAGTTTGAGAACTCCAAGACTAAGGAATGGTACGTAAGCATGCTTATTTTGGTACTGTTGGGAGTGAAACACTAACAGCACACTTGCAGAACAAGTTATAGGTGCTTTAACGCACAGGGCAAACCAAGCCTGTGGGAGATATAAGCATAGAGTTACAAAGCCGTCCCCTCTCCCCCACCAATTTAAAATAAGTTGCAATTTTACATGTAATGTACAAAATATGCATTTAAATCATGGCGCAGTATAGCCCAGATGCTCTTGCGCCATAAAAAAATCCAAACAAAATGCGTTTGAATCTCAATGATGTTGAAAACTACGCTGCTGGTAGAAAAGGTTACCGAAAAAAAATTTTAATTGACGAGGGTGGTGATCAATTTTGGGGGACGTATAGAAGTACCCTTGTGACACCGGATGGACCTCATATTAACGTACTTAAAGTTGCGCAACGTCTGGGGGGTACCGCTGGTGGTACGCAAAACATGGGGCGTAATTTTGCAAACGAGTTGGGAACAGTAACTAGGGAATCTAGGAGGGGCCTTGAGGGCCCCCCACCCTAGAAAAATGAGCATTGCAAATGAGTACGTCGTGTGTAGTACTAGAGAGTGCTTTTGACTCTTCGATCTTGAGTCTGGAGGGGGAAGGTTTCAAGTATTACGTAAGCACCTTTGGGGGAGGGGGTTGTCGTTGTGCTTATTTTCCTATGTTAGCCAATGTTAATTTTTGCTTACAAGTGGGGGGGGGAGGCGTTGAAACAGTCAAAATATTACGCAATACTTGAACACTTCCTAGCTACGTCAGTGGTTGAATTGAAAAGTTAACGGTCACGCATCCATCAATGGAGATAGGGCCGCTAAAAAAATGCAGTACAAGAACAAAGAAACAAGTTTTTAGAGGCCCTTACAAATTTTCTCCGAGTATTTGGACAATTGATCTTTTGTGCGCGTGACGTTATATTTATCACAACGCACAAAAAGCTTCTAAATGGTGGTCAAAATAAATATACACGTTATTAGTCAAATGCGTTAGTTAATCAGTAGACTATGCACGTTATAATATTGTGGCGGTCTTATAGCCACTACAGAGACCCGCCCCCGGGATTGATATATTCCTAGCTGACTTCGTTTAGGAATGTATTTTTTAATTTCATATCTGCTCATTACCTTTGCCGTTTGGACCAGTGAACTTTATTTTGTAATGTCAATCAATCAAATTGGGGCAGTATAGCCCAGATGCTCTTGCGCCATAAAAAAGCCAAACAATCAATCAAAATGTATATTCGTGAAATTCGGCGATGCTTCTCGACAAGTAATACGCTGGACGTACTTCCATAAACTGCAATGGAACAACCCATCTGGTAACGGTATCGGGCGACAACTGAGCGCGAACGCACTATAGACAAAGTATAGTTGAATTTTGTGGCGCAAGGTCAACAAAGGTCATTCTGCGCCAAATAAGGCGAGACCATACGCTGTTGATCAAGAAATCCAAGGACCTTTGTAAACTAGAGATGAGTTCAGGTTCATTTTTCGAGGCCAGAGCCGGAAGATTTGTATTTGAGCCCTCCCGAAATACTTTACGGAAATTTGAGGCCCAAACTTCAAATATAACTTCAACCCCTTGATGTACGATTTATATTTAAAAAAAAAAAATTGCTAAAGTACATCTAATTTCCTTCAAATTTTCATATACATGTATCTACAATCCTCGAAAACGAAATATAACTTAACTTAGAGAATTTCGATATTGAGAAGTCAGTTTTCGGCTTCAATTGTATCCTCCTGATGAGACCGAAATCAATATGGAATATAGAGATCGTTTCATCTCTGTTGTAAACAAAATGAAGGCAAAACAGGGGGCAGAGACCAAACGACTTCAAGCAAACCAAGTAAAATGAAGATCCTTTGCAAAGACCGAAGTAACGGAAAATGTTATTAAAGTGAAAATCTTCGGCCACTTCGCAAAACAAAACTTTTTGGCGATGAAAAAAACCCAGATTTAGCGGAATTGCAGATAAATAAATAATCGTTAATAAAAGAAAAATGATTCAGCATTCCACCACGAACGGCAATGCTTGCCTTATGACGAAGGCAAAGCAATTAAAAAGCGCTAAGTTGACCTCAGAATCATGCACGCAGCAACACTGTCCCAGGAATTAAGGGCAGGTTACGGTATTAAGTAGCAATGGGAAAACGCGTACGGTTTATGACATGGCTATTGGGGGATTATTCTGGCAAAAACAAATTCAACTTACGGATAAACACGTAGATTAAGAACCAGAATGCAGGAAGAAAACGTCCAATCCGTTCAAAACCTGTTGCTTCGATCGCTTCCACACAAGTGAACCGACCCGAACCAGAAACGAGTCACGTGTGACGATGGCAAGCCGAGTTTGATTTTAGCGCCACCGGCGGTAAATTCATGAAAGCTTTACCTTCTTAATTTAACCGTTCGGTAGTACACGATGTACTATGTATATACTATTACTTAAACTACCCTGAGGTGCAATAATTACTACCATCCACTTCTGCACGGTTTTAGTATCAATTTCATTTCATGCATTTAAAAATTGTGGGTATTCTAAATTCGAAGTTCGTGAAGAGCCAGATTACTTCTTATATAAGGAAAAACAACCGATATCGATAGAATATTAAAATGATACGACATTTACGATTTGGTAAAAGGGATTTTCGGATTTCAAAATTTGAGCAACGGATCGTTACTTTTCCTCGATGTGAAAACGTTAAAATTGCTATTTCACTTGGAAACAAAAACGTAAAACTCACCGTTTTATAATGTCCCAGTTATATATTCCAAAATTCACTAAAAAATATCACGAGTAGGAAACCAGCTTTCCGATACAAAAATAAGCCGAAATTTCTCCGATGGACGACGACAGGCGTGTTCGGTGGACGTTTGGTGTTTGTTTAGCTGGGTTTCTTCGAGAACGCGGGAAGAAGGATTTTACCTGCAGCGACGCCTACCGGAGAATGTGGGTGACTCGTGTGCGCCAGGGCATGGTATTTCACCTGCGTTTCGGCCTCTTTTTCACGGTTTCCGTGAGTCAACGTTTACTAGAGAGAAAAATTTCTCAAAACGCACACGCGTTTTTCGAGTGTTTTTGCAAATATACGCGTCATGAAACGATTTCGAAATTGTATCAGGTTTCACCAGCTTCCGAAAAGAAGGGAAAGGATCAGTGCTGAATTTACGAATCGAGTAGGTCCAGGGCAGGGCGCGAGACGCTTCGGCGCCCGTCTGCACGGTAGATTTCAGCGCCCTACTCCTAAGGCCATAGCCAAGATTTATTTTCGTGGGGAGTTAAAATCTTTTTACAGCATGTATCAATACAATCACAATATCCAAGACCGTAGCCAAGTCATATTTAAAATTTAATTTCATGGGGGGGGGACTGGTTCCTAAGATCCCCCCTCTGGATACGTGCATGCCCCACCTCCCCACCCGAAAAATAAAAACCGTCCAAAATTATACTGGCCCCATTTTAGTTTAATACGGAAATAATCAGAATAAATAAATTAATTAAAAGCATTCCTCTCATTCAACAGTCCTACCAGGTAGGTATCCAAGTGGTAGCTTGGTTATCCGGCGAATCAGCGGCGCCAATTTAAAGAAAATGTTAAAGGAGGCGCTAAATCGAAAAACCAGTCAAGTGAATTAATCAGAAATAGGAAAAACATACACTAAAGCAGTTAATAACATGTTTGCCACTTTAAAATCTTTATTGTGCATTGTTTATGTCTCACCGATTTTGGGAGGCTTCTGTTTCCCTTAATATTTAATGAATTCTAAATTATTTCAAAACTCATTTGTAACTGCCAATCTGTATGTCATGAAGCGTATCATGACTCGATATACGTTCACTCGAGTATCGCGGTATTCACTCGAGTATCGAGTATTATGTACATTCAATGGAGTATCGCGGCGCAGCCACACGACTCCTACTTCAGCACTATTTATTTTAACGGGTGATTGCAACCATGAGTGTAGGCAAAATTTTTTGTAGGGGTGGGCAAAGATTACCTCAACAGAAATACAAAAAAAACCTCCATTCAAAAATACCATAATTAAATTATTTAAATAAGTATTTAATTTGTTTAATTAAATAATAAGACAATTTAGTTCAAATAGAATGGAGAGGTTACATATTTTTGCCCTTGGGGTAAAAAAGAAGAAGAAGAAGAAGTTTATTTATTTATTTATTTATTTATTTGAATCTAAGGGACCCGCAAATGCTCACTCTTTCCCTATACTGCCCATGATTGTAATAGCCAATCTACTTCCTACGTAAAATTATTTTGTGTAGACACTAGTTTATCTCGAAATCGCTTTGTATGAACAATTTATCTCAACATTTTTTTGCATGAGCTCTAATTTATCTCAAAATTATTTTATAAATTTGGAAAATCTTGGGTGAATTTTGAAACTGTACTAACAGTACTCGACGAATCGTAACGAATCGTAGTCGCGCACCTCAAAGCAAAATCTAGGAACCTAGCAGATATTGACGATTTTCCACTCGCCGACTTCAAAAATCGAATCGCCAACGGGATTTGGCAAGTCCTGCTAATAAGTTTTAATTCAATTTTTTCTTGGCAATCCCTCTTTTTAAAAATCAGATTTTAAGATCAGCGCCATCTAAGGGTAGGCTAACCGGACCAGGTCTCCCAAGACATGTTGACACCCAAGCAAATCAGCGAAACTATAATATTATAATTATAATATATATTATAATTATAGTTTATGCTATTTTTTTTAATTTTATTTTAGGTTTTCTTTTATCAGAAAAAAATTTTCGTTTGTGAAGCAACTTTTTTTTTTAATTTAAAAATTTACAAGTTAGCGTTTAAAAATTAATTAATTAATTAATTAATTAATGACCCAACCTGAGACCAGAATCTGCTAAAGCGGCCCCACCCTGTCTGTCTAGGATCAAACCTTTCTAAGCACCAGGTTCCCCAAGAAACTAAGGTCAAGTTTCTGAAAGACATTCCTTACTGTTTCATCCATTGCTAAATCTAAATATTTACCATGTTTGGCGCAGTATAGCCCAGATGCTCTTGCGCCATAAAAAATCCAAACAAACAAATTCAACACAGAGAAACTCTGAAAAGAAGAGACTTCTTTGTTTTTTGACAGAGACCCCCTTGAAGGGGATTCTCAGTCTCCGCCGGGGTAGGAGAGTAAGTGGCCTCCATACGCACCCAGAGTTTGACGTCATGTTGTAATGACGTAGTAGCTGACGTCGTACAAATTCCGTAACCTCCATTGCCTGACTTGGTTATTATTCCGATTGAATATATTGGAATCCTTTCGTTGAGTGGTTAGTTGATCCACTTCTCATTGGCGTACGCAGGATGGTGTTGATGAGGGTTGTAATCCCACCATTGCAATGAAATTTTGTATATTTAACATAGGAATATATGAGTTGTAGCTCTGTAACCTCGCCATTGAGCCTAACCCCCACCTTATGAACGTTCTGCGTACGCCTATGCCACTTCTGCTCTCAGCACCTCATGTAAGACTAACTTAAGTATTGACAGCGCCAAGTTGGCAGAACAGAAGGTGTCGCTGACAACTTGGTTGCACATGGTGGATAGTTTGTTGACATATTTCTTCTACATGTAGTTAAATGCTCAGCGAATCGGTCACTTCCGTCCTAAGATTCAGCAAAATGCTTGGAGATAAGATGAAGTTGTCATCGGTGAGTTGGCAGAACCTATTCTCTTTTTTTTTCGGAAGATCTGGAAGCACAATTGACCAACCCCAAAGGTTGGAGAACCTTCAAACGATGGTGCACGCGTTACGCGTCAAAGGACACACAGGATGAGCTAAGCCGATCCACTCCAATTCCTCTTTAATCCATGCAAGTCCTTGGACAGATCATCAACGGAAAACGAGCAAAACATTCTTGATAAAGAAAACGAAATTTCCTGCAATTTTGGCGAAATGTTGAACGATCACCTTCTGGGAACTTGGTCTTGATGATAGTGGTTACAAGAAGAAAACTAACAGAACAAATGGAGATTTAACGACTTTTTTGCCACTAATGGACTAAAATTAGGTTTTTTTAGTTACAGAAGGTGTGGAAAATAGTACCAAGGGAATATATATAAGGAAAATTGTCAGTAATTTTCAAACCAACCACATGCACCGGATTTGAAAGGGGGCGTCGGTTAAAAAATAGGGGATTCATGGCAACAACAGTTTCATTCATAAGGAACAGCTAAAAATATTACTTCGATAGGGGAGAGGTTAACCCCCAAACCCTAACCCCCCCCATTGTGCACGGCATTATTGCGACCATTATTAATGGCTGCTTCTAAAGTGGTTGGAGACGGGGTGGAGAGCGTAACGGGACGTCTGAGGCTTTTCGCGACATCATCGACATTTTATTGGGATTTCGGTTTAAAGATAGTATGGTTAGTTCAGCTTGCATGTAATTTTTACCTCAATCCCTACGAGTTACCATCTGGGATGGGATCAATGACTTAACGTTATATCCCAATTACGAATTTTGCACGTTGTTAGACTTAACGAAATTCGAACGCACTGAACTCAGAAAGTACTGAGGGCAATAAAGAATATTTAAACTACTAGAAAAAAAAATTTGTGTTGATTCTATTTAATAAGTTAAGAAAATTTTGCTAGGCCTTTATAACGACCTCATCAACGAAGTAACCTTGCTTTATTAAACAAGTACAGTAGAACCTGCTTATAACGGTACCGGATATAACGAGTTTACAGATTTAGAGAGGAAAATATGGATTTCGTTTGACTTAATGTTAATGTGTAATATATACATTTAATTTCTTCTAGTTAACAAGATTTTTATGCTCCCTGGATTGAACGGAAAAAAAATGCCATTCAACTTGACGTTAAAAGGAAGCATTAGCTTAGATAACAGTTTTAACATAAATGGTTTTAGGGGAGGGGCCCGAGTGCCCCCCCCCTCCCCCATTGAAGAAAATTATAAGAAAGAAAAATCTAAAACTATCGTAAAAATTCCATATGACATAAAAATATTAAAAATTTTAAAAATATAACAAAATTATATTGTACATTTCACTTAACGTAACATGGGTTGTCTCTTCTACAAAAATATATTTGAACTAAAATAAATACTAAGTATTTATTTTCAATTTGTTTCCCCATGGTTATGAAATCGTATGGATGACGACCAACTTGTTGGATTAGCACTTCTCAACATTCACAGGGAAATATCACTCACCTATGATGAAATTTTTAATTGTTATTATTATTATTATTATTATTGACGATGATGATGATATTATTATTATTATTGAAGATAATATTATTATTAATTAAGCAACATTTCAGGAGATTGCAATTTTTAAACGTTATTAGTGAATGATAACTGTATTATACTTTATTTAAATCATGAATTTATTCTGTTTGCTTAACGTTTATACTTCAACACGTTTTAAAATTTATATTGCTAAAAGAGTCAAGGATCAAATATTGTTTATATGTACTTAAATATACAAGGTATGTTTTTGAAATGGTGGCCAAAGTAAATATATGAATCAGCAATTTCGAGCTCAATGTTGTCAACTTGTATTTTTGTTTTCTCTACGAAATTATTGAAAATGATTTTAGTTTTTGTAGGTTCATCTTGAGTCCAACTTCTCTACTTATAGTTGAGAGCTCCTGTACTGTAGTGTTGAGAGCTCCATGTCTTGGAGTTCTGATGGATTCGTTGAAAAAATAACAATGTCACCAGCAAACCACAGATGATTTAAATATTCACCATTTATTTTTATTCCTTTTTTTTATTCCAAGTTATCAGCTGAAAAATCATCTGAAAAGCTGAGGGAAAAAGTTTTGGAGCAATTTTGTCTCCCTGCCTCACACCTTTACCAATTTTGATAGTTTTGGTGTCTTTATGTGACCGAAATTTTGCACTTGCACTTCTATATACACATTTCACCATGTCAATGTACATATCTTCGAAGTCTGTTGATCTTAAAGAGTTGATAATTGCTGATTTTCTAATAGAGTCAAAGGCCTTCTCATAGTCGATAAATGTCAAGCACAATGGAAGTTCATAATCACGTGTTCTTTTAATTAGTTCTCTTAATACTTGAATATGGTCCATTGTACTGAATCCACTTTGAAATCCAGCTTGTTCTTTTGGTTGAGCTGCATCTAATTTTTTCTGCAAGCGATGTGTTAGCACTTTTTATGTACAGGGTGCTCTCTGAGCCCCCCATCCTGCCGTAGGCGTATCAGTGACTTAGTGGTTAAGGCATTAGCCTGGAAACTAATTGGGTTGTCGTCGCTACCGCATTATACCAAATAATCATGATAACACAAAAAATATTTCTACAACGGAATTAATAACGTCGATTTTTTCCACCATACTGTACGTAGTACGCTGTACTTACATAATGAATAAAGTTTTACGGAATTACATGAACCAATGATTGAAGTTAACATGAATTTTGAAAATTGAAGTTAATGATTGACGTTAAATTGGAATTTTGAACAACAATGGCGTTTGCTGGACGGATACTTTAAAAACCTCTTAAATCACGAATTTTGCCCTATTAAGGTGGTGAAAAAAGAGAACTTCTTTACAAAAAGTAAAGGAAAAACAACAACATTGTTTTCGTGTTCCGGTTGTCGAGCTGGTCAAAGCTGCCCCCCCCGCCCCTTTCCACAGACGATCCCTGAATAGACTTCGGAAAGGGACAGTATCCCTTTTTCTTTCTTTACAAAAGAAGTTCAAGTTTAAGCTGAATTGTGGCATCACCGTGAAGTTCTCAAAATCGTTCTGAATGCCACGGGCCCATATAACTCTATGCCTATGATCATAGGTATCATAACTGTTATATACCATACGTTAATCCTCACGAAAAAAATTATAAAGGCATGCTCGGTGGCTTCTTGTGTTGGCTGCAAGGTTTAAGCTGGCTCAAAACATGCTGTCGCAAAAATGCTAAAATGGGAAAAAAAAGTTGTAGCAAAATGCTAAAAAAATTAGTTGCTTTTGTCGCTCGAAAAATCGTATCAATAAAATTATTTACATCAACAATGCTTTGAATTACTGTAAGGGTTACTGTAAAAAACGTACTTCATGGCTTAAAAAAAATAACAATAAAACGTATATCGAAATTATTAAAACAAAAGGGGCAAAGTTTGTTGACCAAGACATCAAACAACTGTTGCTATTTTGTGACGGACACAATTTTCTTTCTCGCATTTTAGATTAATTCGTCGCATTTTGAGAAAAAAAAGCGACCAATGGTGGTCACAAAGTTTCTTTGATGCCATCCACTTACAGGCAAAGATTTAAAATTCTGGTGCAGTTGGTTCCATCAAAAGAAGAAATTTCGCAGATAACAAGCTTACGTAAGTGGATGGTTTGATACTAAAGCCAAGTCGGTGCTCAGGCGGTGAACTATCAATGTCAAAAACTTGCCTATTTTAATGAAAGAGTGTTTGAATTGGAATGTTACTCTTGCGTGATAATCTTAGCTTTGTAATGGCTCATAACACAACAAAACCTCTCTTCACTGACACCTCTCAGCTACGGTCAGATAAAAATTTCCTGGCGAGGAACTTCCTTCAAAATAATACTCCTTTATTACGGACATTTTATGTCCAGAGAGTGGCCACTAATAAGGGATTTTATTGCGGCTAATTTTACTTAAAAATCATTGTACTTCTTCCTAATGTAGTGGTGTCGAAAAGGATGGGCTCTTGAACATGGTTTTCCGTAACAATGAACCATTTAATCTTTTTTAAAGCTGTTGAAGGACCCTCCTTATAAACAGAACCCACGAGAGAGGAGGGCAGCAGGGGCTGCATGAAGTCTAGGGGGCCCCCGCGTTGGCAAAGACCTGTTCTGTGAGGGGGCCTGGCACAGGAAAGGGCTCATGGGGCCCGGCCGAAGTGAGCCTGTGGGCCCACGTTGGATATCGGCGCCCCTGCCCGTAAGTTTTGGATTGCATACCTAACGAGCTGGAGGATTTCTGAATAGGCATATAAGCATGTATCTAGGGGCGCCATTTGTTAGGGAGGATGGCGCAGCGGGCCCGAAAGTAAAATACCTATTAGCTTTTATGTACCATTTGTCAGCACGTAGATAACATTATTAGTTAAAAATATTAATTTGAATAGCTATGTGAAAAATTATTTTAAGTTTAAAAAGTTAAAGGTATGAAATGTATTACTGTTTTAAAGTATTTCTTTTTTTCGTAAGGAGGGTAGGGGAGATTATACAGTCCGTAACCAGGGATGTCACTTTTTGAATTTACCACTACTACTAATAGCTATCCAGAGATACCAACTTGTACGGATTTTACGTAGTTTCTACGGATTTTAACTGCACTTTACGGTTTTACGGTCGACACAAAAAAATCTACGAAAAACCTCATTCAAGATCCTCACGTGAAATTTTCTACCGGCCCCTCAAAAATTTATATTTTTTATGGTTTTTTGGTAAAAAAAAAACGTAATTTGCAGATGGCTCGCGCCTTCCATGTTAGTATGCGATGCTTCCGACTTGTCTCCTTATTTCTCTGTTATTTATGCCTAGCTTTGTGTATAAAAATTGCTTTGAATTTGAATTAAAGCAATCAACTGAAACGCAACTGTGATTATGAAACATCTGAGAAAAAGAAAATCGTCAGATAAAAGTTTATTGGCAAGTGTATCACGATATTTATGGTAAGGAATTACCATGTTACGAAGCATCGAAAGTTTTTAAATTTTTATGTGAACTCGCAGTTTTACCATATTTTGAATAACTTTTTACTCGCAGCATTTTATCAAAATTTCAGAAAATTTTCCTCACGATATTTTAAAAATTGGTGAGAGTAAATTAGCATAAACATACGCAGTTGAGTCACATTATCAGGAATATTTTCATGTTGTTTCAAGGTGTGGAGAGGTAGATATATTGCTCTATAACAATGCACATGCTTTACTTATAAAAACATTTTTTGCAGGAAATGAAAGAGCATGGTTTTACTGAAAACTGCTGAAAATTCTTGACTTTTTTACTGATGACTACTTTTTCAGGTTGGCATCAGTAAGCTATGCGCATTGACGTGGTACTGCCTTACACTTATTTCCAGTGCAGGCATAAATATTGCATATTGGTATGCGGATATACGAGTATATCGACATAATTATAATATCTGTAGGCTCCCACAATAAAAATGCTAATTCACTTCGCAGGCTTTCTTAACTGTTGCCACTTAGAAATGCAAGAAAAGCAAACTTAAAATAAGTTCAATTTCTAAAATTGGCAAAATGTCAAATTGTTTCCTTTTACAAGATGTTTTGCACATGTGTATAATTTTACTTTCAATATCTGGCAACAAATATTTTGTATAATTATAATTTCACTTTTTATATTTGGCAACAGTACGTATAATTGTTTTCCGAATTCTAGATCAAACGAGTCTTCGATTTACCATCAACGTGTCACATATACTACGAAAGCTCCACCAAAAAGTCATAAAGAATTCTTTTAACGTTGCATTGTAATTTAATTATCTTTTGGCGAACTATTCTAAATATTTAATGTTTTAATAAATATTATTTTAACTGAATGAAATTACTTTATAACTGCACATCTATTAACAATATCGATGCCATACAAATAATATATATATATAAATAATAGTCATGGTTCTCAACTGGCGAATTTCACAAATAATCATAATTAAATTGAAAAAAAAAATTAAACAAAATTTACATTATGTTTTTAATAAATGGCATCTTCAATTGCTTCATTCTATTGTGAAATATCTGTTCAATCGAACTTCATTTTATAATAATAATAATAATTTATTTTCTACGAATTCGACATGCGACACACACACGGAGGAAGACAGCAGAAAAAAGACAAGAGAAGGCCTGACTAGCCCGCTGCCACCCAATCCGACAGACACCGCTGGCGAACTCATGAAATACAGGTTTAGTCACATTACATAAGCGAAGTACAATAATAGGTAACATTAATTAAAATAGATAATATAATGGATAAGAGATATATACCATTATAAATGGCAGTCAAGATATTGTACTATTCTATGCACAGAACAAAAACTATCGGGAAACAAAAATAGATTCAAATTATTTAAAGTTTCGAGCTATCAGTACTGGACTATGATGTAAAACTTTTGAGTAAAAACTTTTCTTCGACAAATGGCTAGTTAGTTTCTGAAAAATTTCACTTCAGTCTCGTGATAATATTCAACAAAAGAAGAATTTGGCGTCCTTTCGAATTCAAATGAAAATAATGAACCAAACAAATATTGAAGAAGAATCCAGTATTGAAGATCACAATGTCCACAGTCCACGCACGAGATAGACAGTCCACAATGCCAGCCCAACTCCATACTCATGTAGCCGGTGCCTTCCCAACACAAATCGTACAGTCGCCATCCAAACAACCATCCATCAAACACTGAAGATGGCAAATGAGGATCAATGTCTCTTCCCACTTGCAAACTTTTCATTTTCTTTTCGCCTTTCGTTGATCGTTTATAATATAATAATACAATTATACTTTTAAATTCTCTTGTAATATGATGTAAAAATTTGCTTTGCTCACAAGAACGAATTCCCTGTACTATATTAATTCTTAAAATGCTTGACTGCCAAAATCGCCAAAATGTTCGAATTCTTGAAAAAGAGCAAAAAAGACTTGTACACACCCGGGAACCTTGGCAAACACTTCAGTTTTTACAGACCAAACAAGAGGAATCCGGCAGCGAAGGAATGTCCAGATCCACAAGGCAGATAGGTGGGAAAACGAAATTCTGAAATTTTCTCTATCAATTTAAATTCCCACATTTAAAAGCATTGCTTGCTGGAATGGTACATTGCGCATACCTACGCTTGTATATTTTGCGTTACAAAATTATATAACTATAAGTTATATGAAACGCGATCGGAAGCTTAACGTTACTCGAAATCGCGATAAATTTACACCCAACAAAGTTTACCGGAAATCAAACTTGATTCATGTATTCACATTATACCCAGGGCTGTCCCCAAATGGTACGCGAGGTGTGCGCCGCGTTCTCTCAAGAAATTTTGAAAAATACAGGGTACGCGCCGCATACTCTCAAGGTCTCAAGAACGTTTTCGTATTTGCTGGTTTTTGGGCCATTTTCAACCAAGTTCAGCCTTCTTTTTTTTCTGTTAGTTATTTACGAACTTGGATGGTCAAACGAAATGAGGAAGACCCCTAAACCCCAAGCCTCAAAATAATATGCTGCACACAACCAGAACTGGAAAAAAAAAATTGATAAAAATGGCAACTGCCACCTTTAGATAAGATTGGGCAGGGTGGCAGCCGGAGGCCGCATTGCAATCCCAGGCAGGACGCTCAGACAGTGCAGACAACTGCCATCTTGGGCTTGGATAGACGATAGACGACCAGTCAAATGACAGTCAGCTCGGCGCTGTGACGTCACCAAGTCCAGAGTTACCCCGCAATTTCAATACTCTTTAATTAAGACATCACCGCATACCCTCAACAATTTT
>QLNU02015270.1:102615445-102672027 GCA_006491805.2 Dysdera silvatica | reverse complement strand
TGTATAATGGTTTGTTTGGAATTTTTATGGCGCAAGAGCATCTGGGCTACACTGCGCCAAACATGGTCCTGTATAATATAATGGAACTGCCCGAAATAATCAGTTGCAGAGATAATGAGAATGTGTTGTAGGTTGCAGAAATACGTTCTTCAGCCAATTCAAAATATTTGTTAGAGCTTTAAAATATTTACATTAGTTCGCCAAAAGATAGTTACAAAGCAACGTTAAAAGAATTTTGACCGCCATTTTATTGGCGGAATCTTCGATTTTCCTCCGACCTGTGTACACGTCCCTTGAAGGCTCCGCCAATAAAATGGCGTTCAAAATTCTTTTAACGTTGCTTTGTAATTTAATTGTCTTTTGGCGAACTAATGTAAACATTTTAAAGCTCTAATAAACATTATTTTGAATTGGCTAAAATTACATCCCTTCAGAACGTATTTCTGCAACTACAACACATACTCATCTCCTCAGCTGATGACTTTGGCCGGCTCCCATCATATCCCCAACTAATGGCGCATCGCACTTGGCTGATATTTGAAGACCAAACGAGGGATCCATGCAGGACCGTGCGGTGGGTGTTTACCGTAGCCAAGATTTATTTTCATGGGTGGGGGGGGAGGGTCCAAAAATTTTTAGATGCCGATATCAATCGCCAAGTTCCATTAAAAATTTAGTTTCGGAGTGGGGGGGGAACCGATCCCTAATATTTCCCCTTTCTGGATACGGTCATGGCCTACGGTTATGCCGGGTTCTATCCAGGAAAATGATACTGCAACCCTACCCACGAACATGGTTTTTCCTTGTGAGTTATTCCAACCGATTTTGCATCCCTGGTGTGGGTCTTCATCGTCACCTACTAGTTACGATTTTGATTCCATTCACAACTGTACCAAACAATGAAGCAGCTTACCGCTAAACTGCTCACCTTGGTCCGGACGTTGGTTCTCTAGGCCTTCAGAGGTTTGGGTTCCTCGGCAAATTGTAGGCTCTGGCGAAGCATCACCCTTGCGCCCGAAAGTTCAAGGAATATATATACTAGGACGAATATAGGGTGTCTTCCACTCTCCTTTAGAATAAGTTATATTTGATACTAACAGGATCCCCTGGCAACAAACCCATAGACAATTTTTAGCAGATCGCCCTCCCCTCAACCAATTATGCTTAATGATAAATAATTGTATAAATGTTTTGCGTCTGGGCCCTGGACATTTGCCACCATTGTCCCCTTCCCTGTGTATTGGGACATTAAAAATGGGGACGGAAACGCATTTTACTGTAAAATCAAATTTGTCTCGCCCATTGTCATCCCACTGAAAACAAACCCAACCGCGTTTGACCTAGTAACCCAGCGCAAACGTCCCAATCTCGCTTGCTGTCGCTTTAAATGTTAGTTCCCAAACTTTCAACAAATTTGTTCGTTCAAGATGCAGATTCCGCCATCTTGGATTCCGAAGTTCCACAAACCTCTGTTGCGCGAAGTTTTCGTCTGGCGTACGGTCACGGTCAAGGAAATGAAGGTCAGGCGAAGTTCCCTTTGTCAGGTATGGATGGCTCGTTGGCTGTATCTGCAATGTCATCGTTCTGCGTTGCATTTAATTTCGCTGTGATACATTCAAAGCGATTTGGGGCAACCGAATTGGGGTCCCCCATCCGATCTTAATGTATCCATACACATTAGAGAAAAATATAACATAATCCATTAAAATTCAGCTTTAATTTTGTATGGTCGGAGATGTACTAACGTATAGGCAGCTTTTACTGATCGAGCCCCAACCCATTATGCTTAACGAAAATTTTTTATATTAAATATTTTTGCGCTGGGCCCCCCCCAGGGTTCCTGGGCAGTTGCCCCTTTCTCCCTCTGGCCCCGACCCTGTGTGTGAGATAATGATTTTCAAGCTGCCATGTTTTTATTTTTTTAAGACGTCCCATTATAAGCAAATCAGTTGAATGACACTAGTCCTTGGACTATTTATTATTTATCCTTTGATACGTAGTGCCTTTACAACAGATCTTTTGATTTGCTTCTCCGTAAGTCTCCTAATCTTTCTCCAGGCTCTGCCCCACTCTTTAATTTGCTTCTTGGACTACCTCCCTTCATGTTTCCTTGGGGGTTCCAATCCGGATCTTGTATAAAGACATTGTTCGGACTACTTTGTGTGTGTACAGTGCGCGAAAAAAGTATGAGGACAACATATAATTGAATGAAAATGTATTTTATTTTCATTTTATCAAAATGAATTTTTTGGACCTATATCACATTTTACAATAACATCTACAAAACATAAAACAACAAATATGAAACTTACAAAAGTTGACCTCATAAAAATTATCACGAAAGAAATATAGAAAAAGTATAAGGACATATTCTAAATTACATATGATTTCTCTTAATAATCAAGAAAACAATCTTTGTTTTCAATTACCGAGAGGTCATCGATGCTGAAAATTCTTTTAAAGTGTCTATGGTAATGTTATTCCAAGCTTGTTCGATAGCTAACACAAGATCCGGTTTACACTGATATTGTGTGCCATTTCTATAAACTTCTCAGGCTAGAAGGCCAAATAAATTTTCTACAGGATTCAGACCTTGACTCCTCGCCAGCCAATCAAGTAAATTTACTGAATTGGCTTCAAACAAGAGTTTTGCACTCTTAGAAACGTGCATGGAAGCATTATCCTGTTGGAAAAAATAGTCACCTGAAGTCATTAGTGGGGCCTCAGGTAACAAATTTTCACCTAACATATCAACATATTTGTCAGAGTTCATTTTGTAGTTGATAAAGACTATTGGAGTGGTTCCGTTTGCTGCAAAAGTGCCCCCACCGTATTGACGTTTGGAAAAAACTTCGTTGGTTTTACGCAGATTATACCAAAAATAGGGACAACCGTCTGGCCCATCAAGGTTGAATTTCTTTTGTCTGAAAAGGTTACATCATTCCATTTTGGACCGATAGAAATGTTTTTTTTTTTGCAAAGTCTAGTTTTCTTTCCTTATATTACTTTGTCAGAGGCGAACGTAACATTAACTTTCCATACCAAATATTCGGATGTTTATTCAAAACATTTTGAACTGTTCGTGTGGAACATGGTAAGTCCAAATTTCTTCGAACTTCATTTGTAGTTTCTTTTTTCTCGCAAGCTTTTCTTACAACTATTCTTTTTCGTCGATGCGTTAGAATTTCTGGTCTTCCTGTTAGTTTATTCATTCCATACATTTCAAATTCTTTTAGAAAATTATAAACTACACTTTTAGATCTTTTAATTTTTTCTAAATTTCATGGCCACTCAATCTAGGTTCTTTAAAAGTAAGAATTTTCCCTTTTTCAAGGTCAGAAAGGTGAGTTCCTTTTGGCATCGTACAAAAACCGTGCAGAAATGAAGAAAGTGTGAATTTTGTTTAGAAACCCAGTCTTTATATTTGAAATGGTCATTTTATGTTTTCAAATATGCAAACTTTACTATAATTTTAGATGAAAAATCAGTTGTCCTCATATTTTTTTCCAAGATCATATGGGTTTAAAATTCACAAAGTAGATTTATACGTTTATTTTTGGAAAACTTAATTCATATGAAAAATAACTTAATTTTATCATTTTTACTTAAGAAATTTTCATACCCGTTCCCCCCAATGTTGGTATTAGGGTTCCATGTCCCCCTCCAATTTCAAACAAAATGCCTTCTACTAGTTTGTCCCCCCCCCCCAATATTTTTATGCTGTTAGCGTCCATGAGGGGGGGAGGAAGAGCAAAAATCGTTACAGTTGCAGAGCACTTAGTTTTGCTCTTCCTCCCAACTAAGTGCTCTGCAACTGTAACGATTTTTGATCTTTGCGGGTCAAGAAATCTTTCCAGTGGCGAAAGGAAGCGAACCTCTCAACGGACCGTGACACCTGGGTCACGAAATTGTTGAATAAAGCTTTTTTCAATAGCAGTCTTTGACAGGGTAGTTGTTAAACAACTTGTGGTGATGGGAGGTAGGTAGTTGAGCCGAAGGTTCACCAGGGCTGCGCTTTTTCTCCGTTTGAGAAACAAGGGCGCGCTTTGTAGTTTCTTTTTAATTTTATTTCATCAGAAATAAAACTGCACACCAGTCCCATCCATACTCGGAAGTAGTTGTCAAATGCCCACCGCCATTTAACTGATTTTTCTTAACTTTAAATTTTCCAAGTGTTCTACACTTCGATCTTCCTTTTTCTATATAACTTTTGGGCAGGGGTGTAGTAAATGAAGCAGTGCCGGAATGCGCTCTGTCCTTGGTAGAATTTTTTGGGGGGGGACGGGGGGTGCTTAAGAACAACAGAATAGAGCGGGAAATAGGGCGAGCAAGGGAGTACTTGAATTATTTTTTGTATTTAAGATGTATAAGTTTCATGTAGATATTGGAATATTAATATTTTCAATGCTAAGCATAAGATCGCGCTTTTTTAAAAAAGCATTTTACAATATACATTTTTTTTATTTCTCTTGAAAAAGCAGTGCTGGAATGTTTTTCCGGCTTTACCATACACCTGCTTTTGCGGAAAGCGGGGAGGGGGGCTTTATGAAAACTTATTCCCCCAATTTAATTTAGAGGTAATGAGTTACGTTGCTAGTGGGGGGGGAGGGGGGTGCTTGAAAGATACCCGACTTACGTATTGATATACTCCAACTAATGGCAATTGAAAAATGAGGGGTGAGGGATAAGTAGTTTCAAAGGTTGTATGTTATATGGTGTTCAAGAGCAGAGTATGTCTTGATGGAATGGGTAGAGGTTTCCTTTCTACGTCACTGACTCTGATATTGCGTAGTACTGATTCGTCACGACACGGTTTACAAATATATTTTGTCTCAGAATGACTTGCACCATAAAAATACAAGCAACCAACAAATTGATTCTGGCGCAAGAGTAATGGGCTTTTTATAATGCATAAACCGGCTAGTTGAATCCTGCTAGTACTAATGGATTCCCGTTTTCTGGTCTACCAATTCGCTATCAGGGTTTAATTAACCTAGTCGTCGGGTTCCGATTTCTCGAAAGATTGTCCTTGCTCCATAAAATTTTATATTTTTATTTTACCTCAGTTTTAAATATCTAAAGCCACTATCATTGTAAACATCCAATCATTGAAAATCAAGAGCGCTTCACACGAGCTGTACCTTTCTGGATGGCCCCCTGCATACACCACTGATTAACATCGATGGTTATTCTCTTAGTACAGTAATCCCCTTTATTTTAATCTGCGATGAGTGTATATATATCGTCAGTGCCGGATTAACACATGGGCTTTAGGGGCTGCAACCCATGGGTCTTTACCAGCTAGAGGGCTTCCATAGATATGTTCTGTTGTTGGCGATCCTTTCGAACTATTTTACTGGGGCCTCAAAAACTTGAATCCACCACTGTATATCGTTATCCCCAATATTTAACAATATAGGTCAGCTGTTCCTAAACTGAGCTTCCCGAAGATATTTAAAAGAAAATGAATGTAATAAAATATATCTCAAAATGGTGCAAACTTTTCTGCGGTCATGAACTGTATTATAGCTAAGTATCGGAGACAAATTTGGTTTCTGTAGCGTGATGGGAATGGGTGGAAATGGCAATGATTCTACAATAATCATTTTGGTCTACACCGAAATGCATGTTATGCGTCATTTCACTCAGCCTTTTCTGGCCGCCCTGCCAGGTGAAAATACACTTAAAACCAGTTCCCTCGTCAAAACCGCTGTCATTCCGTTTAGTGCGTATTATGGATGCTGGATCGAAATGTCGTCGCTTTTATGCCAGAGACACGTATGTGCGGCGTTGGTATTGCCAGAAAACTACATTTAAAATTTCAATTTTTTTTCAATGGAAAAAAAATAGTTTTTAAAATTATTATTTATTTTTTTTGGTTAGAAATCGGAAACGAATTTGTACTGTTGTCAGCTAAATTATCGATTAACAACTTGAAAATTTTAGATAAAAGCAGCCAAAAGTTTCAAGCAAGTAAGTGCATTTAATATAAGGGAGACGACAGTGATTTGTGATGGATTTCTCATCTAAAAAATGCTCCCCGTTTGGAAAGCGTTTTGGAGCCGCTAAAGACGTTTGGATACGTCCGGATACAGCCGTTGGATACATACGTTTGGATACAGCCGCAGAGCAGCATGATCTTCGTTCTCGTTGCGTTGTAAAAACACAAGTTTTTCTAGGTTTGAATCTTGCGGTTGATGGATGGTGTCCTGGCTTCTTTATGTGTAACTTGTTTATTTTCATCGTTCCGCTTGTTTGCCTACGCCCACTACATCGCCTGTTTATATAAGTTACGGATGAGCTATCGCTATATGTATAATTTGGCGCCTGCGGCTTGAAGATGCGTATTCGTTGTTTTAGACTGCGTCTGACAATGCGTAGCTAGACCTGCACAGACGCCTTTAGTTGCGTTCCACTCGGGTTAATTCGGAGAATGGCGTTTCTCCCAAATAATCAAAACGACAATCTCTGCCCACTTTTGTTTCACCCGGAGAGGTCCATTTGGGTTAGTGCTGGCAAGCATCTGCCAGACGTTGTTGTTTGTTGGGAAGATTGGTTGCCGATGGCAGCTCTGCATTCCCTTGAAAGGCTTGTAATGGATGCCGGAGACATAGTTCTGGAGAAAACAACAGTACGGGACGCCCCTTGCCTGGCTATTTCTGTTGGCTGATGGTGTGGCTACGCCTGCGACTTCTTATTTATGTTAAGCTTGTGTATGTGTGACATATCACCGTTCAGCTGTTACGTTAAGCCGTCGAGTAATTGAGGATGACTGTAGTGTCAGTCGTGCGTGTTGATGAGCGGTCGTGGCATGTATGCGATACTGGAGAACAGGGGAAAGGACTTGCCCTTCTGTACAAAACGAAAATGGTTTGTTTTTTGATGGATTTAATACGTGGCGCCTCATGAATATTACTTAGAGCCTCATGAATATTATTTAGAAGACCTTATAACGTGCGTTATTGTTTCGTTTTGGGCAAACACTGGTTTTTGGACCTGGTGATTGGTTTTTGATTGGTATGTAAAATTGATGTGGCAGCCGAAGTGTTACACTGAATTTCCATTTCAGTGTTGTACCTCGATTGTATTGCGTTCAAACTGGCAAGGTCCGGCGCCTCGTGATCTGTGCTGTCCTTGCGCCATAGAAACGAACTACGACAGGGGCGTGATAATTTAAAAATTGTGGGGGGGATTCAGTAACTTAAAAAAAAAAAATCTTGATTTAGTGTTAGTATTGCTTGATATTCAATTGGGGGGTTGTCCTCATTTACTTTGTCACTGTGCTAGGACCGTTGACTGGTTTCGACTTCTTTTAAACTCAATTGCATACTGAACAACCGTCCAAATATCTTTAAGTTCACATTTTTCATAGAAAACGTTTCTTTTTCTTTCCCTCAAGAACATAGATATGTCTACACTACGTAATCTAAACACAACTAAAACTCCGTTTATTGAGGAGTAGCATGACTTTAGTAGCCCTTGCGCCATTGGACACAAATACATCTAGTTTACATCTAGTTTTATACTTTAAACACTCTGACATCTATTTTTATTCTATATCCTGCTTTCTTTTTCTTCCGTATTTTGGTTTTTACATCTAATTTTATTTTGAGTTCTATTTCATTAGCGTACTACGCAGAAAGTTCATAGGGGGCGGAGTACAACTCCATATATTTATATAATATGTACAGAATTTCATCGCAGTGGATGGGTTGTGGCCCTCTCCTACGTACGCCACTGTTCTGTTTATATCACGCTCTTAACACAGCGCCCCGAGACGCAATGTATACCGAATGTTCGTTGAAAAGAAATGGGCTCCCAAACGGGTGCATTTCCCCGTCCTATATGCACCAATCACAAAATTATGTGTAGCATATAAACTGTCAATCCAGCCAAAGCTTTCTAATGTCAGCGGCCTGCGGAGGGGCAATGCTGGCGTGTTCTAGGCAGGGGCGGACTGGGCCCTCGTACCGGTGCGTCTTCATGGACGATAGGACGCGCGCCCTTCAATCATTCAGGGTATGGACGCAATCCGCCCCTGGTTCTAGGGCGCCCTTGGCTCAGGGTTGTCTTCGAACGGGACTCTGTCATTATCGTACTTAGAATGTTTTTAAAGGGCAGTGGCGGTTTTAGGCTGGGGCCGAGGATCCATGGCTCCCCAAATATAACCGGATTTTATTATATTGCCTATGTGCACGGGCGCCACCAGCGGCGCCCGTGTGCTTGGTCAGGGATTTGTGCCCCCAAATTTTTTTAGAACTTCTACTGATAAGGTGTGATTACAGAGCTAAAATTCCATATATTCATGTATGTGTATATACAATTGTATCGCAGTGGAGAGAGTTACGACTCCTTGTCTAACCCATGTCTGCGGGGATTGTCCCTTAGAACTTAGAGGTCCCATTCCTTTGAAAACTGTGAACCCCGATACTGCGTTCTGTTTTATTAATAAAATTTAAAATCGGACAGTTTTCTGACACGAAAGAACTATTTTAATATTTTCACTTCTTATAATTAGCCCATTATGTTCGATGCGGTCGTGAGTGAGTGATTCGCATTTTACGTGCCTGTGCAACCTTTCATCGGTAATTGACGAGAGGATCTGTTTCACCATACCTCTACTGTAACGTTATGACCCCTGTGGTAGAAGTTTCTCTTTTCCGCTTTCCAAAGGACGTGTTCATGAAAAATGCAATCTTCAGGTCGCATTTTATTTTTGCTTGGGCTTTTTTTTTATGAACGCCATTAAACAATGCCTTTCTGCAGGTTTGTTCCCCAGGGAAATCCGGTGAAAAATTTTCAGGATTTTCTCCATCGTTATGGTGCGTTGGGAGGGTGGATTAATTCTAGCCCTCCTTTCCTTTAGAACCCTAAAGTTCGAGGTCGACGCATCAGCCGCCATTTTGTTGTACACTTCCGGTTTCATAACAACGTTTATCATTGGAAAATTAATAATCTATTTTCTTACAGGATCTGTTACAAATCTAAACATTCTGTGCATGCCTTGAGTGATTTGAGCAGTTTATAGCGGCACGCCCACCCATTTCACCCTATTTTATTAAAGATAACACTGTTAACAAATAACACGTGTAAATCACTCGAATCTGACACAAAAGGGACGAGTTCAAGTATTACGTAAGCACCTTTGGGGAGAGAGGGCATTGCTGTTGTGCTTATTTTCCTATGTTAGCCCATGTTAATTTTTGCTTAGGAGGGAGAGGGGTATAAAATGGCCAAAATATTGCTTATGTAATAATTGAGTGCCCCCAAAGTGAATGAGATCACGTGATACGGGAGCATCAAAATGGCGGATGCGCCAGCTTCCTTTTTTAGGAGTCTATCTCCCCGCCTAATAGTTTTTTGAGAGCGTTGACGTCAAAGCCGTTTGTCAGTCTCTGCCAGCTTGGGACGTAAACTGCCTTTTTGCCGCCTTGGGACGTAAACTGTCCTTTTGCCGCCTTCAGATGTAAAATGCCTGTGCCCATTGTTACGGAGTCCACTTAGCTGGGCTCGGTTGTTGGTAAGCATGGTCCTGTATGAATGTAATGAGAATTAGGGGTCGCGACGCGAATGACTTGTTGCGTAGTCTTGGTCGTTAAATGCGAATTACGTGTCAAAACACAGGGTTTCTTGCTGGGCTTAACACCTGAAGCTTGCTGTAGTCTGGAGATTACGCAAAGTCATTGGGCATTTCACTCAGCAAAACTCAGGACGTAGAGCTCCAACAATTATTTGGCGCAGTATAGCGCAGATGCTCTTGCGCCATAAAGCCAAACAATCAATCCAACAATTTTTGAAGGTGACCTCGATTCCCAACCGTGCTCCACCTCTCTCCCCAGAATGACCTAACACTGCTCACTGTAGTATCAGATTTCTCGTATAATTGTAGGTCACGGCGTAGTGACCTTTGAGATTTTTGTGCTGTAAAACACTAAACTTTGAAGGGTCTCACCAAGACGCGACTAGTGTATTTCTATGCCCCAAGTAGAGAATTATTTGACCCGCCACTACCGCATCCAAAACATAGGTTCTGTGAAAAAATCCTGACTTTTTTTTTTAACTCAAGTCTCCTCATCTGGCACAGCAGGACCTATATTGTCCTTGCGCCATAGAAATTCAGTTAGCTTGCTTAAGTTTCCAGTCCACCAGGCGCCATTCCTGTTTGGCGATGTCTTGTTGTGACGCTGAATTCGACGGAAGGCAAATTAGCCGTGCCTAGTGGGTTACTTCGGTGAAAGGCCACACGTGCTCCTTATAGGGAGAAATGGCGCAACGAAATGGAAAGGTAATGGAAAAATCGGTGTAATGGCGCTTCCTCCGGTGAAGTGGTACCCTGCCATTTCGTCACGCTCGGTTATTTCGTTCCAGTCACTCCTTCGACGTAACGCTGCGATCGTCCCACTTATCGTTTTTACGAGATTACGAGCGAGATTGTTTACTTGTGACGTAGTCAAATGTATCGAGCAGCAATCCTTGTGACACTGCGAAAAATTAGTTTCTGCGTCACTCATGCGTTTCTCGCCAGACGAAAAGATGCCAGAGGAGCATTTGCTCGATAGGTTCTCATTTCTGTTCGCATAGATTCGTAGGGGCTGTTTACCAATGGTTAAATGGAGGGAAAATCTTGGTACCTGTTACAATGGGGAAACCTGGTCTGGTGGTCTGAGGTGGTCCGCTAAATGAGAAAGAGAACAGATAATAAAACTGACAGGCGGCAACATGTCTATTTCACTATATAGCCAATGTAATTATTGAGCTTATTGCTGCCGTTGGTAAAATTGGTTTAGTTTTGAATTCAGGTTGAGGGGTCTTTCCGGTCTCGAAGATGGTACTTTAAGAATATTTATAACCTTTATTATCCTTGCGCCGTAAAACACAATTCAGTTTGATTATAGCGAAGTTTCGATTATGACTTGTAAATCAAACCTTGTAGAATGTAAATTTACCCTTATAGATTTCCAACACTCGTATTGAAAACAGACTGCTTGTTTAGAAACTTTTCTGTCTTGCAACTGGCAACAGAGCTTCCATAAACCTTTTGTGTAGTGAAGTAAAGCGTTTTTCAGCAAACAGTCCTATACTCCAGGTCACAACTTCTAAATTTATGAGTATATTGTTCGTTGGAGCATCTTACATTAGTACAGTTGAAGCCACGGAGGTCTCTTTTGTTGTACCACTTTGCTTCGATCGTTGGAACAACCATAACATAGACAGTAGATGCAGTAGCCTATTTAGTACATCTACTGTCTGCGTATTGAATCCAGTTCTTGTTGCAAAATTCGCGTAGTTTGCTTTTTTTATATGCACACTGAACTGGGCTTCTATGCAAAGGCGTAGTTGCATGGGCCCGTGAGGTCTGAACCCTTGACTCCAATAATTTGAATAAATAGCGAGATTATGTACACTGAAGTGCCAGAAAAATTGGTACACCTACCTAATATCGTGCAGCCCCCCTCCGTGCGCATGCCAAAGTGCCGCAACACGACGTGGCATGGACTCGACTAATGTCTAAAGGTATCCTGGAGACAATTCACACCAGAAATCCTGCAGGGCTGTCCACCAATCCATAGGAGTGCAAGGAGGTAGAGATCTCTTCTGAACAGCACGTTGCAAGGCATCCCAGATATGCTCGATAATGTTCATGTCTGGCGATTTAGGTGGCCAATGGAAGTGTCTAAAGTCAGAAGAGTGTTCCTGGAGCCACTCGGTAGCAACTCTCGATGTGTGGGGTGTCGCATTATCATGCTGAAATTGTCCAAGTCCGTCGGAATGCACAATGGACATGAATGGGTGTAGGTGATCGGACATGATGCTTACGTACCTGTCACCTGTCAGAGTTGTCTCTAGACGTATCAGGGGTCCCATATCACGCCAACTGCACACGCCCCATACCATCACAGAAGCTCCACCAGCTTGAACAGTCCCCTGTTGACATGTAGGGTCCATGGATTCATGAGGTTGTCTCCATACCCGTACACGTCCATCCGCCTGATGCAATTGGAAACGAGACTCGTCAGACCAGGCAACGTGTTTCCAGTCATCAACAGTCCAATGGCGGTGTTGGCGAGCCTATACGAGGCGTAAAGCTTTGTGCCGTGCAGTCAACAATGGTACACGAGTGGGCCTTCGGCTCCGAAAGCCCATATCAATGATGGTTCGTTGAACAGTTCGCACGCTGACACTTGTTGATGCCCCAGCATTGAAATCCGCGGCAATTTGAGGAAGTGTTGCACGTCTATCTCGTTTAACGATTCTCGTCAGTCGTCGAATGTCCCGTTCTTTCAAGGTCTTTTTCCGGCCGCACCGCTGTCGGAGATTTGATGTTTTACCGGATTCCTGATATTCACGGTATACCCGTGAAATGGTCGTACGCGAAAATCCAAATTTTGTCGCTATCTCGGAGATGCTATGTTCCATCTCTCTTGTGCCGACTATAACGCCACGTTCAAAATCACTTAAATCTTGATAACCTGCCATTGTAGCGGCAAGAACCGATCTAACAGCTTTGCCAGACATCTCTTGTCTTATATAGGCGCTGCCGACCGCATCGCGTTACGCTGATTGGTTGCAAAGCTCCGTTATTTGCATACGCACGCCTGTACCAGTTTTTCTGGCACTTCAGTGTATATTGTAATGTGCAAATGTTTGTAATATGTGCTAGCTCCTGCTCCCAATAATTTGAAGACTTTGACCACAGATAAAGTTCCCAAAATTAGTTGGATACCATGGAAACCGTTAGTTATGTGAAAACGTCCCCCCCCCCTCCCCCAAAGCTTTAAATTTTAGCTTGCTTCGTGTGTGCGGGACCCCCTAGTTTATCTCGTTACTGGGGCATTATCGTGGGGAGTTCATTCCTTTAATAAAATGTGTGCCGACTTGGCACCGAAGTGGGCGGAGCCAAGTCGTCTTGTGACGTAGCTTGAATGACTCCTGGTTGAAACCGATGCGAATGCGCATTCATTTGCGTGCTTGCTTGTTTCTGTTTTCGCACACTTTTCATGAAGAATTTTTAAAGGTAGTTGTGTACATTGGTAATTTTATACAGAGGCGTAGCTTGAAAATTATAGTGCAAACTGGGGGGGGGGCAAAAAAAATTGGATGGAAAAAAAATACTATTTTTCCTCTGTTCTAAAGAAACTTGGGGCACGTCCCCCCACCCCCTTGCCGCTAGATTACACCTATGATGGTATATACACAATCTATAAATACAATATTTAAATTGTGGTACGTATTTCAAGAAACAATTCAATCACTTCTTAAGTACAGTAAATGGTTTGTTTTTTTTTAATGGCGTTTTGCGCTATAGCTACATGTTCGAATACAGGTAAAAGCGTGAAAGGAAAAAAGTATTTTATTTCATCCTGTCCTTTTGAATGATCTGACCGAATTTAAATGCTGGATTCAACGATATCGCAGAACAGATACTTTGAATACAAAAAACGCTAGAATTTGTATTGAACATTTTAAGAGTTCAGATTATCAAGATTATAATGAGTCATTTTCTCAGTTTGCCAAAGAAAAAAACCTCTTAAATTATCTGCCGTACCAAGTCTTAACTTACTTCCTGGTAATCTACAAGAATTAACAGCAACGGGTCGAAGGCTACAAAAAAGGAAAATATTAAGTATTGCTTTAAACCAGGGTTCGAAATTAGTGGGTGCACTGTGCACATGAAATTTTATCCATGCATGTAAATTTTGGATGCACATAGTGCACCTAACTATTCAAAACTATGGCTACTTACTTTTTTTTTTCAAGAACAGTGACCTACGGAATAATTTTATATAATTTTCTCAATGTATCTGCATTTGCTTTGAATTTTTTTTTATTACAAATGAATGTTCAATTATTTTGAAAAGTGTAATTCCTTTAGCTTACATGTTTTAATGTAATTATTTCACTTACATTTTACCTGTTTTTAATGTTGAGGTTTACTTTCTATTCTGTTACTTGTACACCTAACTAGCATTAGTATTATACTAGTTAAGTGTAATTGTATTATACTATTGAGACTCCAGTGCACCTAAGTCACAAGACTTTGGTGCACTTGTGCACCTGATTTAAAAAGTTAATTTCGACCCTTGCTTTAAATAGAATCAAGTGTTTGAGCCCCAAAATAATTTCGTCTTTTCAAAACAGAAAATTATTCAAAAAACATCGAGGGAAAAAAACGAGGCTATAATAATAGATATAAACGAGGTGTGATAATTGCCTAAAATTAACTATTGTAAATCTCAAAGAAAAGCACAATAGAAAAGGGATACATGGCTGAAGTCTCCAGTCGTGAATAAAAAAGGTAAAATTTTAAATTACACTTTTTTCTTTTTAAACTGCTTTTAACTTAAGAACTGTTAAAGTGCTAATTTCCAGAACGCTTATTATAATAATCACACATAAAAAATTAATAAACAATAAGTAAATAAACAAAATAAAAAAAAACCATAGCCTATATGGTAATTAAATTTTACCATTTTTATCCCATGATTTTACATTTATATGAGTATATCAAAGGAGTATAGAGGAAAACTTTCAGGCGGAGTGGGGGACAACTTTACTTTTATATTAAAATTTTAAATAATTTTAGTTAAAAATTTAAATAATGGGCATTTAAATACCCATTTTCTTTTACTTCATGTAAACGTATAATTCGCAAGTGGGGGGGGGAAAGGGCGTCCTCTTTTTTCCGCTCTTGGATTCATTAGTGTTGCATTAAAATTAAAATCTAATTTTTGTAGTAATGTTTTATTGTATTTTATATGTTCGCAATATTTTTTTTTCTTCTCTACCCTTGTATTTATTATATTCAAAATGTATGGTCATTTGATGCAAAATCAAAAATGGTCGTCCTGGAAAATTAAAAATCGTTGCCTTTTGAGGCTTTTAAAGTTTGAATAAAATTTTGATACGCCAACTATAAGTGGACGTTAATCAAAATGCATATGTGCGTATAATATATTCACTCAAAAAATATAAAGGACAGCAATTTTTATGAACAAATTAACTTTTTAAACTTAAATCAGATGAACTTAACATTCTATTCGTGATTTCGTCCAAAACCCGCTCTCAAATCTCAGATCGTGGAGGTCAACCAAGCTACGTCATCACTGACGACTTCCGGTGCCAGCTTAGGAGCGAGTGTGACCTAGTCCCTGTATTCTACAAGCCCTTGGCATTATATGGAAATTAAGGCGTGGTATATTTAAAAAGCAATTCTGTGAAATGGGTTTTTATTTGCATTTTTGAAGCGATTTTTAGATCTTCAAATTAGTTTGGCGGCGTAATAGTTGGCCTACCAGGGAATCAAGGGCGCCAAATTAAAATGGAGGATTACCTTTTTAGCTTTAATTTATTTTATATTCAGCCTGTCTGCATGTTCTCACCTTATTTGGCGCATAATGACCCTTGTGGCATAATCTCAAGTGTCTTTAAAGATCATGTGATACGGCCTTTAGAGGAAACGTCTTGATATCTAGGGAGGGCTTGACCCCCCCCTTTTTTTTTCTAGGCCACTACGTGTACGTTATGTGTGCGTGTATGCTTCCTATTGGTCGATTGTGTCGAATCGACCAATAGGAAGAAAGGCGCGGACGGGACTACCTCCTTTATTCTAGCTATCTTGGTTTCTTCCCATCAAAGTTTCCAATGTGTCCAAAATTCCCGGGTTTTTTACAACTCTGGTAACGCGTTCGCCTAGCGTGTCGTTCGTTGATCCGGGTTCGACTACCAACGGAGCCAAAAAGAGGACGCGTACCTACCAACCGCTCACCGTAGTGCAGGCCTTAGGAGGTTGATTCCTCGGGAAACTGCAGGTCCCCGGACGCAGAATGACCTTTACAGTCTTTGCTCTATAAAAACACAACAGATTTCACTGTATATAAATTTTGAGATGTGGAAGTTTCTATACGCGTGCTACTGTAGTTCGTTTTTTTCCCGAAAGGCGGCGTTTGCGTTCTCTCGCATCTGCTTACAGGTGAGCGATATTGACTCACTGGCGGCTGCCGTTGTCGCGAAATTGACCAGTTTTTAGGGAAGTGACAAGAAGTCACCTTGGCAATGAAAGCTGGTTAGCCAAGATAACCGAATAAAGCAAACCCTCGGGATCTCCCTTCGCAAGAACTTGCTTTCCGGTGACTTGTCCAACGAGTCGAAAGAATTTTGGAGAGCAAGTCTGTTTTTGGCGGAAACAAACCGATTGACGTCTGCTCATCGCGGGCTTTTACTAGTTCCTGTTTTGACGCTTGTCCGCAGGGGTCCGACTTGTCCAACAAGTCGAGTCCTCTCTTCCTGTCACTTCGTGTTGTCCTGCGTTTTCCAGTCGCGCTTGGCTTGCAGACCGCCTACTTGGTGGACAGTCACCCTTTGTCTCACCCGTAAAATTAGATTTTTTTTTAAATGTGTTTACGTGATTTATTTAAAAAGATTAAAAGAGTTTATTTCTTTTAAAAAGAGGAATGTACGGCTATTAGCGTGCGCAGAAAGTTTACAAGGAAAGTGTGTGTGTATGGGGGGGTGTGGGGGGGGTTCTTATGGGCTCAAGCTCTCCCAATTGGCTAACGTTATTAACTGATGACCAAACATATTTTCTCTAAGACTGCATCCGCGATCGTCTTTATGAAGCTACTGGGGCCCCAATAATTTCTGAGCTGCTGCGCTTACTGGGGAGCGTTGCAGAGCCTAAAATTCCATATAACCATACGTATATAAACAAAGGTGGCAATGGGGAGTTTAAGACCTCCACCAACCCCCTGCGTACACCAGTGACTCCTTTATAACCTTTTTCTCATGCTTGTTTGCAAACCTGTGAAGTTGGCCTATTAGTTGGTTCTATTCCGCATGTATGGGTATGTCTGGGTATGTCTTGTACATGTGTATGTCTGGTATGTCTTGTTTGGAGCAGAATAACCCTTGTACTTACTGTTATAAAAATATAACCGAACAATCTGTTCTGGATTCTCTATTAGGGGCACATAGCTCATTTAGGAGCTTTGGTGGAGGCCCATAAGTTATCTGTTGCTATCCAAGTAAAATAGTTAAACCGCAATAAGTTTTGCTACAGAATTTGGGGGCGGAGGGTAAGGCACAGTGTTATATGGGCCCATATGGCTGTCTGTAATATGTGTTTATATTTCAGATATAAATCTGATAAGACCGTATTTCCCGATAGGAGAAAGATATATGGGACTTGCATCCCTTATTTCCAATGTATTGACAATGTAAGGTCCTTGAAAAGTCCTTGAATTTCATCAGGACAAAAGAGTGGGAACAATTATAGACGTTTCCACTTCTTCGATGTTAACTTTTTTATGCAAACGTTATGACCATTCAGCTGTTCTACTGATGCTACGTTTTAAAAATGTTATGCACAATTCCATATTTTGAACCTCCATTCTGTATCGGAGTGGCAAAAACAAGTCGTTCATATTCCGAATATGAACGATTAAATCGTGCGATTTAAACCTTCCGGAATATTTAATTAGTCCTCTCTGTGGGGGTGTCCGATATGTTGCGCAATATTGCATTTCCGACATTCACGCTCCATACCTTCCCGTCATCTGATGCTTGATTGATTTCTCTTGGCTTCATTGGTTCTTTCCACCATGTGACGTCATTCCCTAATGACGTCATGGTTATTCTCGTAGATTTCAACTTGCAATAAATAATTTGATACACCTTTTTCGGATAATGTAAACTCTTAGCACCCACAATTTTTTTGTTGAGTGTTCTTGTTAACGAGGTTCAACTGTGGTTAGGAACATATTTTTTAAAAAGTGGAAGTAAAGTTTTTTTTTTAATGCGTTGGGGAAGCATTTAGTCTGGGCTTGAGAGTAAATGCTTGTTATGGCGAGGCTAGTTCCTGTGAAGTTGGGTATAAGGTTATAAGCAATTTTATAGCGTATTTGTGGGTTGGTGGTTGCAATGATAAAAGGTTTGAACATGCATTTTTAATTACGCAGCGTGTGTTAAACATGAAGATCGCAATTTTATATTTTGAAAGTTTATTCATTTGTAAGATTTGGAAGTTCCTCGAGCATTATCTACAGTAGAAGCAAAGCCTAAAAAAGGAGAAATTTGTTTTGAAGTGTAGGTATTCGTTGAAGGTTTTAATTTTGGTTGTATTGCACAGGTAGGCAGTAAAACATGTAAAAATAAAAAAAAAAAAAATCCAAGAGGGTGGTGCCACAAACAATAGGTTTGTTTTTGCCACAAAAATATCTTAACATTTCGAATTTTGTCTGTGTTTCTACTAGCTTTGAAACGGATGGTATAAAACTTGCGAATTTATGGGCATTTTAAATTTATTTTTTTAGTTAAAAGAAGGCACTTTGTGTCTAATAGTATTTGAAGTAAGTTAATTTAAACGAATTTGTAAAATATCTTACGTTTTTATCGAAAGGATTACATTGCTAATGTTATTAAAAAGAATGTCATCTAAGTGAAACAAATAGGTTTGATGTTTTGGGGAAGAAGGAAATGTCATTTATATAAAATGTAAACAGTAGTGTACCCAAAATGGAGCCTTGTGGTGTAGCATAGTGTTGGTTGAAAGGTGGAGAGTTGTTCATGCGAACGAATTATGTTGTGATCAGTGATCACCCAATGTATATGCATTGCAGGTAGTGGAAAGTTCCGCTGTCGAACCCGAACCATGAAATGCTGCTAAGCTAGCTATTCAAAATAACTTGAGAACAAAGGTACTTGTGCGGTTGCTCATTGAAATTATCGCATTTCAATGGGAATTGCAGGACTATAGACTTAAACGTGACCTCTAAACAAGGTTGTAAGCAGCAAAAACATTTAAATGGCGGGGTGAATGTTATTTAATATTGTCAATAAACCATTTAGTGGCTTACTTTTTTAACATGCCCATCTATGTGCCCTTAATCGCTCCCCCTCCTCCAAATTACGGTGCTTTGCCCACGTCAATGATTTGAACTACTCAAATATGCCATTTTCACGGTAATTACTGTTATTCGATCGCAAGGGTTTCTGAAAGTGGCGCCAATTGGCCGTTCGAAGGACAATAGCAAGTGGCCAAAATTTGTCAATTTCGCTGGGACCGATCTTTTTTTCCTTGTAGGTAACGTTTAGGATTTTGCGCTGTCGAGGTCAAGTCAAGCGACCCAATACCACTGATGCGCGTAATCTCGCCTAATTATTTTACAGTGGAAGAATGGAAGTCAGTAGTAATGCAGGAAGTCTTATGGAAGATTTTTCCTTGCTGGAAACTTCGCGCCCTCTGGAGGTCATGCTTGACTAACACTCTACCTGTTCAACGTTTGACCGTCGAAGAAGCTTCGCAATTCGGGAATTTTCTGTAAACCATGGAAATCGTGTATTGCATTGGATGGTCTGTAACGTATCATAGTTCAGCATGTTTGCAAGGCGATTGGCTGGTGTGCTCGATTTGGAATTATTTGTAATGTTCGTCCACAGCTCATTGTGTAGTTTTCCGTATACATAATACGTGGGCTCCCATACAAGTACTTCTGAGGGAGTTGGGGGCTAAGAAAAATTAACTCCAAGTTGTCGAGAATTTAATGAATGTACAAGATACCAAAATGCTACAAAAATAATTGATACTGCTTGACAATTAGTAATGAGCTAAAAAGTACCTTAGGGAGAATTCAAGTATTACGTAAGAACCTTGTGGGGAGGGGTTGCCGTTGGTCTTATTTTCCTATGTTAGCCAATGTTAAATTTTGCTTTCTGAGGTGGGGGTGAAATGGCCAAAATATTGCTTACGTAATACTTGATCGCTTTCTTATTTTAAAATGTGACTGTAAAACTTTTGAAAGTAAATACGTAGCAAGTTTGGGGAAACCAAATTTTTAAACGGCCAGGGACTAAGTCCCCTTCTGCCTTCCCATATATGCGCCTATGATATAATATTAGCCAGCAAAAAAAAAAAAATTCAGAGACGATTTATTAGAAAAGTCGGGGGAATTTGAAGTGCAAAGGCTTGTCACGATGGATGCATACTTGGCGCATGCGTAGTTAATTATATGGTGGTGACGTTTGAGGACTTGTCTGTCTAATCTTCAATCTTGCGTCCCATATTGAAATTGATTTCTCGAAGCTATAGTAAAACCTTCCTAAGGCGACCACCATGTTCTGTAAAAGTGGTTGTTCAGGGAAATGGTTTCTTAATGGTGGTGTAGAGAAGGGAGTAAACATGAAATGTGCGAAACAGAAAACAATTTAAAATAAACGTATAAATTGCGACATGTCACATTAACCTTCTAAATATGAAATTGAAAATTATGGTTTGATAATTTGAAATTTTAATTATAAGCTAAGAAATTTTAAAATTAAAAAAAGGGTGTGGATGCGTAGTAGCTTGTTCCATTAAATTTTTTTGTTATAGACTTGGTGTTCAGAAAATAAATGAAGTAGTATATCGTCTTCAACGGCCATTGAAGTTTGCATTTATCTGTTCACTTCCCTTAGTACTTTCTGAGACCAGAGAGCAATGTTTTTTCTTCGGGAGTTCCGATGATGGTTCTTCATTGGAATTGGACTGAGAGCATGAAAGGTTTTAGCACTAAATTCAACTTTAAATTGAAGTAAATCTTTTATAATGATGAAACCTTGAAAGCAAAAAAACATTGCTAAATTTTTTGCTCCATTCAAAGTCAGAAGATAGCAAGAAATGCCCCCCCCGTATCTAAAATGTGGCCCTTTCTGTGGTGTGTGTGTGTGGGGGTCCCTTTCGATAAAGCGGTCGTTCAAAGAGGTTTTACTATGTTTTGTTTACTTACATTGTCTTATATCCCCCCCGAAATGCGTGTATTGTATATGTGATAGGTGAAATCTTGTTACCAAATCATCAATCAAGACCCAATTTCTTTTGTTCGCTTTTCTTCCACTAATTGGCCAGCTCCTCTCCTTAGATATCGCCCCTCTCACCCTGAAAGAACCAATTAACAGATCGAAAGCCTTGTTCCATATATTGCAAGAATTTAAGACAGATGGTGCCGTTTGGTCCTAGCTGTTTTTCTTTGTGTCATTAAAGACAAACAGTAGGTGTTCGCCTTTTTTGTGTCACATTTTTCTTGCAGCCAAGTTTTTCCATTATGCATTTCTTGAGGAGCCGATTCAAGGTTTTGTACAAGAGCTGAGCTATTGCCATTTTCTTCAAAGTATTTACGAAATTATTTGGTCGCATGCCAATTTCCGTTGACGAGAGTTGAATTTTCATCGTTTTCAACGACGTTTGGAAACTGGCGTAAACGACATGTCTTTGTGTCTTTACGTCGTCGTTTAAATGTAATTACCATCTCAAGGAAAACTGTCGTCAAAAAGATACATTAGTGAGTCTTATAAGTGAGGCTTTATTACGCGAAGGTTAAATATTTTATGTTGAACTACGTAATAACTTTAAAATGAAGTGCTTTTTCTTTATTTACTCGTCATTTGCCAGACCTAGAATCAGAACCAGGATTTCTCAGAAATGAAAATACGATCTACTTTGAAGGATTAGTTGAATATATAGCGATGGCGCCAGATTGGCGATAAAGCAACAATTGTCGCCAATTCATAACCAGTCGTCGCCAACTCGTAACCAGTCGTCGCCATAATCGTAAACTTGGTTTCCAAATTTGTCGTCTGTTCTATGTAGAACTGAAAGGGCGCAAGTTTATTCGGAGACAAATTAAAATAAAACCGAAGTAACTGAGGAAAAAGTGTCTTGAATAATTTAACTACTGACTTTAAACTTTATGCAAAAGCAAATCAGCACACATAAATCCTAAAGGAATTTAATTTTGGTGGTTACTGTAATCATTTTGATTAAAATTGGGTGTATATATATATACTGTTTTGAATATATGACAATTTAAAATGTGAATAATTTAGTATGTGTTACGCTGTTTTTACATAAAGGCATGCATATATAGAATAATACAGGCTGACACGATTTTTGTTGACTTACAGTTGAATTGATTTTAAGGTATTTTAATGTGCTGAATTCAAATCATTTGTCTTTGTATATCACGTCGGGTTTTTTTTCTGAAATGCTTTGAAGTCCAAATATGAGCAAAAATTGGGTACGTTGTATGTAGTTTGCGGTAAAGAAATGGTATATTCAGAATTGTATGATAGAAAAGTTTTAAAAATGTGACAATTACTGTCTAACGGACATATTGTGCGTTCGCGCAGACCTGACGCCTGATACCGTTAGCAGACAGGTTAGTCCATTGCAGTTTAGGGAAGGGCATCTTGCCGAAACTGGTTTTTCGCGCGGGAAAAACCAGTTCCTCCAAGACGGCCTTCCCTAAACTGTAATGGAATAACCCGTCTGCTAACGGTATCACGCGCCAACTGAGCGCGAATGCACAATAGCAAAACGAATCTGGACTGTTTAAACAATTTCGTCTGCCAGATATGATGCCAAGTTCAAAAACCCATGGTTATTTGCTCCTATGTACAAAATGCCTGGTCGTAACCCAAATATATCAATCACAAAACACAATTTTTAATAGTTTTCCCCAACGTAAGGACCACGTGTATTACTAATTTTTTCAGATTTTTGTCAGCAAATTCTGCGTGAATTACTGGATCAAAAGTTTGATTCATATAATATTATAGAAATAAACACGGAATGGGATAGTTCGTAAACTTGCCGTGCTAAAATAATAAGCTTATTATTAACCATATTCATCGCTACAATCCACATGCAAGATAAACAAAACAAAACCGAAGGCGTTCATCAGCTAAAAAAGACCCCTCCATTTACAACCTAACAGAGGACACGCCGCCTATTTCCCTGCAAAAGATCACTAGGGCTCGTCGATTCGCTGAATTGCGGAACTGGTTGCCAATAAGTGCATGGCCGCGTACTAAAATGCGTCATTCGCTTGCGAAGTCCGGCAAGCGAGATTTGAATTTCCATAACACTTTTAGCATTAGGACCGATTTAAACAATCTGATTGGCTAACGATGACATCACTTATAGGTTTGCTACGCAATTTTGGTCGCCAATGTAACAGGCACCAAAAGATCAACCACTTCAGAATTCACACTCATAGCTTACGTAAATCAGATTTTAATCGGAGAAAAATTTTAAGACGACAATCTACAGTAATACTCCCAATTTATTTTTAATATTACCATGAGTTGATTTTTTTCTTTAATTTAAATTTAAAATGTAATAAATGGTTAGAAATCTTTAAAACAAAACAATATTTTTGAAATATTGTGCTGCTAGCTTATATTTTTATAGAAAAATCATCTTTTGCCTCAATTTTTGAGTAGATGGCGGCTGAAATTTTAAAGAAAAGGATAGATCATATCGAGTGCGCCGAGTAGTAACCACGTATTTAAAAAATAAAAAAGTATCTCCCTTGATTCCTGGAATTGCTTTCCTTGATTGTAATTGAAAATTACTATTTTTATAATACAATAAAACCTCCCTAAGGCGACCATCGTCGGTTCCGTGAAAAAGAGATCGCTCAGAGAGGTGGTCTCTGAATGGAGCTAAATTTAGAATTGGGTCTATGGAGGGGGGAAGGAAATCCATTTCCATAAAAGATGGTCATTATGGGAAATGGTTGCAAAATAGCGGTGGTCGCTAAGAAAGGTTTTTCTATATATAATTAAATTATTTCCGAGTTGTTTTGTATTTATGGAAAATGCATATTCGGCAATTTTCACGATGACCGCAATTCCTCAAAAACCATGAAAAAAAAACCCACCCACACAACTGGGTTGCGTCTTTGATGTAAAAACCCGGGTATTTGCCAACCCTGTTTGCCCTGCATCCAAGTTAAGTCTATATGAATCCATTATTTAATAACTCATTAAATGATTTGAATAGCTGGAAAATACATTACTTTTAAAGACGTTTGCTCAATTACATTTCTTATATTGGAGCACCTGCAGGAAGCTTCAGGTTTTGACAATGACATCACTTTCTTTTGTAATTATTAATGGTTCTTTTGGCTCACATACAACCCTAATTTCGCCAAAAAAATAACAAAAAAAACCGCCAATTCTTTTCGACGGGAATTATTTTGATCTTGGAACCCGACCGCACATCACCTGCTCAGCCAATCAGATCGCTTAAATCGGTCATAATGCTAAAAGTGTTATGGAAATTCAAATCCCGCGTCTGGCGAACCCCTCCAAAATCGATCTCAAAAAGATCGAGCGACACGTGGTAGATGTCTGTCAACCGGCGGGAAATCCCCATCTCCACATCGACCCATGGATCGTTTTAACGGCGCATGCGCAGAGGCTCCAGCGTATTTTAACGTTTGTTTTCGGCGTTTGCTATACTAAGGAAAACTCTTAAGTTTTGGTAACAATCATGGTACAACCTGACAATCCGACGTGCATTCGTAATGTGCGGTAAGTATGTGTTCTTTGTCTGTCAAAGAAACATAATTTAGCAAATGTAACTGAAATGTTTCCTGCTTTCTCGTATGCCATGTTTATCCTTGCATTTTGGACGGGGGTTGCTACAAGTTTGCTTGTTATACGTATTTGCCCTGTCCCTGGTTTTTCCATGCCATGCTCAGCAGTGTGACTCTTTTTAAAACTTTCGGCTCAGCTAGCCCCCAAGAGTTGCCCTCTGGTCTAAGTCCCTACCTCCATATTCTGCACATAGCATTCATTTGTAATTTTCATTTTTTTACGAGTCTAAATTTTTTTCAAAGAAGGATGGGGAGGGGGGCTAAACTCCTTTAAGCGCCCCCTAATTGCGTCAACAACAACAAGCAGTTTAGAAAAAAAATTATTCGACGGTAAGGGGAACAATGTGTATTTTATTATGCAATGGGGGGGGGTCTTGAGCCCATTCCTTTCCTGTGTCACTGTGTGAAATGTGCTTACTCTATTAAACACAAAATATTTCAGCTGTATTATTCCGTGTTCCACTTGTAACAGTGAAGGGGAACAAACTTACTGACACACTGTAGTCTGAAGTTGGTTCTAGAGATGAGACTGGCTGGGCCCCGGGCTCTGTTTCATATTGTTCCCAGGTGGCTCAAGTAGGATGCAATTATGTGATTCATTTTGAGGATTGTAGAAAACGTGTGTATATGAAAATTAGAACAAAATTAAATGGTGTGGTTTAACAATTTTTAAAAATTTAAATTGTATGTCAAGGGGTTAAAGTTATATTTCAGGTTTTGGGTAAGCGTGGGTTCAAATTCCCCATGAAATATTTTGGGCTTGGGCCTCGAAAAATGAGCCTAAACTCATCTGTAGTTCGTTCCCTAGGCCATATGAAGTCCAAATTCTTCAGGGAAACTGTAGGTCCCAACACAGCCCTTTCTGTTCTTGTGTTGTAAAACTCGAATAGCTTGCAACTGATAATTTTCAGTAGGGTCTAATATTTTTTGAAGTGGGCAATCTTAGTTTCAGTTAACGTTTTTAAATTTTCACCCAGAGGAGTGTTGGATTGTGGGGGGAGGTGGTGCGAGGTCCCCCACATATGTGGTACAATAATGATAAAGCAAAAAGAAATTTAGATCACAAAATTCTACATGGTACGTTGACCAGTTTAAAATTCTTGGCACATGTTTTTCATTTGGAAATACTTTCTTAATGTCATACTCTTTTACTTCATTTTCATCATACTCTATATATTTCTCATACAGATACTCCACTCTCTTTCATACCCCAAACGTTTGGATGAGAATAACGGGTAACATTCACAGACAATTAAAAACGTGGATAATTATTGCTCTGATTACCATCATTGTGTTACGTGAGTAACTTTCAAAATTTATTACTTTCCCAGTGATATTTAAATATTTATTTATTAGTTGTTTTCGTTATTGTTGTAGACAGACATATAGCATGGTTGTAGTACTTATGAGGAAAATACGTTGAAGCATTGAACGTCTGTATATGTAATTCCAATCTCTTGAACCTGTTGTGGCACATTCGGAATATGTTCACCTGGCTATAAGTCTGTATAGACTAGTTGTCAATACATAATGATATTTCACAATAATTTTCAACACCCACGTATAAATAAGCTCAAACTAGAGCTATTTTTGTTTACCAGAAAAAAATGCCGTCCCCATCTTGGATTCGAACCAGGGTCAATGACAGTTTCACTCGCCCCAGGTTGCAAAATATCTAGCTATGCCACTGTATGTATACATACAAAATTCCATTGCAATGGAGGTACACCCCCCCATCAACACCTCCCTGCATACGCAAGTGTTCTCTTGGCTGCACCTTGCACCATAAAAAAAAATGCAAGATTGAACTAATATGGGTGATGCTATGGTTCACTTTACATACTTCTTGACGGCATGAGCCCTGCTGTGGCCAGGTGGTAGCACATTGGGCTGCCATTTAAATAATCCTGATTTCTTTTTTCCTACAGGCTGTTCATAGGCTTAAGCAGAAAGTTCATAAGGGGGTTATAGGCTTAATGGGAAGGGTTACAGAGCTACAACTCATATATTCCTATGTTAAATATACAAAATTTCATTGCAATGGGGGTTACAATACCCAAAACTGCCCCCTGGCTACGCCTATGGGTCTGTTTTGAAGTTTTATCCTCTGGATAAGAGATTGATTCATTGAAAACTAGATCCTTGTGCGGCGTGCTCACAGTAGTCCTTCTGCCATAAAACACAGTTGATAACGTGAATATATTAGCGATCTTTTGCAGCATTTATTTATGGACTACTGGCTATTAGAGATGAGTTCAGGCTCATTTTTTGAGGCCAGTCCGAAATACTTTGTGGAAATTTGTACCAGAGTTAAAACTTCAAATGTAATTTTATTAATCAACCCCTTGATGTACGATTTAAAAAACTCGCTAAACTACGCTATTTAATTTCCTTCCAATTTTTGTATATATATTTCTACAATCCTTGAAAACGAATCACTTAATTACATTCCTTGTAGAATTTTGATATTGAAAAGTCAGTTTTCGGCTTCACTTGTATCTGTCTGATGAGCCCAAACCTGGCTCGGGCTGAGCCAGTCTAATCTCTGCTGACTATTAGATTAATAGACAGTTGAATGATTTTTCTCTTGTTTTTTAGACAGAACCTTGAAATGGTAATTTAGCAAGACTTTTTTTCATTGAAAGTGATGTTAAGCTTTTTTTTAAATGTTGATTTGTAGGCTTGCCATAATACTGTTTTAAAGTTGTTTTTTTCTTCTTTAGTGGGCTTAAGAGAAATGTGGCCTCATATATGGTCTTTTGTGGCCATTTGGTACACGATATCAATGACTTACCAGAGGTAAGTAAGGCTAGGTGAAATACATTCGTGTAGGTATTAACTAAGAAAATTTGGTTTATTTTTTTATTGAGATTGGTTTTTGCCTTATTGGTTGCTTTAAATTTCAGTGTGGCTGTCGAAATTTCCTCTCCTATATACACTGTGATAGCTCCTTCAAAATTACGTCCCAGCGTTGCTTACCACGTTAGTGTCTCTGCCTTCAATCTTGCATCTCCGCTAGAGCTCAAAATTGGAATCGAAGGTCCAACAGACAATGATCAGTATAACAGCATTGGGAAAGAAATTACGCTGAACTCTGGTAATTTTTTACTTCTTTAGATCTCATATCTAATCCACATTTGGCGAACACATGTGAATGAACACGTGTTGAATAAGAAATCACTATTGAAGTTTGCATGAATAAACAAGTGAGCAAAAGTTGTGTTCATCTATGATTCAACCAGTCCCCGTATGATAAAAAAAAAAACCCCAGCATTTCAGTTTTTATGTCAACACTTGCTAAACACGCAAATGTTTTTGCATTGGAGGGCCAATAAGTATTTAATTGCATTCACTGACGTTTGACGTTGCTTTTTAATGTTCGTTGTCGTGATTACACTTATTTGTATATGTTCTTGTTCATTGGACTCGTTCGTCAAGTGTGCTGTTCGTATTTGTAGGCAAGAATTGTCGTTGAGTCACATTCAGATTACATCTAAAGGTTTCAATAGTCAGGACCACTGTCTTCAAGCCTACTGACTGTGACTATTAGTAAGCTTAAGTGTGCATATAGTGTGATTTGAAGGTTCCACGAAACCGGAAATGGGGAACCTGCAGCCTTCGGAGTCCTTAAGTGCTGCCTTTTGGACAAATCCAAATTTGGCAAACCTTTTATTTTTATTAATATGATTTTGTCCATCTTATTTACTTTATTTTTATTATTACCTGAAATGTACGTATTTAAAATATAGAAGATGAAGTATTAATGAAATAATCCTCCCAAACTGACCACCATAATTAAAGCGTTAGTAAAGCATAAGGACTATTTTTGTATGTCAAAGATCTATCATTTATATTTGTTTCTTAAGGTCAGAGTACATTAGAAAGTGAATATGAACGTTTTTACTGAAAGGATTGAATGAGTACAGTTGTCTATTTCGGTTAAACAGTTTGAATGAATAATGGGGTTCTGCTATAAATCTAATCAGTGGTGTAGGAAAGGGGGCTCAAGCCCCCCATTGGGTAACAAAATACATCGTTCTGTTTTTAATGCCAAATCACATGATCTGTTAAAAACAACTCAAGCCCCCCCCACCACCTCACCATAATTTTTGAAATGCTACATCCCTGTAACTGAAGTTTCTTGAATGTGTCCTCCTTCGACTATAAATAAATGTGGCCTTCCAGCATGAAAAGGTTCCCCACCTTCGCACTAAGTCGTTGACTGCATTCCAGATGAGTCGGAGCAGAATCTTGGAATGCAAAATATATATATATAAAAAAAAAAAAGTGGCAACATGAGATTGAAAAACGGTTATTGTAATCAAATGTTCAGAATATACATGCATGTTCCAAAAAGTACTCCTTTATTGGATTTTATATACCTTGTTTGGTGCAGAATGACCTTTGTTGTTCTTGCACCATGAAAGTCTAACTCAACCAATTTATTAGGTTTTAAATTCAACCTGTCTCATCAAATATAAAGAAAATTCATAACATCAGTATGTAATAATTACTAAGTATGCATTATATTGTATTTAATATTTCTTTTTCTTTTTAGGTGATACGCAAATCGTTAACTTTGAGGTATGTTATCTTTTCTGATTTCTACATGGGGTATTGAGGCATTTTCTGTAGTTTATAAACAATGTAGATTAAAATGGAGTAAGATTAATAGTATGAGTTTTCTTAAATGTAGATTGGACCGTGGAGCTCAGGGAACTACAGTTTAATAGTCAGCGGAGAAGGTGGTATAAGGTTTAAGAACCAAACGGTTCTAATCTATGAGCAGAAAAGCTATTCCGTTTTTATACAGACTGACAAAGCCATTTACAAACCTGGACAGCTTGGTATGAATTTATATTTTTAAGGAGTCCTTCAGAACAAAAGTTTGACGAACCAAATACGTATTAAAATGATTTTATTTTTAGTTCAATTCCGAGCACTGGTTGTGAATCCAAGTCTTGTGCCTGTGGTCACTGGTGCCATCAACATGTTTGTTACAGTGAGTATCATATTCAAATACACATAATGCAAAAATGTCAGCACATTAATGAATTCATGGAAAACGCTTCTTTAGCAACATTTATATGCTGAAAATAACATACAAGGTACGAAGCAAAAAATTTAAATATTAAAAAAAAAAAAAATGCAAGGACCTTCTATTTTGGTAAATGTATAATCCTTTTAATCACTGGAAAAAGGACATCCATATGTATATTGTTATGTACTTGGAACCTGAAGCGAAATCTGAATTTGCTATTTTACCAGTATTTAACACTTTTAATTAAAAACAAAAAATTTGTCCTCAGACGACACTGTACGTGTGTGGTTGCTTGTTACTCTAAGTAAACTGTTCACTCTTTTAGGATTCCAGTGGAAATCGCATTAAACAATGGAATAGAGTTTTTACAACAAAAGGTAATTAAAAACAGGTTTATGTTATTAAAACTGTTCTTTTGTCTTGATCACATGGTGCCTAAATCTCGGAAAATTAATTTTAATTGTGTTTATTGTAATACTTAAAATTTTTATTAATTGTCCATATAAGTATTTTTTTAATTTTAAATGTATGTTTTTTGTTTTCTGAAGGTGTTGTGTCTTCCGAACTACAGTTGTCTGATCAGCCTGTTTTAGGAGATTGGACTATCAACATAGATGTTTTGGTAAGGAATCTAAATACTTTTTGGTTGATTGATTGTTTGGCTTTTTTATGGCGCAAGAGCATCTGGGCTATACTGTGCAAAAAAACCTGCGTAAATTACAAAAAATATTTTCAGAATGAATAATGGAAATAAACTTGGTAATGGCATTAATTGGAGGTAATGGGCTAACAGCTGTTTTGACCAGGGTTTTACTACCAATATATATATATATATATATATGTATGTATATTTGACTTGTGCATGATAAATGTTGCTTCACCATGTTAAAGAAGAAGAAAAAAAAAAAAAGTACCGCAGCAGAGCTGTCTCAGGGCTATGGAAGCCCCCTGGAAGTGTAGCTAGCCCCCCTTACCAGAAATAGCTTTTGTTAAAATAAATTTTAGAACTTTTTATTTTATTTTTTTTTACATAAAATTTTACATGGCAATGAAAACCATTTTTTGATAAAATTACATTCAAAATAGATTTCTATGGTAGATCTTTTGTGCGTGCCATGTTTTTTTAGAGGTTTGAGTCTTCACCTGCTCTATAATAAGGATAAGGGAAACTATAAATTTTAGTATATCTCTAAATTTTTAATGCAAAATTTAGGGTTAAGAAATTTATTCATTAGTGTTAATACTAAATATCAAAGTAGACTAATATTTAGATATGTTAATAAAATACATTAATGAATTTTAAGCCCACTTTGTAGCTTTTTGCACCTACCCCGCAACTTGGAGGCCCCTCGTGACAGGAGTCTAACTACAGGCCTGTATCGCAGTATTCCCGAATTGGTTAAAGACATTAAATTTAATTGTATCAGAAAAGTGCATTTCTAAATTTTTTTTTTTTAGATTGATTTCATCACTGCTGGAATTTGTATCCAGGATACTCAAGTTTGTGAGAAAAATTTCCATACACATGCAAAAAAATTCTGCGTGAAAATTTTCCCAACAAACCATCTCTATTATGTAAAAAGATTTTACATAATATAGAAACCACTCAGTACTATTGTATTCGTCTCTGATTTTAAATATACACTAAAATAATGCTATACGTTTGGTAACCATGGCATGCCACATCCATACTGTGTGTGCAAAAGTCGGGAAGACAGAGATAGGATACTGGAGCTCTTGACAGAAATTCTATCGGTGGGTTTCATATTGCAGTAGTGTCAATTTCTGTATAGTGGCAAATTTAGGAATTGCCTGCCTATGTCTTGGACTTTATATCAACTTCATTTAAAATTGAATCGGTTTATGCCTTTTGCAGCCAATTGTTTACTGCAATAATCAGCTAGCTGCATACAATCGATCACTGGCATGCTACTGCCATGAAATCTATAGAAACCCTTGGACACTTTCGAGTCAATGAGTTTCACTGATAATGTTTTTAATATACTAAGTATTTTATGATGGAGTCCTGCAGTTGCACAGTATTGTAACGCTTCTGCCTAATGTGCCATTAACTCTCATGGTTCTCACGGTTCTTGAATTTTTTTTTTTGCTAAGTCAGGACCCTTGAAAAGTACTTTAAAACTGTCAAAAATGTGGTTGGTCCTTGAATGTTTCCCAAAACCTTTTTTCAAGTTTTGGCAAAAAAAAAGAGGGTATTTCCCTTATTTCCAATGTAGTAACAATGTAAGGTCCTTGGAAAAAATTATTTGGTCCTTGAAAAGTCCTTGAATTTCATCAGGACAAAGGAGTGGGGACCATGACTCTGGTTCGACTCCCAGCAGTGCAAAAAGAACGCTTACTCAGAGATCTCATAAAGATCGCACTGCTCACTGTAGTCCGGGGTTTGGTTCCCTAGGCCTTAAGAGGTTCGGATTCCTCGGAAAACTGTAGGTCCAGAGGTTCAAATTCCTCGGAAAACAGTAGGTCCCGGCGCAGCATGACCATTGTAGTCTTTGAGCCGTGAAATCACGAAGTTTTATGATGGAAGTTAAATGGACTGTAAAATCCAGCAAACAACAAAATGGACCATTATTTGCCATCTAAAAGTGAAACATTTTGAGAACGACTAATGTAGGTTTCTTTGTTGGAATTTTCTTCCCAACTTATTATATTGTATTTGATATGATTTGTATTAAAACAAGAATAATTCAGAACTTTAAAAAATCCACCTTATCAGCATCACTACATTCTGGAAGAGAATTTCGTAACAATCTATGGTTTATATTCTCTTCCATTTCTAACCCAAAGCCTAAAACAATTTAATATATATCTTCTCTTACATTGCCATATCTTTATACTGCTTATGTATCACTAAATATTGCATATGGGGTGAATAAAAAATACAGTGTTAATTAAATTTTAAACAGATTCAAAAGTGAACATTATTGTATGTGGTTCCATAGGTTTTAAGAGATTGATTCCTCGAAAAACTGCGGGTCCTGATGCAGCATAACAGTTGCTGTCCTTTCTTACATCGTAAAACAAGTAAACTTCCGAGACAGATTTAGTAAACGACCGAATAAAGCAAACATTTTTGTTGGTTGCAAGCTCCTTGTTGTATACAGGTCCCACTGTATATGGATAAAGCAAATTCTGCGATAGGAAAAATCGGAAGACATTTATATGCTCATGCACAGCAATACTTTTAATATTCTTCATATCAAATTTCACAATTTTTAAAGTACTTTAAAAAACGTTTAAATTTATTCCAACTTCTGTCTTTTCTTGCCATAAATTTTGTTGTGACTTACCCTGTCATTGAACATACAAACACATGCAAGAGACAAATACTTTAAGTTTCTTGTGGTTTAATTTCTACATTCAGATCTGTCTTAATGCTGAGGATATGTCTTATCTTTAGAAATATAGCACAATGACCTTTGCTGTTCTTGCGCCATAATAATGCAACCCACAAATCGGGGATATGTTGAATTATTAACAGATCATGTTAAACACTTTCACATTGATTGTAAATATTTAGTTGCGGTCCTCGAGAAGTCTTTGGAATAAAAAGTTTTATTTAGAAAAAAAATACAAACTCTTTTATAGTCTATCAGTGCTTGTGGTTTTTGAATGTAATCAAATATTTATGATGAAATTTGTGTTCAAAATCATAAGTTTATATTGAAATTTCCTTCTGTTAAATAGGGTCAGATTTTTAAGAAAACTTTTACAGTTACGGAATACGGTAAGTAGGATTTGTGTGTGTAAAATGTCTCTTTAAACAACGTACACATTGAAAAAATTTGAACTTTATAATAATTTTCCTTCTCACCATGTTTATAGTATTTGACAAAGTATTTAAAAAGTCTCAAAAGTTATTAGAAACAAAGGACTAAGAAATTTAAGGAATTTTTCTTTTGCCATCAGTACCCTATAGTTTTAAGCACTGCCTTTGGATCGGATTTATTGCCCTGCGGTGGCGCAGTGTGGTAACGCGTTCTCCTAGTGCGCCGCTAATCCGGGTTCGACTCCCAGCAGTGCAAAGAACGCTTACTCAGAGATCTCATAAAGATCGCACTGCTCACTGTAGTCCGGGGTTTGGTTCCCTAGGCCTTAAGAGGTTCGGATTCCTCGGAAAACAGTAGGTCCCGGCGCAGCATGACCACTGTAGTCTTTGAACAAACTTAAACCTCATTTAACATGAAATGAACTTGATTATGTGTAAATGTATTATAATTCACAGAGGTCACGTTATGCCATCAGTCACTTTCCTCATGATCCAAAGCAGTGTTAAGACATGAAATGTGCAAATGAAGTCTTTTGCACTCGTAGTGCATTTCTTTAAAACTTCCTTCATTAATATTAGAGATCTTCAAGTGCAATCAATGTATCTTCTAGATATACAATACATTTACATTACATAATATACCATCATCCCCTCGTTTGCTCAGAGATTGAATAATGTAGGTTGTGTTGCCAAGAGAGATCCCTCTAAATTCATGAGGTGACGTCATTAGTAAATAGCTAGAAATCCTTGTTAGAGGAATGGCAAGATTAAAGTTGGGGAAACCAAGCTATTAAACCTACTGGATTAATAAGGTTGGCTACATCTAAAGATATCAGGATCGATAAGGTTGGCCACATCTAAAGATATCAAGATTCAGAGCTAAGTTAAATGACATAAGGCTGCTTTTACACAACTTTTTGCTTCAGTTCAATCCTCCATTCGCATCATGCTTCATAACAACTGAGACCAAAGGCTATTCTAGGAAATATCCATTTCGGTGTCATGTCATGAGCACCCCCAGGTTATGTGCAAAGGTGTGCATCCAGGAAAAATTCCAATTGAATGATATTGTTGAGCTATAGTTTTCTTTGGCGTAAGTTCAGTTCTTCATACATCAAGGTGGGGTGAAAGTTCACCTCATCGGGGCGCTCATGCATCATGTCACAAGAAAGATGCACAGAAAACTCCTTTGTTAGCTTTCTCACACCCAAAATACGATACTAGACTTCAATGCTGGTATGGAGCAAAAATAGCAATAGAAAAGGTTTTATTTGTAACAATTTATTTGGAGCATATTTTTTTGAACGTTAATTTTAACGACCTATTTCGAATGTGCTCTTATTAATTTAAGTGACGTTCTTTTTCAGTCCTGCCTACTTTTGATGTCTCAATAGACTTGCCTCCATATGCTACCTATCAAAAATCTGATATCATTGCTACAGTAACTGCGAAGTAAGTATTCGTTAAAAAAGTTTCTTTCAGAAGACATGTTGTTAAACTGATTCAGATCATATGTGTATTATATACTTGCCAACTCTTAGTTGTCTGTATAGTGCAGTGGTTCCCAACCTTTATCAAGCCGCTACTCACTTTTAAATTAGTCAAGTAATCCGCAATCCCATTTATAGTAACCAAAAAATCCACGACCTCCCATCTGCCGCTGCCACGTTTACATAATAAAAGCATTTTTAACAGAGTAAAGAAAACACATTAAATACAAAATTATTATATACGTTGCATTATGTACATTATATATATTAATGTATATTACAGATATAAAGTTAACAACCATTAGTAAAATATTGCAATGTGTGTAGCCATGTTGAAATATAAAAGCGTTGGAAACATTTGGTATAAAATTCCTTATAAAAATAATTGTGACGGTCGCGACCCACAGGTTCCCAACCTGTGGGTCGCAGGTTGGGAACCACTGATATAGTGTATAGATTTTGGCTAAATTGTAAGCTTATACTGAAGAGGGATAAGATTGTACAATTCCGTTCAAAATATCTGAATGAATTATAAAATATCGTTTTATTTATTCCAGAAATAGAAAGGAACCCTCACATTCGAAGCATGCATTTTTTATGGTGGGGGAAATATTTTTTTGTCAATGGCTAAATCAACAATTTTTCAGCAAAAAAAGAGCAGAGCATTAATTATATTTCAGTTTTATATCTGTCTTGGTGTGTCCATGAATTTTCTTAGTTTCTAGCAAGTGATGCTGTTTTATTCATTTAATTTCCCAAAATTGAAATACGCAAGTTTTACTTTCTGTTTAGCACAATCTATATCAATATATTTCTCTTCGCATAATAAGGAAAAAAAAAAAATGATAGTAACCCCACGAAATTCAATTCTGGATATGTTTCATTGCATGTGTACATTTCAAGCATTGATGCATGCATCCTCAAAAATTGTAAGATTTTTAAAATTGACATGTTAGCATGTATATTAGCATTGAAACTTAGGAATTTTAAGTATATTTTAATAACTATGTTAGTGGTTCTGCCACTTAATGATCGATACTCGTCTTGTATATGTTGTGTTTAATATTACGCAAGGAATTAAATATAATTTCACGAATTGATACAATTCAAAGTTCGAAAATTTTTGCCGCATTGTCTCGATAGCAACCTTCTGTTTATGTTAGGAGTTCCAACAAAGTGGAGTAGTGATTAATGCATTTATCACTCCACTAACCCTGGTTTAACTCACGGTGGTATCGTAGCCAGTGCCGTTTTCCCTAATAGGCTATAGTCTAGGGTGGCACAATTTTATGTAGGAAATCTGATATAACGAAGTCAATACTGTACGATGATATAATCAAATGTTTTGCCGCCATGAAAGTTAGACGTCATGCTTAAGATTTAAATACCAGTGTTCCATAAATTTTAATTTCGGCAAAAAATGAAAGCATATTTCATTAAAATTGAATTTGATTTACGATATTAGGAGTGGGCAAATGCGGCTCTTTAAGTGTGGGCCCCCGTCGAAAATTTAAATCCTTTTTTTTTCCAGAAGTTTTTTTATGAATCTTGTTAAATTGACTAAGAAAGTGAATCGGTTAATGAACAGTAAAAGCCATACGTAATCGCTTCAAAAGTAAATCTTTTGTTGCATTAATAGGTCCGTCCAGGAGTTATTAAATAATTATTTTGCATTTTCTTTCTCTTATATTTTTTTATAGGTATAATTTACATAGCGCCAAAGATTTGTGTACAATTTGTAACTATAGTAATTGAATTTGTATTTAATATGTAACCATGGTGTGGCGCTCTTTATAATATACAATAAATTGGAATGCGGCTCTCACTGACCTCATGCTTACCCACCCATGTACTATACATTAAAAAGAAAGAAGATTAATATTGTTTAATGTTTATGTTTCAATTTATGAGTTTGTTTTTCAACATATTTATTGTCAATACAAAAGTTTTTGGCGTATATTGAATGTAACAATATTTGTTTCTATCACGGATTGGGGGGGGGATGAGTAGGAAGGGGCGGAAAAATGGTAAATCCGCCCGTGGTCTTAGCATCTGTTAATCTTTTTTTTTACCTCACTGTTGTCTGGGGTGTGGCTCCCATGACATGTTTATTATCCCATGGCATGTATTCCTTAGAGAACTATAGGTCTTGGTGTATCATAATTTGTGCTGGCCTTGCTCCATAAAAAAATATGAATTGATTTCAACTATATGCATACATGCCTAGTTTTCTCTAAATCATTATTCAACAATTTAAATTTTTAGATTATGATTTTGTATATTGAAAGTGAGTGGGTTTGTTTTGTTTTTTTACCAGGTACACATATGGTAAATCTGTTAAAGGAAATGTTAAGCTGATGGTAAAGCCATCTTTGAGGTTTGGATACTTAAGCAACGAAAACCGCCCTGCAGTTATTGAAAAACAGGCAAGTGTGAAAATTTTTAATTATTTATTTTAAAATACATTTTATTTTTTATTTGGCCTGGTCACGCCCTAAGCTAGAGACATGGTCAGTTTGACCAGGCAGTAAAATAAAAAATAATAAATTGTTGAAATTGTAAGTTTTTATAACTTTTTTTTTTTAATATAATAAAACTTTTTGAAAGAACACTTCAGACTCCTTGTAAGAAATTTAACTTTTTTCATGTATTTTAAAATAAATTTGTTGAAAGCTATAATTAGTTCCGTGAATTTGTCCAAATTGATTTCAATGCACCGGGAAGTAATTTCCTTGCAAATATTTCAACGATATTTTGAATACTCATTTCCTTATGGCAATCAGTTTTATGGGTGGAATCGGTTTGCTTTTAGTAATTAAAAATGATTTTACACACTTGATTTTTGTTCACGTTCAGTTGGGAATCCATGCACAACTAGAGGAGATTTAAAATGCAGATGCTATTGTAGGAGGTAAACAAGGTAGCTATGTAATGCACTTGATATGCTGGTAATTCATACCACACTTGCTGGCTTGTACAGTGCTCAAAGTGCGATACCAGCAAGTGTTCAGTGCCTGTGCTATTACATCAAAATTTCGGAAGCGTACTAATAATTTCATTAAATACCCTGATCAGGCTAAAGGAAATCTTAGTTTTTACTGCTGAGAATACTCTTAATTTCTGTGGTACTTTGTGCCAGTAATAAAATATGGTATTTCTTTAAATATTAATTTGTTTTAATTTGACAACTTTTGTATGTTCTTAATTCTTTCCCACTTACAGATCAATGGTTCCGTTGATATACCCATCAATCTGATGAATGACCTTGGTCTTAAAGAGGACACTTTGACCTTGGAAATTGACATCACCGCAGAAGTGGAAGAGGAATTGACAAAAAGGAAATATAATTCCAGTAGCACGATCAAAGTCTATGATAGAGACATCAAAGTGGAACTCATCAAGTCGTCGGAATCATTTAAACCTGGTCTTAAGTATATTGCAAATGTAAGTGTTGCCCCAGCAATTCCTAAATTTCACGAAATTGTGCTTGTGGCTAACCTAACTCCTGGTGCAGCATGACCTTAGTTGTCCTTCTGCATGAAACAACCGTTAACTGGATTGAAGACAAACATTATACAAATATCAACCTATTTCTTAGTCAAAAAGCAAAGCTGTTGTAGGATTAACCTGTATGGATAATTTATGGAACTGTTAAGGAAGTACATACTCTAATATTTGTTAGTGTCCGTATGGGGCTAAATTTATTCGGGATTGTGGAAGTCGTGTTGAAAGCACCGCATGTCTCAAACATTAAAAACAGAGAACAATATTATCAGTTGATATTGTTAATAACTTACTTTTACGAGCTTTTTTTTCACTGGAGAAATTTATTTAACACCTTTCGATCCTACGGTACCTTAGTAGCTATGTTGAGTTATCGTGTAAATAACCTAGATTTGATACTCAATATGAAAGACCCTAGTGTAACATAACTTTAGCTAACCTTTTGCTGTAAAACATAAATTATATATTGCAGTCAGAACCTTAACTAGGAGGCGACATTGAAGGCCCATGCCATGGGTGCAGACAAGGAAGGACGTAAAATCAGCTGAAATAATTCACAGGGGAGACTATGTCCGTGGCTAGGGGAGTGCAATCTGGATGGTTCTACTAGGGTACAAGGTCTAGGTACGGTGCCGATTGCAGTACCAAATTTTCACAAAGCATTTCCTTTAAATTTTGTTTCCTCTTCCAGGGCAAAAACCTAAATAGAACCCACTAACTACATTACTAATGGAAGAAAAAATTGAGAAGAGTTGCGGCATCGAATCATGTGGTGAGTGAGAGTCGCCTCTCGAGCGCAAAGGGTTAAGTGATTTAGCATTAAGGAGCACAGTGTACTTTGTTATTCAATGGGGGACCTTGAACCCCTTCAGTTTTCTATGCCGCTGGTTCAGGTTCCATGGGGGGGAACAGATCCCGGCGTTCAATGCTGCTACTACAGAACAAAAAAACTTGATGTATCCAGCTCAAACGAACGGGAAATTAAAATTAGATGCACAGTACAGTAATATTAAATCCAAATGAGAAATTAAATATTAGCAATGAAACTTTCATGTGATTATTAAACGTTTCCTTATGTTTCATTCTACCTTGCTTTTCATAGCTTAAAGTTTCGTACCAAGATGACACTCCCGCTTCAGTTACCAATGGCGACCAAATCATTCTGAAGTATGGCTATAGCTATGATGAGAAGGAATGGGAAAGCAGGCGCATCTCAATCCCTAATAATGGCCTCATCAGTGTCGATTTCTTTCCACCTATCAACCAGAACCTATCTTTCTTGAGTATGAACGCAGAGTTCAGGGGGCTGCAGTATTATTTAGATAACGTTGAGGCTGCCATGTCTCCCAGCAACAACTTCATCCAGGTCCTGCTTCGAACACCATCGCCCACAGTCGACAAGGAAATTGAATTGGAGATCAATGCTACTGAGTCTTTGTCAAATATAGTGTATGAGGTATGACTTCATGAATCAGTTTACCATTGTTGGTAGCGTTTTTCATTAATGTTTTACGTTAATGACTAACACCATGACTTTTTTTTTTTTTTAAATACGATGCTCTGATTAAAATATACCTTTCCCTGGTGTAGGTTTTGGGCAGGGGAGATATCATCCTGGCTGGCAGTATCGATATTCCAAACGTAAAGACATATCGCTTTTCCCTTCCTGTTTTTAGCAAGATGGCACCTAAGGCCAGAGTGGTCGTTTATTATGTAAGAGCAAGTAACAATGAAATCGTTGCCGATGCCGTAAATTTTGATGTTACAGGAGTATTCAAAACACCAGTGAGTATAAATTCAATAAGCTTTATAAGCATGTAGCAAATATACCACTAAACTTACAAAAAAATCAAACTTTGTCTACAACGGCATTGTATTTGAAATGCTTACATTACATATTTCAAAAATGGGAAAATTTAATGTTCATTTGCATTTTTTTTTTAAGGTCAATATTTATACCGATGTGTCGCAGACTAAACCTGGTGGTGACGTAAGCGTTAACGTTGAAACCAAACCCAATGCTCTTGTTGGCATCCTTGGCATTGATCAGAGTGTTTTGTTGCTTAAATCTGGCAATGATATTACACAGGATGATGTGAGTATTTCTTAGATTTAGCATAACCTTACTTTGGGCTCAACAAATCTGAAAGGTATGGGCTGGTGATGTTAGCCCTGTTCGTTAGGGGCATTTCATAGAATTATCTGCATTTCTTAAAATATTTTTCAATGAATTTGGTTTCGTTGATTTCTTACCAGTGATTAACACTGCTTGCAAGTGATGGGAGTTGGCTTCTTCGTAGCTAATATCGAGCTTTTGGAGAGTATTTGTTCCCCTACAGGTTCAATACCTTGAATGCAATTAAAATTTTACAATATTCTGATTGTAGTAAATCTGGCTTAAGAAACTACCTTTGGCCTAAAAAGTTAGTCTAGCTGGCTTAATAAGTAAACCTTGAACTTACATATTACAGTTGAAACCATTTATCACGAGCATTAAGGACTGGCAGTCTGGCTTCTTATATCTTAAGTTTTCATTAAAACTGGGTTACCATTTAAAAAAAAAAAGTGAAAAGTAATATAACATTTACATATATATTTAAATACCAATTCTACATATTTTAATTTTATAATTAATAAAACATACACTATATTAGTTATATCGAAAAGAAAATCACATAAAAACGAAAAATTGAAGTGTGACATAGAAAGAAATTGAGAATGAGTGTTTATGAAGAGCTTTTTGCAATCTCTGGTTATAAAGGGGCCATTCATGTATCATGTAAGCATCTTTGGGGGAGGGAATCTGAACCATTCTTATGTAAGACACAGAAAATAATAAAACCACCCCATAGTTTGGAAGTAATAGCCGCCCTAATAGAGCTACAATACTGGGATGTACAACACAAGAGTGAAAGGTGTAAAATACATGTAATCGCAGTTAAATGTTTAATTAAACCAGTGGCTAGCCATCAACCTTCATTCGATCAGGGCCACTTTCTAGACTCCCCATTGTCCTTATGATATTTTTAAATTATAATGGATATGTTACTTTTAATAAATGCATTTTATCAAATCCACTTCTTATTTATCCACTATTTACTTATAACATAATAAAAATGTGATAAAATACGTTATGATAAAATATACTATCCCTTGCGGGTTAACGCGTATAGTATAGTTTGATAATACAGTAAAACCTCCCTACAACGATATCCGATATAACGATAAATCCCTCTACAACGTCGGCGATAGAAATCCCTCTCCTCCGATATAACGATAAATCCCTCTACTCCGATATAACGATAAATCCTCTACTCCGATATACGATAAATCCCTCTACTCCGATATAACGATAAATCCCTCTACAACGATAATTTTTCTCAGTCCATATAATAGTGTTGCAGAGAGGTTTTACTGTATAATGACTGCTCTTTATAACAATAACTCTCTCCACAACGCTATTTTTTCGTGGTCTATATAATATTGTTGTAGAGGAGTTTCACTGTATATGTATAATATATATAGTTTAATAATGTATATGTAATGTACAGTTTTATAATGGTAGTAACCAAAAATTTAGAGAACCAAAATCTTACGTCAGCATAAAGGGGGTGAGGCATTTGCATACTTTTTCTTACCAGTGGGAGTATGAAATGGCCAGAAATGTGCTTACGTGATACTCCAATGACCCCATATATTAACTTTGGACTAATTGGGATGAGTTTGTCTCTTAAGCATTGTTTGTAAATGTATCGTGGTTTGGAGGATAAGTATTTAATGTAAAACGCACAAAAGGAGGGAGGAGAGACCTTAATCCAACAGCAAATGGATTCGTTTGTTTGAATTTTTATGGTGCAAGACATCTGGGCTATACTGTGTACAGCAAATGGAGGATAGTTGGATACGATGTATTTTAATTTAATTGGGCGTTGTATCAGTCTGGAGTTAGCATAGTTTTAATTTGGAACATTGGATCTAATTCTTGATATACTCAGAATGACCCAGTCTGTCCTTGCACCATAAAAATTCAACTAGCCATCTAGAGGTGTGCAACAACATTCACTTGACAAATTAGCAAATAATTTGGCTCACCTGTGTTTTGTTCTTTTCACTTCGGACATGATTTTTATATGAAATGATTTAATGCAGGTAATTAATGAACTGGAAACGTACGATGGAGGTAAAAAGAAAAGATTCAACCATTTTTATCGAAAGAAGCGATCCCTCTGGTGGCCAGGATCTGCAACTGCTCACGAAGTGTTCGATGTGAGTGATATAACATCGTTCAATCTTAAAAATCGTATTCTACTTACGTGAATCTTTTTTTAATTCGTTTTAAAAATTGCATTTCATGCACATGAGTCGATTCTTTAAATTTATTTTCCTTTATAGGATTCCGGTGTTGTCATGCTTACGAACGGTCTTGTCTATCGTTATTTCCAACTAAGTAAGACATACAAAAAAAATTTTTTTGAATTTTGTATCGGTTATTTCCATCCATGCCTTTATTCCGTCATTTTGCGGAAAGGGGTTTTAGCCAGAGTGGAGGTTTGAGAGATTATTTTTTCTTTTTTTCAGTCATGTATCGTTCATACCACACAGATGGTGAAGGATTGGAGCACCTTGAAGGTCAGTTAGGCATGAAATCCACATCTGGTAGTGGTCAGTCACACAGAGTACGAAAACATTTCCCCGAAACTTGGCTCTGGGAACTCAATCAGGCCGGGTAAGCTTTATTAATAGAACGATGGATTTGAATTGTCATTTTTTTTTTACACCAGGTGTCCAATAGATATACTTAGGTGTTAAAAAGTGGAGCGGTTAACCAGTGGAGCATTACTTCTTGCTCCCAGTAAATTTTCAAGTAAAATGACTTTTGTTGAAAATAGTGTTACAGATGACCCCTTTTATCATAATGTGAAGCTCTTGCATACTTCTAAAGCATAATTCAACAAATTTAAGACCATGTGGTGGTGTAGGGGTTACATGTTTGCCTCTCCATTGTACCGGGTTCGACTCCCACCAGTGAGGCAGGAGAACATTTTACTAACTGCTCACTGTAGTCCACGATTCACTTCCCTAGGCCTTAAGAGGACCACAGATTCCTTGGAAAACCGTAGGTCCGGGTGCAACATGACCCTTGCTGTCCTTATGCTATAAAACAAACAAATGTAAGAAGCAAATATATTTTTTCAGCCGAAAGCTTTCGTAATGAGTCTCATGTGAGAATGTGTCATTGACAGATGTTGGGCTTCTTGGTGGAGAATGCTGGACTAAATTCGAGAAATGAGGTTTTGATGTTTCCCACCTTGTTTGGTACAAAATGGCTTTTACTGCTCTTGTCGTTCGGATTTTCGCTGCACGACTAATTTATAAATTAATTTCCCCCACTTCCCCAGAAACCTGATTTCAAAAGTGGAAGTGTGTCGAGCGACTGAAGCCTACCATCAATTTCTTCCCATGTAATCCATTCTGTAGTCATAGTTTCAAATTTGAAAATGGATTAGGACCGTGTGTGGTAGTAATACATTCACCTAGTGCCCCATCATTTTAGGTTTGACTCCCAATGGTGGGGGTAAAATGCTTTCCGACTTAGGTGTTGATTTCCTATCTATGAAAGATTCGGATTCTTCAAAAAAACTGTCCTTGTGCAGCATGACCCTTGCTGCCATTTGCCTCAAAAGAAAATGCCTCCCATTATTCAAAGTTCCATGTAAACTCGATTACTATTCCACATATATCGCCTTAAAGGCAAAAAGGTCTTACGAGAGTAAATCCATTTTCTGTAATTTTTTGGAAAAATTACCGAAACTGATGTGTTCAAAGTTTTTAATTCTTGATAAAATGAAAAATAATTGCAATTCTCCCCCCCCTGCTTTTCTCGTATTGCTGGAATAACAAAACACTGAACAGTTTTCTTTCATCCCACAAGATTTTAATCTTTATCTGTACCTTGTAGAAATGATGGGAAAATGTCCATCTCTAGCAAGGCTCCTGATACTATCACTTCCTGGATCATCAGCGCTTTCGCTATACATAGTGTAACTGGCCTCGGGATCTCACCTGAAACATCCAAGGTAAACTATCGCTTTTTATTCTTTCCTTATTCACTCTTCCAAAAACTTAGATCTTAGAAACTTTAAATTTTTGTTTAATTCGCTTACAAAATTGGGAAAATAAAAATTCTGTAAAAAATGCACATATGTAACAAGTACAGTTGATTTTCCATGTAATGTCTCCTGCATTGGCATAGTAATAGTAGTGGTACAGAATGACTTGTGCTGTCCTTACTGCCATAAAATTCAACCAACAAACCATAGTGGTCGTTGTGGTAATAGTTTCCTTTCTTATGACAAAGGTTTTACTCCCTATGTTACCCACCGCTTTTTTTCTTCACCGATCCGCAGTCCATGTGTATTTAATCATCTAATAGCACAGTTAGTGTCTAATCGTCAAATATCGCAGTCCATGGTTTGATTGTTTGGGTAAGAAATGGTTTAAAAACAATATTTCATGGCACGCCATGATTTTGGTGGCATTTGGACCATAAAATGCAGATTGATCCATGTTATGTGATGGCATAGCTATGCCACTCCTCTGCCTAGGATGAGCTCTGCAATAACGTAGTAGCCCCAAATCAGAATGTGCTGAAAAGTGTGACGCACTTCAGAACAAACAGCTTTTCTGCAGAATAATAATCCTGGGATTTTTTCTTCTCTTTTTTAAAGAAATAAAAATCAGTCCAAATATTTTCTGCATTTCTATTAAAAAAAGGAATTTATGTTTTATAGAATTTAAAACTGTAATACACGTATATATATACATGCATCTCCAACAGAACATTTTTTATTAGCTGAAGGCATGTTGTAGAACATTGCAAAACATCCTTTGGGGTATAATTAGTAATGCATTTGGTTGCCATGCAAATAATCCAGATCTGATTTTATGTGGTATTCAGCCATCGTCGTCGTCGTCCCCCACTTCTACGGATGCACAGTTCAGTTTTGATTGCCTGGTGTGAAAAAACTTCATTTGAGTGACAAAAACTAAATTCTTGTTCAACCTGATCTTAGCAGTTCTTCTGCCACAAAACACAAACTTGTTCTTAGAATATAATTCCACTCGATAAGACTTTAAAGTTTCTTAGTTATATCACGTGTAAATGTGGTGATTGAAATCCAGTAAGCCTGGTTACATGCAAATGCATTGTTTAAATTCCAATAAACCAGCCACTATGTTAAACTATAGATCAACGTTGCCCGAACTTGTTACATGTACTTCTAGAGGGTATAAGCATCTTCGGAAGAAAATGACGGAAATGGGTGACTCACGGAAAGATTCTTTGAACTTGTTCGCTAGTGTTGCTGAGTTATTTTCCCCCATGCAATGTTGCAGAAAAAGTAGTAATTAAAATAGGTTTCTTGTGCACCTGGAATTGTCAGAATTTGAAATCACTCTGGGCCTAGCTTGCTGTTAACTTGTGTTCGACTCCTGACGGTGCAAAAAACGCTTAGTCAGATCTCATAAAGATCGCTCTGCTCACTGTAGTCCGGGGTTTGGTTCCCTAGGCCTTAAGAGGTTCGGATTCCTCGGAAAACAGTAGGTCCCGGCGCAGCATGACCACTGTAGTCTTTGAGCCGTAAAACCACAAACAAATTGAAATCATTATTGAATGTCAGTGGGGAACGAGATTATTTGGTCAAACTTGGAAAAGTTGAGGGGCGAACCTTCCTAAATTATATTCTGAATAGCTAAGTGTCATTCGAACGTGGAGTTACTTTCCCCGAAACTGAAGTTCAATTCAAAGCTTTGTTTGCGATTAGTCGGACTTTTTTCTCCAAGGTGATTGTGATCTCTGGTAAAATCAATATCATTTCTCAAACTTTCATTGGGTCTTTTTCGTAATCAAAATTTGATTCAAATTGTATTTTTTATTGATAACTATTACCAATATGATGATACGTCACTAAGATAAGGTTAAATGTAAAATTAGGAATCTTTAAGTAGCCTTTCCGTTAGATTTTAAACTTTTTTAAACACACATGTTCTTTAATAAATTAAAAAACTGCCTCAACGTAATTATTAAATCACATTTTTTCGATGACATGGCAACAATAGATGTTAAATTACTCGTAAAGAAAAGAATGATTTTCCGGCGCCTGGTGGGACCCGAATCCTGTATGCCTGTAGGGACCCGAATCCTGTATGCCTGTAGCTTAGTCGGTAGAGCACTTGATCGCAGTGCCGGATTTATAAATGGTCATGTTGGGCACTTGCCCAGGGTGCAAAATTTCTAGGAGCGCAAGAGGCTGCGGATTTTTTTTTTAATTGCAAATTATTTACCGTAGAATTCTATCTATCCACTTTACCCGAGAAGGTGCTCTCCCTTTTTTTCTAAATCTGAAATTCTGAAAAATTGCGTGAACCCCTCCCCCGAGACAAATAAGTTTACATTAAAAATGATTATTTTCAAGTAAAAAATACTTTAAACTAAAAAATGAAATTTTAAATCTTTGCACCCTTAAATTTTGTTCTGCGCTTGCCCTTGCTCCTCCAATATCCCAAAGCTCGTCGTCAAATAAACCAAATGTATTTACAAAAATATCATTATTATATCTTATAATAATGCATATAAGGTAGGCTAACCATAAATGTCGCCCCTTCCCTATCGTCTGCGATTTTTCGTCGAATTTGAGAGGGTGGAAAAACAATTTCGTTTCTACTAGTACAGTGGGAGGGAGGCATGTGCTTAACTAGCTTTGAAGTCTAGGGGCTGACCTATTTTTTGGGGGGGACTAAACCGTATACCTCTAATGCTTAGAAGAAATTTTCTAGGGGTTTAGCCCTCTCAGTTGCGACAATGGAAGGGGGCGCCAAGAATCGTTGTGTCCAGGGCCCATTGTAGCCTAAATCCGGCCCCGCTTGATCAGCAATCAAGAGGTTATGGGGTTTGGGTCCATCAGTTGCTCGAAAACCATTCTTTTCTTCACAAGTAATTTAGCATCTACCTCAATGTAGTCTTTTAAAACCTGTCTTTTCAGGGAAGTTTTATTTCCAGTGTACATTAGACTTTTAATCAACACCAAATGGTACAATCTAAAAATTCAAGAACCTCTGTGTTACACAATTTGTGTAGTTGAAATACAAACCTGTACTTCAAATTTTAACCAACATTTGTATTTTTTTCACAGGTTACTGTTTTCCGACCTTTCTTTGTAAAGTTAAACTTGCCTTACTCAGTCATACGTTCCGAATCTGTTTACATTGAAGCCATCATTTTTAACTACAACAAGAAGCCCATGAAAGTAAGCATTTTTTTCTTGAATCGTATGCAAACAAATGTTTCTTCAGTGGCCTGAATTATGTGCCAGCAAATATTTTATTTTTCAGTCCCGTGAAAGTGTGCAAGTAAATTTTTTTTTTTTTTCTCGAATTGATAGAAAAAAATTTGCTTGCATAAATTTCAAAGTAATTTGAAATGCATGGAAATGCTTTTCCTTAAATCACTTAAAATGCATGTAAGCAAATATTTTTCCTTTTACTCACATGAAATACCTATACAGGTACTTCAAGCAACTTCCAAGAAAAAAGTACATCTATGCTCAAAATGAAAATAACAAATCATTCATGGTGTATTTCACTAATTTCTTTCTTTCGCAAGCCAATAATTTAGGCAATTTTTTCTGTAAAATGGGTGGATTTCAGCCTGTTTACGAACAAGCCTTGAAATCTTAGAATTTTAACGAACTTGTAAGGTATGATGCTGTGTGATGTGCCTAAAATTAAATTCATTGTTTTGTAATTGTTTTTTATAATGCTTTTGTAAGTGTCATTGAAAATAAGTCATTGTGTTGAAATGATGGAAAACATGCTTTGTTGTTTTACAGGCTGTCGTCACTTTGGAAAATCTGAATGGTGAATTTGAATTCACGACCGCCGGGAATGAAGTGGACCCCAGTCAGCAAAGCCAAAAATCTAAAACAGTAGAGGTAATGCAGAATTGTCTCCCCTGTAGCTCTTAATTCTTCTTTGGAACATTAACTCTGATTTTATTCTCTGAAAAAAAAGAAACAGGTTTGAATTTAAATGACAGTAAGTGCGTGTTAATTCTTTTCTACTGTTCCATAGTTTAAACAGCTATTGGCAATCTACAGCCACCAAGTTTAAGAGCAAAATTATAAATATTAAAGTTCAAGTGTTTTGTCCCCAAATCTCATTTTTATGTCTCTTAAGAAGTATGTTGCATTTTTGGTAGAAAAAGAAAACGTTATTCTTAGTAGTATTGGAGATTATGTTTGCTTATATATTGTCTGTCTACGAAAGGAACTCCTCATGGAGTTCTTCCTCCAAACTCCTAGTCCATTCTCATTAGAGCAGTATTCCGCAACCCCTTTTCTCTCCTGTACCTCTCAATTAGGCTTTTCATTTATGAATACCGTCTTAACCATTCCTCCATGCAAAATGTTTTTCGTTGGGTAGTAATGTTCTTGAATTAGCTAAATAGGCAATCTATGATGTAAATATGCAATCAGACTGACCTCGTAAACAATCATTATTTAATACTCCCGTTTTATTTCCATCACTACCTCTCCAATAATACTTGTGCTCTCCACATAGTCACATCAATAGTGGATTTAAAGTTTGATTCCCTGGAATTCATGAGATTGAATCCCTCGGATTATTTTTTTTTTTTTTTTTGTGGGGGGGGGGCAGAGTCTTAACGCAACATGATCTCGACTATTTCCATTGTGTTTTTCCATGATTTCTATTGGAGGCCTCCCATTGGTTCCCACTGGGTTTTTCCATTCTGCGGGACTGGTGCTGGGATTACAGTGCTGCCTTCCACGGCCACCCTTTCCAAATCCCCCACCCCGCACACACACGACTGCTCTGATGAAGTGTGTTTTCAGAAATTTCAAGTATAAAAAGAGGCAGAAACGTAACATCGTCATTGCTGCTGATGTGTCCGAAAGCTTGGGTGATCTTTTTCATTGCTATTTTATCAGTGTTTAACCTTTTGTATGTAAATGATCTTGACTGTCGTTTTACCATAAATGCATTAATATGTAAGCATGCATTAATATCAGTGAAAATTTCGGTATAGGCAAAGTCAACAATAGGTAATGGTGAAGAACACTAATGTAACGGCTGTTTCGACCGAACTTCCGGTGGTAAAAGCCTGGTCAAAACAGCCGTTAGCCCATTACCTTCAATTAATGCCATTACCAAGTTTATTTCTGAAAATATTTTTTGTAATTTACGCAGTTTTTTCTTATCAAGGCTCTTTTCCCCAAAGTTAACTAGCCCTTGTTAGAACTTTTATAAATCTGTTAGTTCATTAGTTTAAATAAATGAACTTCAATTCATGGCTGTTGGCATGAATCACGTTCTGGCCATAGTTCTCTAATATGCAATAGTTCCTGTAATTCGAAAATAATTAAATACGTTAATGATACAGTAATTAAAATACTAAAAAATAATGCACTTCGTGACGTTTCCAATCACAATTAAATTGGTAATATAACAATAGATAACTAGTTGAAGTATTTCCCATTAGTTGCCATAGCAACAATTCATAAAGCCCACGATACAAAATCATTACTTTCCGTGGACTATAATCAACCTCAAACTTTTGGAATTTGTCTTAATTAAATCTCGTTTTATTTTGAGATGAGGTTATATAAGATTAATTTTTAAGTTTCAGTTGTGGGTTTTGAGTAAAATTACTCGGTTTTAATACATAATTGTTCGCTAGGTTCCACCGGAAGATGGTGTCTTAGTCCCCTTCCTCATCACGCCAAAGAAAATTGGATACATCGATCTGAAAGTAACTGCTACATCCAAATCGGCGGGTGATTCTGTTGTGAGGAAACTGCTTGTGAAGGTACCTTTCACTTTATAATTCTTTCTCACTTTTCTTAAATTAAGATTGAAGCATGGGATGAATTGTGGGGATTTTGATATGCTGTTGAGTTTTAATTTTTTTTTAACCAAGTTAAATGTAGTTTGAGCATGACTGTATCTAGAGGGGAATATTATGGACCCCCCTGAAACTAAATTTGTAATGGGACTTGACTACAGCCTTGTATGCTGTGATTGTATCGATAGATGTTGGACCCCCCCGAAATTAAATCTTGGTACGGTCTTGAGTTTGAATAAACTAGGCTTACTATGTTTTACATTTTCTTCACAGTATCATTTCCACCCCAATACACTCTATATTTGGGGGAGGGGGGGGAGACTGGTGGCTTAACAGATTCCCACGCAACTGGTGAAACTTGAATTATCAAGGAATTTGAAATACATCTCTAGAAGTCGGGGAAAACGAAATTTCTGTGATCAAACCTGAAAAACTTAGTAAAGTTTTGTTAGCATGAAGCTGTTTTCCCCTTGAACTGAAATTTAATTCAAAGCTTTGTTTGCGATTTAGATTTCTTCTTTTCCCTCCAAACTGAGTGGGAACCATACTAGAATTAGTATCTTCGGATTCACTAGACTGAACTCAACTCCTAGTAAACTTGGTTGCATGCAAATGCATCTTATTTTGGAGATTATCCTAGGCAGTCTCATTTAAGGTAATCTTGTAAGTAGGTTTGATGTGTAAGGATAGTACACTGGTAACACAAGATTCAAAGATATAGTAAATTATAGAAATGTGGATATTTTCATGTCATTAGCGACACTGTGCTTCATAAAGAGCTGTATAATGCTGTAGGGTGGGGTTGAACCATTTCACTGGCCCAACAGGCAAAGAGAAACCATAATTTGGGAAGAGGCTGTGCGAGGAAGAAGACATCGACAACTACAGTCCATTTTGGGGGGAATTATTTAAAATTTTCACATATGTATATGGTCTTCAACCAGTGTGTATTGCCAGTCCTCTCTTATGGATCAGAGACATGGAGTCTAACAGTTGGAGCAATACGAAAGTTACAGACAACGCAAAGGAGCATGGAGAGGTGCATGCTTGGAATAACTAGGAGAGATCGAAAAAGAAACACTTGGGTGAGAGAGCAAACTAGAGTAGAGGACATCATTGTTAAAGTAAAAGGACTGAAATGGCGATGGGCTGGGCATATTGCAAGAAGAACTGATCAACGATGGACAACAGAAATTCTGAACTGGATTCCAAGAGACCACCGAAGACCTAGAAAACGTCCTCAAACTAGATGGGTGGATGAAATAAGAAAACAGGTTGGGGTGACGTGGAAACGAATGGCCCAGGATAGACTTGTGTGGAAAGCATTTGGAGAGACCTTCATCCAGCAGTGGATAGATAATGGTTGAATATGATGATATATATCCTTTAGGGTGGGACCATGTATATCCCAGCAGGTTTACCTCCCAAAAGAACTGGCTGGGATAAGTCCTGTCCTACATTCCCCCCCACCTATTCTTCACAAGTCAGTTTAGTAGGACAAATGGCTTGATCACGCGTAGCAACTAAAAGGAGGACGAAATAAAGGCCTATTGTACAAACATAACCCTTTCCTCTTCACTGCTTTGTACAAAAGTTAACCATCTGCTATCAGATTATGAGTAAGTTTCTTTCACTAACGTACAATACATACCCACTAAAGTTATTTAGCCTTGTTTATTTGTACTTAAGTGCAGCTACATCTCCCTGATCCCATGTAGCCACACTTTCAGGCGCCACTTAAGTTGATTTGTATGAGGGTGGGAGAGAAGAAGCGATATTTCCCGGTATGGAACGACAAATCTGTTTTACATCTAAGCTAAAGGTAAATTTTTTTCAAAGCTGGTCCCTAGGTCTTGTCAGTAAAGAAACTTATCTTACTCTCAGACATGTGATGTCCTTTATCTCTTTTAAAACCCAATTGATTAGTCCGTTTATTTTTACTGTTTTATTTTCTTATTTCGCCAATATTCTTACATTGGCATTTTAAAAAATTTAGTCCAAGCTTTTAAGTTTGATTTAAATTTTCTCTAGTCCAGTGTTAATAAACATACCTTCATGAGCTGTATGTTCTACATCTCTAGTGTAAATGTCCGTTCACCGTAGATGGTAAACCTGTGGTTGAAACCTGCTGGTACTGAGTGTTTGTTTTTTTATTTTATATGTCCTTATTTAAACATTGGTTCTTTACATGATTTAAGTTAAAATCCTTAGAAAAACTTTATGCAGGCAGTGTGATTTTAGCTTCCTTTTGTGTTATAAAACACAAAAACGTGGTTATAAATGTCGATTTGTGAATATTTAGTAATACAATCCATTTGTTCCAGGCGGAGGGTGCACCTCTATTTTTCAATAAGGCTGTGCTTGTTGATCTAAGGGATACAAATTCCAAGCCCTTGAAATCAACAGTCAATATTCCAATTCCCGAAGATGCTGTTGCAGGTTCAGAATCAGTCACCATTTCTGCTATTGGTTCGTAGTATTTTTTTTTCCCTCTCTTCTCTCGTAGCAAACTTTTCACCTGTATCCATTGACGTTTTATACATAAATTCTTAATGACCATAATTTAAAAAGATTTTGTGTAAAGAATTCGCTCTGGGTAAGAACATTTTGCGTACATTATAGGCGATTTGCTTGGCCCGACTGTGAATAATATCGATCACCTGCTGAGGATGCCATACGGATGCGGAGAACAGAATATGTTGAACTTCGTTCCCAATATAGTAATCACACAGTATCTTCACCGAGCCAACAGGTTATCTCCTGCGATCAAAAAGAAATCTCTCCATTACATGGAAAGTGGTATGTGGCATCAATTTATTCTATGTGCAGTACAGTTGGCACATATTAAAATTTTCTATATATGTTGAAATTAGTGAATCCTTCGATTTAAAATCCCCATTTATTAGATAAGCTGTGTCGAAATTTGAAATTGATCAGTTTTTGCATTATGAATCTTATATCACGAGTTGGGCTTTCTCTTCAAAATTTTTAGAAATAACCATAAATATGAGTGAAAAATATTCTGCTACTCTTGATATAGGTGGAGATATAACCGTTGTTTCCTTCGAATTTACTTACGTTATTAATGCTACTTTATGCATGCCAGATATGGGAGGAAATAAGACAATATTACATTTTAATGTAATCACGTTAGCAGAGTTTATATTTTCAGAAAAGGGGAAAATGTAGCCAAGACAGTCTTGGTTGTGTTAAGCTGCTGTGTTGACTGTGTTAAGCAGCCAGTTTAATCTAGAGTAATTCTCGAGCGGTCACAATATCTAAAAGCATAAAACTTAGAACCAATACTGTTCTACTTACAATCTTACTAGCAATTTACAATCTCATTTTCATATTTCATTTCTTGTCAAAGATCTGAGATGTATATATATTAACGAATTTTAACTTAGTATCTGTAGTAAACAGTGAGAAGTTTTAAATGCTTGCCTTTATAAAAGCAACCTTGGTTCATTTACTTCCAGGTTATCAGAGAGAACTTACATACAAGAGAGATGATGGCTCCTTTAGTGCGTTTGGCAATAGCGACAAAAATGGAAGCACTTGGTAAGGATTTCAAAAGATTGTTATAACATTAAATTTAATATACATCAACAAAATTAATGGATTTTAGCCACTAGTGATATATATTTCTAAATTTGCATATAAATTTTCTTTAGGAGAATAAAAAGAACAGTGGTTGAACTAGTAATAACTAGTGGGAAATGTTCCCAGTGTTACTAGGCATTATTTACATAATTGTACATGCTTAAGCAGTGACATAACAGTTCAAAAATTATGGGGGGGGTGGGGCTCAGGTAGCTTTAAAGGCGTGATGTGGCATCATAGGCATATGCAGAAAGTTCATAAGGGGAGGGGGTTACAGAGCTACAAGTCATATTCCTACGTTAAATATACAAAATATTGCAATGGGGGTAACAACCCCCATTAACACCCCCTGCATACACTAATGTGCGACATGAACAAGAATGTGTCTTAACCCATGGAAGCCCTCCTCCCCGTTCCTGCTGCAATGTTCATAAGGTGCGTGTTAGTTTTTAAATGTACATCTTGTTCTACTGCAGTCGGTGTCAAAAGAATTGTACCATAGTGGTTGAGCGAATAAGCTTAGATAATTTCTACAAAGTTCGAAATACCTCTGAGGATTGCAATTTATAGTAATTAAGAATTAGTTAAGAATGTGGCTTGCTTTGAGTTGTGGATGTAGTTATTAGCTTTAATACTAGATTATCTTAAGCTGACAACAGATTAACTGAGATTTCTGTTGTATTAGGTTGACTGCCTTTGTTGTACGGTCCTTCCATCAGGCGGAAGGATTTTTAGATATTGATGAGCGTGTTATGGAAACTGCTCTTCAATGGCTGGTGAAGAGACAACGAAATGACGGCTCGTTTATGGAACTTGGGGAAGTTCATCACAAAGCTATGCAGGTAAAACTGCTTTGTAATTGTATTGAAAACCTTTCACGGTTATATTCCATTTAGCAACTGTTTACCGTCAAAAATGTCAATTTTGGATAGAAGTTAATTCAGAGTGTAATTTTTATAATTAACAAATGATTGTACAGCTCAGTTTTCTAGCTGTGTTTCAATCTCTGGCATATTTGGTCAAGTGTAAAAAAGTTCAGTCCAGAGGTCATATCATTAGACGTACAAAGATTATATGTCGATCAAGCTATTTGAACTAATGTCATGTATAAATTTATCAAATGTTGTATATGGTGTGTATTCGTGAAGTTATTTTGTGACATAAATTCTGATTTGTCAAATGTTTAATGTTTTAGAATTCAGATACTTTGTGCTTCAGAATGACTTGCTGTCCTTGCGCCATAAAAAAAAAAGAAACCAACCATTTAATATTTTGACTGACATGTAGATGTGTTGGATATTATTTGATACTAATTCAGATGTTTTTAATCAACGCACAAATTTGCCAAATGTCAGTTTTTCGTGTTTGCGAAAGTTAACCTCTGTGAAATGTTTTTTAGGGTGGATCTGGAAGTGGAGCATCATTAACAGCTTACGTGTTGATTTCACTTTTGGAAAACCAAGTAAATATATTTGCCTTCAAGTAAAGCTTTTTAGCAAACTCATTGTTAAGCACAGTTATTTCATTTAATGATATGGCAATTTGGCTGTTTATACTAAATTTCTTATTTGTGTAAGCAGGAACTTACTTTTTTTTTTCTTACGATAAACGTGAAATTTCTTTTAAGGTTGAAAAGAAATATGGCAAAGAGATGGATCTAGCAACACTTTACCTTCTGAAGGAACTGGGCAAGTCTACTGATCCATATGTTGTCTCTGTAATCACGTATGCCTTACATCTTGCGGACCATGCTGAAAAGGACAACGCCCTCCAAAAATTGCTCAGTTTAGCGACTCGAGGAGGTAAAATTTCCAAGTTGCTGTTATGTATTTAAGAATTGTAAAGTTCCTCAGAAGGGGTTCATAGGAAAGTTATATAAGGGAAGAGGGCAGAGTAAGGGCTAGAGATGTGGGCCGTAAAATTTTCCACCTTCAAAATTTTCCGGACTTAAAATTTTAAAAATGCATTTTTCTTTTTAAAAAGATGCGATTACTTCTCCCTTTTTCTCTGTATATGCGTAATTGTGAAAAAGTTAAACATAAAAACCATATTAGATACATATTGAAAACACCATCGGTCATTCATAACATAATCATGATTCCTCTCTCTCCTCTGACTACATAGAACGGAATTCTTTACGAACAGCAGTTGTATGAATGGGCGTCTTCCAATATTTTGGGAATAGAGTTTACTTATGTCACTTCCCAACAGTGTAAGGAAGAAAAAATGTTTTTAAAGAAGTGCTTTTCGTCCTCTTGTGTTGTACCTGGCACTTAGACGTTACACGCCTTCATACCCAGTAAAGGTAACATGCTTCTATGTAAAATATATTCCAATTCCACAATACGTGAAGAGGTAAAAGTTACAAAAGAACAACTTGAAATAGAAGAAATAAACGGGTATGTAACATGTGTATATGATGAATAATGGTGCGCGCTTGGTGTCAAACATGAGGCAGAAAAAATTAACTTCCATCATCCCCATGGTCCATCTTCATAGTTTTGTTTTCCTGAACATCTTGACATATCGGACATGCCTGTAGTGTTTTCCTGAACATCTTGACATATCGGACATGCCTGTAGTGTTTTCCTGAACACCTTGACATATCGGACATGCCTGTAGTGTTTTCCTGAACATCTTGACATATCGGACATGCCTGTAGTGTTTTCCTGAACACCTTGACATATCGGACATGCCTGTAGTGTTTTCCTGAACACCTTGACATATCGGACATGCCTGTAGTGTTTTCCTGAACATCTTGACATATCGGACATGCCTGTAGTGTTTTCCTGAACATCTTGACATATCGGACATGCCTGTA